>JARBWK010000001.1:204388472-204636761 GCA_030556195.1 Anolis apletophallus | reverse complement strand
TGGTTTGATTATATGTGTATACGCTGAGAGAGATGAGGAGTATGTTAGCACCCCCTGGTGGCCAGAAGTTTGCTTCTGTTTGTCCATATATGTATAAATGTAAAAATGTATGTACTGTACTGTCCTTTGATAAATGTCACATGTTTACATGTCATATGTTGAGCTGCAGGGATTGTCTGCAAGTATGTGTTCTGTAATCCGCTCTTGAGTCCCCTAGCGGTGAGAAGAGCGGAATATAAATAAAGTAAATAATAATAATAATATATTGTTAGTGATATGCCTGTTCAATATTTATTTTTTATATTTATTCATTATTTCGATTTGTATACCGTCCTTTCCATTTGGCTCAGGGCGGTTTACAGCATATCGATCTATAACGATGAAAACAGTAAAACAATAAAATATAGATGAACATTAAAACAATGTTAATTCACAACCAAAGGGTGGCTAAACAATGAATATCATTAGCACAACACAATATTAGTATTAATTATTACTATATTGTACTATACCACTATACTGCAATATTATTAGTAATATGACATGTGATATAATAATATAATTCTTATAATTTATTATTATTAGTATTATATTGTATTACAGTGTTCCCTCACTTATTGTTAGGGTTAGGTTCCAGGACCTCCTGCAATAAGTGAAAAACCGCAATGTAGGGATGCTCTATTTATTTTAATATTTATACATTATTTCAGTAGTTATACACTATTGTTAGTCTTTATAAACTTAAAATAAAGTGAAGGAAAGGAAGGAAAGGCCCTTCAAGGCTGGAGGGAGGGAGGTCTGAGGAGGGAAAGTGTCTTAGAGGGCGGCGGCAGCAAAACCCCACAAAATACCGAAAATACCATGATATATAATATAAATTAATATTTTTGAAATCACAAAACAGCCAGTCCACAATAAGTGAACTGAGAAGTAAGCGAGGAACATTGTACATTATAACATTATTATCAATATTATCTATGTATATAATAAAAGTCAGTGTTTGCGGAGTTGCGGAGGAATATGTGGCAGCATTTCAATTGGTTGCCACTGTGGGATTTGCATAACTCCTCTGATTGGCCAACCACCAACATTCCACCACTCCAAGGAGGCAGAGAGGGGATTGGTTGCCACCGAGGGAGATTTTGATACGGATTCATGACTGGCTAGCCACCACCAACATTCTGACACTCTTAGGAGGCAGAGGGAAGGCGACAGAGAGGGGATTGATTGCCACTGAGGGAGATTTTGCATATGGACTCATGATTGACCAGCCACCACCAACTCTTAGGAGGCAGAGAGGGAAAAGGAAAGGCCCTCAGGCTGTCAGGAATGACTCCCACTGTAGTTTCGGATCGGCCAGCATCTACAAACTTGGCACACAGAGCCCCCATGACTCACTCTGCATCCTACTGCAGTTTGGAGAAGGGCGTACCACGGGTGATGGGACTTGCTGTGCCTTCACTCACTTCCTGAAAACAATGCGACCCTCATTGAATGACCAATACAGACCAAACTTGGCACAAAGAGCCCCCATGACCATCTCTACATCCAGTTGAGAGGAGGACATACCACAGGTGATGGAACTTGCAGTACATTCAGTAAGTTCATGATACCACTGCTTCTCCCAATAATGATGGATCATGGCTCTGTGGGGCCTGTGTCAGCAGACAGGCCGGGGGAGCGGTGGCTTTGGAGTTCCTGACATCCCTGGAGGCGACCCGGGCCTGCAACGGGAGCACTCGGCAACCTGCGGGGACTTGATCGTCTTCCGGGTCACCAGGCCGAATAAGCCACCTCAGATCACCGACTGCTCCCCCTGCAGGCCTGGATTGCCTCCAGGGATGGAAGCACTCCATAGCAGGACGATCAGCTGGGGAACGGCTGGGGGCGTGAGCGCGCGGAGGCCTGCAGCCTCCGATCGCCTGCTGCTCTGCTTTGCTATGCGGCAGCAGCGGCTGGGTCTGCTTTGCCATCCTCTGGGCTGGGTCCATTGGGCCATTCCATCTTGGGATCCTTCCTCTCTTGAGGATGTCAGCCTTCATCTTGGTTCGCACCTTGTCTTCTTGAATTTAATTTAATTTTAGTGGTTTTTATTATTATTTTATAATAATTTTATTATAATAATATAATAAATAATAGAATAGTTATATTATATTATAATTTCAATATAGTATGTCTATATATATATATATATAGATAGATATATATATATACTATAATAATTGTGATATCTATTATATAAATGGGTTCACGTCATGTGATGTATACCTCAAACAAAGAAACCATACAACGCAGAAACACACTACTTGCCAACAGAAATAGGCCTCAAGCAAGGTACGTTTGTAGCAAAGAAACTTTCCCCCAAAACCTAAAAGGCCCCCAAAACAATGAATAAAAATAAAACTACATTTACCAGCATCCTCCGGGCAGCCAAAGACTCACCCAGCCTCTACATTCTGAACAACATGATTGGCTGCCAATAAGGGGCGGATTTGCATAACTGCTGCACTGGCCAGCCAACATGAAAATTCGATCCATAATAAACTGCCAAAACAGAATAAGGAAAAGGCCTGAGCCAATCCCCAACACAAACACCCAAATCACTTCCAACCGAAAAATTTACACCCCAAAAATCACAGACCACGCCCAAAATTGACAGTAAGGCTTCATTAACTTGATTTCCCTAACTAGCCCTCACTTACTGGGAAGCTGTTTACGCTCTAAATTGACAGTAAGACTTCATTAACTTGATTTCCCTAACTAGCCCTCACTTACTGGGAAGCTGTTTACGCTCTGAATTGACAGTAAGACTTCATTAACGTGATTCTCCGACTAGGCCTCAGCTCATTGGACATTGTGTATGGCCTGAATTGACAGTAAGGCTTCATTAACTTGCTGTTCCTAACTAGGGCCTCAGCTCATGGGACATTGTGTATGGCCTGAATTTACAGTAACCTACCTTGGCACACAGAGCCCCGACCATGCATGAAGGGACTTGAAGTACCACCATGGAAAATGGGATTTGTAGTACTTCAAAACCCATCATTCCCCACAGACCACTGTGGCCCAGAACCAAGACCAATAAAGACCCAACTTGGCACACCATGCCCCCATGACCCACACTCCATCCAACTGCAGTTTAGGAGGGGGCACACCGTGGATGATTGGACTTTCTCGCATCTCCTAAAAAGGGCACAGCAACGTGTGCCGGGTACAGCTAGTTAATACTAATAATATATGAATATTTCTTGATATATTAATATGTTAATATTAATGATGTGTAATATATAGTAAATATAGTAAATCAATAAATAAATAAATAATGTAGATTAGAAGGTAGTTCAGCCTTTAGGTGCGGCCCTTCATAATATTTTTTGGCTCTCGTGTGGCCCCTTGGAAAAAATAATTGCCCGCCCCTGCTGTAAGGTCAACCATCTATGAGAAGGAAACTCGAACCAAACCTACGACCTGAGGACCTCGCTGCCACCATCCCAGCTTGCTAGGCCCAGCAGATGAACCTTTGGTTTGAAGGGTGAGGTGAGTTCTGTGCACGCTGCGCTCCACCAGAAAGGTCCATTGTACAGGCTCGAAGGACACATCCAACCTCCTTAGTCATCAACGCGCTTGTAGAAAGCGGGGGATGAGTCCTTCCTAAGAATCTTTGTTTGAAGAAAAACCAAAAAGAAGATATGTCTGTACAATATACTATATTATGACTACAGCACAGTCTGGATCAACAAGCACCTGAGGCAAAGCACCAAAATCAGTGTGGACAGAGCTATTGTACTGTCTATTCTCCTATATGGGTCTGAAACTTGGGTCACCTATCGCCAACACCTACGACTCCTCGAATGCTTTCATCAGTGCTGGCTTCGCACAATCCTAAATATACACTGGACCGACTATGTGACGAATGTTGCTGTCCTTGAGCAAGCAGGGATCACCAGCATTGAGGCCATGCTACTGAGGACACAGCTGCGCTGGGCAGGGCACGTCTCTAGGATGGGGGACCACCGCCTCCCTAAGATACTACTCTACGGTGAACTCGCCACAGGTCAGCGCAAGAGAGGCGCCCCAAAAGAGAGATATGAGGACTCCCTGAAACAACATCTCAGGCTCGGCCAGATTGATCACCAACAATGGTCCACCCTGGCCTCACATCGGGAGGCGTGGAGGCACACTATCCACAATGCTGCGGCCTCTTCCGAGAAGTCATGCCGAATGGGTTGCGAAGAGAAACGACAACGCAGAAAGAACCACAACTTGGAAACAACATCACCCAAGGAGACTTTCTGCTGTGTTTTCTGCAACCGGACTTGCCTATCTCAGATTGGCCTTTTTATTTATTTACTTGTTTGTTTATTCACACTTGTTAGTCGCCACTCCCAGTGTGGCTTTTATTTATGTATTTATGTATTTATTTATTTACTTTGCTTCTAGACCGCCTCTCTCAGCCCGAAGGCGACTCGAGGCGGTGTACAACAGCAAAAACTGCTCAAGACAAACATATCAACAATTATCAATACAATACAATTCCAACATATACAAATTAGCATTCAACGTTAAAAACACAATATCAGCGTCTCATTAATTAAATCGACTTCCAATTGCATCGTCGTCGTTCCTTAGGTCTCTATTTGACAATCATACTACATCTGCAAATGCCCGGTCAAATAGCCAGGTCTTAACCTTCCTGCGAAATGTCAGGAGGGAGGGGGCCGATCTGATGTCATTAGGAAGGGCGTTCCAAAGCCGAGGAGCCACCACTGAAAAGGTCCTGTCTCTCGTCCCCACCAATCGCGTCTGCGAAACAGGCGGGACCGAAAGCAGGGCCTGTCCGGATGATCTTAAGCATCTTGAAAGTTCATAGGAAGAGATGCGTTCGGACATGTAAGTTGGACCAGAACCGTTAAGGGCTTTAAAGACTTAAGCCAGCACTTTGAATTGTGCCCGGTAGCAAACTGGTAGCCAGTGGAGCTGGCGCAACAGAGGTGTTTTGCGCTCCCTGAGTGCCGCTCCTGTTATCAATCTGGCTGCTGTCCGTTGGACCAGTTGAAGCTTCCGAGCAGTCTTCAAAGGCAGCCCCACGTAGAGGGCGTTGCAGTAATCTATACGGGATGTAACCAGAGCGTGGACCACCGTGGCCAAGTCAGACTTTTAGTCATCAACGTGCTTGTAGAGAGCGTGGGATGAATCCTTCCTAAGAATCTTCATTCGCGAAGTAATGCCGAGAGAATATATTAATATATATGAGCCAGTTTGAATGGCAGTTGAAGTGCAACAGCTCTTGCTCTGAGGCCTTTTTTGGCTCCCAAATCTAAATACTAATTTATGCAATGCTTTTGATGCGAAATAAATACCCCCAAACCCCTTTCCCCTGCTTTGCTTTGCTCCTCCTCCAGCCTTGAAACCCCAGAAGAGGCCTTTTCCTCCAGAGAAACCCCCAAAAGGAGGAGCTGACAGACAGAGCTCTCCCTCTCCAGGCCACTCCAACTTCTGCTTTGGCGTTCCTTCCGGGTTCCCTGCCGCGCCGGAAAGGGCGGAGAAGTGACAGCCAAGGGTAGTGAGTGGCATCTCTACATATGCTAAAGATTCCAGGCGCTACTGCCGGAGGGGGCGGGGCCAAGGCTTGGGAGTGACAGCGAGGCTGCTGGTCAGAGGGGGTCAGTCGGGCTGCTCTTCTCCTTGGGGCCAGGCCTGCTTTGGCCTTCCAGGAGGAGGCGGGGAGAGGCCTGGTAAGGAGGCGGAGGGGGTGGACTGGCAGCTGGGGATCAAGAGGGAGCACCTTACTTGAATCCTGGTGGGGTTGGGCAGGGGGGTTCATTTTTGTCATTTGGGAGTTGTAGCTGCTGGGATTTATAGTTCACCGACAATCCAAGAGCATTCTGAACTCCACCAACGATGGAATAATAATAATAATAATAATAATAATAATAAATACTGGAGGGGTTTGGGAGGAATTGGCAGTGATTTAGGGGAGATGTAGTTCACCTACATTTGGAGAGTGCTCTGAGCCCAAACAACCCTGGATCTGGACCAAACTTGGCACAAATACTCCATATACCCAAAGTTGAACACTGGTGGAGTTGTGGGGGAATGATTTTGTCATTTGGGAGTTGTAGCTGCTGGGATTTATAGTTTACCCACAATCCAAGAGCATTCCGAACTCCCAACAGCAATGGAATTGAACTAAACTTGAGCAATAGAGAATACTGGACCTTGGAAATTGGGAGCTGCTTGCATTTTCCTTCGTGCCACGGCCATCTCCCAGGAGGCGCCAGCAAACGCCGCAGCGACTCAGGGAGCGTTTAGATGCGGAGGCTTTCCTTTTCCGCGTCTGCAACACATAATGAAGTGTTCCAAAGAGACAGGGCAGGCACACACTCTGGCAGACACACACTCGCAAGCGCACACACTCTGGCAGGCACACACTCGCAAGCGTGCGACTGTCTCAGCCTGCCAGTTGGAATCCTGGGCAGGCATTGCCTGGAAACCGCAGCGCACGCTCCTTCCTCTCCTCCACTTTGCCCACGGCGCAGTCCCATATCACCCCTTCCTTCCAAGGGACCCGTTGGTTTGGAAGGGGCGATACAGGACTGCGCCATGGGCAGAGTTGAGGAGAGGAAGGGGGTGTGCACTGCGGTTTCCAGGCCTCGCCTGCATGGGGTTTCCAACTCACAAGCACACACTCGCGCACTTTCAAGTTGGATTCCTGCCACCGCCCCCTTACAGGGCTTCCGTGCCCCCCAAATTCTCCTGAGCTTCCCACTGCCTCCTTGGATCGCCTCACCACCTACTAGGGGGTGGTACTGCCCACTTTGGGAACCACGGCTCTAGATCATACGATCTACAAAGACCAGGTGCAGGGCCTTTTCTGCTGTGGCCCCATCTCTTTGGAACACTTTTCTGCTTGAAGTCCGTACGCTCCAAGACTTACTAGCTTTTGGGAGAGCGTGCAAGACTTATCTGTATCTTGGGATTGGTAGTGGAAGGAAGGGCATTTAAACCAAACTGGCTTTGTTGGGTATGTTGGACTTCAACTCCCAGAAGCCTCAGCTGCCTTGCCAAGGATAGGGGATTCTGGGAGATGAAGTCCAAAACCAGACTTTGGGGAATCAGTTTCTCAGACATCCTCAGGCATTTCATAGGAGGCTTCCATGGTAGTAACAAGTGAAAGTTTGAGTTGGAGCTACACTGCCATATAACCCAGTTGAAAGCTGATATATTATGGTGTAGATAAGCCCTTAGTACTGGAATTGGGTGCAGAGAGCCCTTGTTATCTGCCATGGCTTCTGTAGACACTGAAATCCTTAGATGCTCAAGCCCCAGCAACAGCATTGTCTGTAGCCTCCCAACAATTCTTCTTCCGTATATGAGGCAGGGCACAGTGGGCAAGCATACAGATGCAAACTCAGAAAGAGCCTCCTCGAAGACTGAGTAAATACAGTCGGGCGTCCCCTGGGCAATGTTTCTTGTAAACGGCTAATCTTCCCAAATCAAAAAGCATTGCTTTTAGACATTTGAAGCATTTTAAATTGGAGGTGAGTTTTTTCCTCCACATATGGATAAACATCAAGACCATTGCTAATTATTGTGTCTATTCATATAGAAGCCTCTGCTTAAAAGCCCCCAAAGAAGGAGCCTCCACCACACTCTGGGGCAGAGAGTTCCACTGCTGAACAGCTCTCACAGTCAGGAAGTTCTTCCTAATGTTCAGATGGAATCTCCTTTCCTGTAGTTTGAAGCCATTGTTCTGCATCCTAGTCTCCAGGGCAGCAGAAAACAAGCCTGCTCCCTCCTCCCTATGGCCTCCTCTCACATACTTATATGTAGACACTCACAGAATGTAGACCGGTGGTTCTCAACCTGTGGGTCCCCAAATGTTTTGGCCTTCAACTCCCAGAAATCCTAGCAGCTGGTAAACTGGCTGGGATTTCTGGGAGTTGTAGGCCAAAACACCTGGGGACCCACAGGTTGAGAACCACTGAGTAGACACTCACAGATGCAGAAGCCTTTTGCTTTTGACCAAGGAACAAACTCAGTTATTTGTCTTTTGCAGAGTTTATATACTCACAAACTCCAATTGTTCTCTTTGAGCCACAAGCCACAACTCCAAACTCCTTCCTCCAACTCCTCCAAATGCACCGCCCTTCTCCAACAACTCTCAAATAGATGGAGAGATCTTCTGCCTTCCCTGTCAAAGTGTTTCGTAAGACCATCAGAAATATGTTTTCTGATGGTCTTTGGCGACCCCTCTGAAACCCGTCCCCCAGGTTGAGAAATGCTGATCTACAGCAAACCTGGGCCAACTCAGACTCTTTCCTTTCCTGAGGGGGAAAAGGAAAGAGCCTGAGGCTCTTAGGAATTGTGGGAGTTGAAGTCCAAAACACCTGGAGAGAGGGCCCAAGTTGGCCCAGGTTTGATCTACACACCACTGATTCTCAAAGTGGGCTGTACTCCCCTTGGTGGGCGATGAGGCGATCCAAGGGTTCGAAGGGAGGCTCAGGGGAATTTGGAGGGTGGTGAACCCCTTTAAGGGGGTGGTGAACAATTGGCCATTTAGGAGGGATCGCGCGCCCCTCTTCTTTGGCCTCACCTCCTTCGCTTTGACCCCCACACGCAGTGCAGTGCGAAGGCTGCAGTGCAAAGGCCTCCGCGTTCCGGTGGACCCACCCCGCCACCGCGGACGAAAGCGCGGCCTTTCCCGGCGGAGGCAATTCATTCCAAACCCCTCCAGTATTTTCTGTGGGTCATGGGGGTTCTGTGTGCCAAGTTTGGCTCAATTCCATTGTTGGTGGAAATCAAAATGCTCTTTGATTGTAGGTAAACCATAAATCCCAGTAACCGCAACTCCCAAATGAGAAGGGCTATTTTCTCAAAACTCCACCAGTGTTCAAATTTGGGCATATTGAGTATTTGTGCCAAGTTTCATCCAAATCCATAGTTATTTGGGTTCATAGTGCTCTCCAAATATAGGTGAACTACATGTCTCCTAAATCAGTCAATTCATTCCAAACCCCTCCAATATTTTCTGTTGGTCATGTGGGTTCTCTGTGCCAAGTTTGGTCCAGTTCTGTAATTTGTGGGGATCTCAGTGGTCTGCGGAAGTCAGAGCTGAATCGATTGAAGGTACTGCAAATCCCATCATCCGTTGTCCATACTCCCCCAAACATATTGTTTTTGTGATTAATCACTACGCTTTCATTATGTTCAATTTATAACAATGAAAATGCATCCTGCATATTAGATATTTGCATTAGAATTCGTAAGAGTAGCAAAATTATTTATGAAGTAGCAACAAAAATATGGTTGGGGGTCACCACAACATGAGGAACCTCATTTAGGGGTCACGGCATTAGACAGGTTGAGAACCACTGCATTCATACATATATCTTTCTGTTTAATTGTCATTACATTTTTTAAAAATAATTTCTAAGGGGGCAGTGAGTAATGTTTTTTTCTGGAAAGGGGGCGGTAGGCCAAAAAAAATTGGAAACCACTGATCGACACTATAGAGTTTGTATGTATAATGTTTCCAGAATTGCTCACACACTGGACATTTTGTTTCCTCTGCACGGCCTGGTCTCCCTCAGTAAATTTGCCTTGGAGAAGTGAAGAAAGCAGTTATTTGGCCATGTCGAAAAGCGCCTGGGAGTAAAGAACAAACCCAGCTCGGCCTGAGTTAGAAGAGATCCTTCAAGTGAACCACAGAGAGGAGTACTTTGAAAGGAGCATGAAGAAGTGCCTGGAGGAGGATGCATTCACTTCAGATTTACAGCGGCAGCATTTCAGGAGGTTCTGCTACAAGGAGGCAGTGGGGCCCCGGAGGGTCTGCAGCCAGCTTCACGCTCTTTGTCGGCAATGGCTGCAGCCAGAAAGATACACCAAGGCAGAGATGCTGGACCTGGTGGTGCTGGAGCAGTTCCTGGCCATCCTTCCTGCGGAGATGGAGCGCTGGGTGAGGGAGTGCGGGGCAGAGAGCAGCGCCCAGGCCGTGGCCCTGGCAGAAGGATTCCTCCTCAGCCACGCAGCAGAGAAAAGGACGGAAGAGCCACAGGTGAGGAGGATTCATCCTGAGGCCAGGAATGTTTATTTGTGAGTGTCATGTATGAGGAAGCTCAACAGTCTGAACAGTGTTTGTTTCCCAACCAGTGTGCTGTGGCACACTAGTGTGCCGTGAGCGATCATCAGGTGTGCCGTGGGAAATTGGAACCTCTAATACCCTTTCTTCCCCCTCCTCCCGAACACTTTTTCTTCTCCACTCGGGCTTCCTTCTTCCCAGCCTCACTCTGCTCCCTTTGCCTCGCTTTGCTCACGCTGCCGCCATTTTGTTCTGAGGGGGCAGCGTGAGCATGTTCAGGAGGGGAGGGGGGAGGGAGGAAGACGTTGGGCGAGTCTGCGTAGTAGCGCCCGCACGGGTCACGTCTTCCTCTCCCCCCTCTCCTCCTGAAGAAGGGAACCCGAGTGAAGAAGAAAAAGTAAGTGTTTGGCAGGAGGGGGAAGAAAGGGCGCGAAGGGGAAGGGGGAGGAAGAGGTCTCTGTCGAAAGCTGGAATGAGCAAACTTGGACCTTCCAGGTGTTTTGGACTCCAACTCCCACCATTCCTAGCAGCCTCAGGCCCTTTTTCTTTCCCCCCTCAGCCATTTAAGCAGGAAAGGGCCTCAGGCTGTTAGGAATGGTGGGAGTTGGAGTCCAAAGCACCCAGAGGGCCAAAGTTTTCCCATGCCTGTTTTAGGGACCTTAAAGTGGCGAGCCTCCTTCCAACATTGTGATTCTGGATAGAAAACAAACAACAACATAACATTACATTGTTTGAGTCCACAGTGCTCTCTGGGTGTGGGTGAACTACAACTTCCAAACTCAAGGTCAATTCCCAAGCAAACCCTTTCAGTACTTTCTGTTGGTAATGAGAGTTCAATATGCCAAGTTTGGTTCAATTCCATTGTTGCCAGAGTTCAGGATGCTCTCTGATTGTGTGTTAACTATAAACCCCAGAAACTGTAACTCCCAAATATCAAGGTCTATTTTCCCCAGACTCCACCTGGGTTCACATTTGGGCATATTGAGTATTCATGCCAAGTTTGGTCCTGATCCAACATTGTTTGAGTCCACAGTGTTCTCTGGATGTTGGTGGACTACAACTCCAAAACTCAAGGTTAATGCCCACCAAACCCTTCCAGTATTTTCTGTTGGTCTATTTTGACATTGCTCCCGTTTTCAACCACATATCTGTGTGAGATGAGCTTCTCTAGCTTGACTGCAATAAAAACACAGAGAGAGACTCCCAGCTGTTGAGCAAGACCTTTGTGTGTGTCTTCCTGCCAGGATATCTATGTTGTGTTCATTGAAACAGGCCCAGGTTTCACACTGAGTGTATAAATACATTTAGAAACATATTAACTATATGTATTACTGTGTTAGGGTGTCATTTTGTGTCGTTTTGGTTGGTGGTGTGCCCCAGGATTTTGTAAATGTAAAAAATGTGCCGCGGCTGAAAAAAGGTCAAAAAACACTGGTCTAGAAGATATATTTGAGAAAATAAAACGGAACCCTGCATAACGTGGTTCTTAGACCTGAAGGATTATTATTTATTATTATTTATTTCATTTATAACCCGTCTTTCTCTACAACCGAAGGGGGACTCAGGGCAGCTAACAAAAGGCAACGATTCAATGCCACATACACAGGAACAAAAAACAACATATCAAAAATACAAGGCAGATTAAAACAGTTACATATCAAAATACCCACATAATCTCTGTTCCACATTCATAGACTGTCTAAGCCAATCCATAGTCCGCCAACAAAACCCTATCATACTCAAATTGTCCGTCCGCTGCTCCACATCAACCAATGATTTTCTTTTCTGGAATCTAAAGCATTCTAAAGTGTTCACACAATCCCCTTCTTCCATTCTTTTCACCAAATCTCTTCCTTCTTTGCTGTTCTTGTTGCTACTTCTGATGCAGGACTGCTTTGTGGAAGAGAAGGCCGAGACCAGCAGGACCACACATGATGGCGACAGAGTGTCCGCCCCACTAGGTAAGGGCAAAGAGAGCTTTTAAAGTTGGTCTTTAGCACAGTTGGTTAATCACCAGAAGCAATAGATCTTACAAATCAAAAGGTTAGCAGTTAGAAGTCTGGGTCGAGGTGAGCACCTGATCTTCAGCCCAGCTCACTGTCTACCTAAGTAGTTTGAAAACAACTGTGAGCTGGGAGTAGAGAAATTAGGCACTGCTTAAGCAGGGAGGTGTTTTACGGCACCATAAAGGAAATGCCAGAAAATGCCATCAATCAAAGGAAGGAGGAAGTCTGTGATCAAGGGCTCTTCGTCATAAGGATGGAGTGACAGCACCCCCCATGGCCAGAATCGAGCACAACCTCCAGGACACCAAAATTGGGGGGAAATGCTGACATGATACCTCTATCTGTTGTCTGGCCTGTCTGTTTAGCTCCATAGAATGTTTGTTTGCTTGTTTGTTTATTTACAATATTTCTATCCCGCCTTTCTCACCCCGAAGGCGACTCAAGGCAGCTTACAAATTGGCAGCAATTCGATGCTGTAATAGTCATAAAATACAATTCAAAACATTATAAAAATCCATACAAATCCATTAAAAGCATATAATCACCAATGTCTTTTAATTTCATTTTCCAATAGCATTGTCTAAGCTGTTCCGTGTTTCACTCTTTCATAGTTCCATGTTTATCTGTTACGCTGCATTTCCAAAGGCTTGTTCAAAGAGCCAGCTTTTTACTTTTTTTGGAAAGTCAGGAGAGAGGGAGCCGATCTACCTCTATTTATTTATTTTATTTATTTATTAACTTCATTTATACCCCGCAACCATCTTCCCAAGGGGACTTGGGGCGGCTTACATGAGGCCAAGCCCAACAACACATAATAACATAACAGCAATTATAAAACAATACCATCAATAAAACTCAAACATAAGCAATAACATACAGTTTAAAACCATTTCAGGGCGGGCCAAATGTGAATATTAAAATTTTAAAATAAACACGGGATGCAGACAGAGGTAGACTGTATATAACAGGAAGGTTTCAAGAACAATGTGGGGCAGTCTCCCAACCGGTAATTAAAATGCTTCTGAGGACCTTTGCAAGGATTGAACACAGCAGGACATTATTTACTTTATTCAGGGAAGGCACATTGGAACAGCCACGTCTTCAAGCTCCTCCTAAAAACTGCCAAAGTGGAGGCTTGTCTAATCTCCTTGGGGAGCGCGTTCCAGAGTAGGGGGGCCACTACAGAGAAGGCCCTCTCCCTCGTCCCCACCAAACGCGCCTGTGAAGGCGGTGGGAGCAAGAGTAGGGCCTCTCCAGATGATCGGAGAGATCTCTTGTCTGCCTCTTGTCTGTCCTGTCTGTTTAATGGCATTGAATGTTTGCTGTGTATGTGTTCTGCGATCTGCCCTGAGTCCCCTTCGAGGTGAGAGGGGACGAATATAAATGCTGTAAATCTATTACATATAATAAAAGTCAGTGTTTGCGGGAGGTGGTACGGCCGAGCGACTGAGCGGAAGGAGGAATATGTGCCAGCGTTTCGATTGGCTGCCGCAGTGGGATTATTCGCATAACAGGCACTGACTGGCCAGCCTCAGTACTCCAACATTCTACGGCCCCAGACAGAGGGAATTGGTTGCCACTGAAATGGTATTTGCATAATGGACTCCGATAGGCCAACCACATTCCAACTTTCTAAGGTGACTCAGAGGAAAAAGGAAAGGCTTCAGGCACTCAGTTAGCCAGTTGACAGTTTTTTTTCCGTTGGCAATGGAATGTTCATTTTCTGAGAGGATTTCACTACAGTGAGAGGGTTTCCTGATGTACTGAGAGCATTACTAGCATCACAAGCTAGGCCCCAAAATAGACAGACATCCTTCGAGCAAAGTGGCAGCATAAACATGTCTCAAAAAATGAAAAAAAAAACCATTGGAAAAATCCCAACAGCAAAAAAACTGGTAACCCAATTTACATCCTGGTGCAGTTTGGGGGAGGATGGATATCAGATGATAGGATTGACAGCACCTTCACCCATTTTCAGACACCACTGTGACCCCCACCAATGATCTGGACCAAACTTGAGTTTGGTTAAGACAGTGTAATATATGACTAAACTGATATTACCTAACATCCAAAAACAAACAATACCCCTTTCAAACCACCCGGGCACCGCCAGTTCCCCAAGCTAGTAGTAATAATAATAATAATAATAATAATAATAATAATAATACCAGCCCTATTTTAAATTTGGGGGTGGGGGGTGTCAGGAATTGATGCTCCTATGGGTTGGTATCCTGGCCACTAGATGGTCCCAGAGTCCATCATGTTTTTATACAGAAAATTGCTTGGGACATGGACCTTAATCTTCTGTGACTGAAAACCCTTCTCCTCCAACTCTTAAATGCAATGAGGAATGCAAAACAGAACTTGTCAATGTTACAGTTCTCTTGTGGGTATTTCAGTTGAAACTTACTTTGAGACGTGACCTTGTTTTAAATTTAGGGTGTAAATATGGGAAGCCAAATACTTGTGTGCTTTTTCCTTCAAGACTATGCGACTGTTTAATAGTGTCTTTGGCCTCTTGCTTGGTTCCATTGTGTTAGTTATATTTTTCTAGCTCTGCCAACGTTTGAGTTCCTACACTTCTGCAGTTACTGTCCCATTCTTTCTATTGCTTTTTCTGTTGTGGTATCTGCTACATCTTCCCATGGAAAAACTTGAACCAGAAAAATTAGAAAATAACCATCCTTTTTTGCTATTTCTGTTTGTCACAGAAGCTGAAATAAGTTCAGAGGCTACATATACAATCACATCTCTTCGTTCCGATGGATGCAGAACAGCACCTCCAAGACCAGATCAGGTATTAGGCAGGATCCTTCCTTGGCCAAGAAAGGGTTAAACTGGGTGCCCACATATCTTCCTATTATCTGCTCTCCACAAAATCTCACTTTTTCTTTGCTCCCATCAAAATTACCCACTATAATAGAGACTGTGAATTGGACCCAGTTCTCTTGAGCAGCCCAAAACAACATTGGTTCTGTTTTCTGGTTTGGAGTGCATCTTCACAGTAGAATTAGTGTAGTTTGACACCACATTAACCCCCATGGCTCTGTAGCATCCACATGCTTTGGCAAAGAAACCTCCGAGGAAGCCTGCCATAGATGCAGGTGAAACATCAGGAGAGAATGCTTCTGGAACATGGCCATACAGTCCGAAAAACTCACAGTCACCCAGTATAAAATAGAACCTTGTTCTGGCATTCTGTGCTCACAAATAACATGACTTTTTTCCCCCAGGTGACCTTTGAAGAGGTCGCTGTGTATTTCACGGAGGAGGAGTGGGCCCTGCTGGACTCAAGTCAAAGGGCTCTTCATTGGGAAGTGATGGAGGAGAATGTGGGGATCCTGTCCTCTCTTGGTAAGAATCTTGCTTTCTCATAACTGGGTCTTTCTCACAATTGCAAGTACTGAAAAATAAACAGACTGAGTCCTTGGTCAGTCTGATTTCACTAAAGCAAAATGTGAATCATCTTCTACTCTGGCTACTTTATAGAGTTATTCCTTCCCAAGCCAAGCACCTACTTTGCGTGAACAATTACCACGTCTCCTTTCACCCAGCATTAAAAATAAGAGATCGCCTTACTGCATTTCACCAAATCTAAGGCGCCGTCAACTGTAAGGCGCACCCCATTTTTAAAGAAGAAAACATATTTTTCATATGATTTAAGAATTTCCTCTTCACGCACAAATACAGAGTCTCACTTATCCAACATAAATGGGCCGGCAGAACGTTGGATAAGCAAAAAATGTTGGGTAATATTTATATATTTATTTATTTCATTTATAACCCACCCTTCTCTCCCCCAAAGGGGGAATCAGGGCGGCTTCACAGCAAGCCCGATCGATGCTTTCATATAAACATTCAACAAATACAATTAAAACATTTAAAAAGTTAATTAAAACAGTTAATTAAAAAGCAATTAATTAAACATGCCAGTTAAAATCGAAAGCCGGGTCTGGGTCAGTTCATTGTGGCCAGTTGCTTAAATCTTCTTCTCGCTTGCTGCTATTCAATGGTCGAAGGCTTTGTCACATAGCCTAGACTTGAGTTTCCTTCTGAAAGACAGGAGGGAGGTGGCCAATCTGATATCCCTGGGGAGAGAATTCCACAGACCGGGGGGCGGGGCACTGCTGAGAAAGCCCTGTCCCTCGTCCCCACAAACCGTGTTTGCAATGGCGGTGGGATCGAGAGCAAGGCCTCTCCAGATGATCTTAGATTTCATGATGGTTTGTAACAGGAGATATGTTTGGACAGGTAAACTGGGCCAGAACTGTTTAGGTCTTTAAAGGTTAAAACCAGCACTTTGAATTGTGCTCGGAAGCAGACCGGTAGCCAGTGGAACTGACGTGACAGAAGGGTTGTGTGCTCCCTGTACGCCGCTCTGGTGAACAACTTAACTGCCGACCGTTGGACTAGTTGAAGCTTCCGGGCAGTCTTCAAAGGCAGCCCCATGTAGAGTGCATTGCAGTAGTCTATTCAGGATGTAACAAGAGTGTGGACCACCGTGGCCAAGTCAGACTTCCCAAGGCACGGGCACAAGTGGCGCACAAGTTTTAATTGTGCAAAAGCTCCCCTAGCCACCGCTGAGACCTGGGGTTCCAGGCTCAGCAATGAGTCTGATCACTCCCAAGCTGCGGAGGATTAAGGAGGGATTATTAAATGTCAAATTACGTCATGATTTTACAAATTAAGCACCAAAACATCATGTTTTACAACAAATCTACAGAAAAGGCAGTTCAATACACGGTAACATAACATACTAATTACTGTATTTACTAATTTGGCACCAAAGCATCGCAATGTATTGAAACAACTGCAGATCCAGGTGGGAGGCAGACTGCATTGGATAATGCAGAACGTTGGATAAGCAAGTCTCTACTGTATTATGTTGGAAACTGCTTTGAGTCCCCTCAGTGGTATATAAATGCGGTAAATAAATAAACAATCTATATAAATAAGAATCTAATGTTTGTTTGTGGGATTAACATAACTCAAAAACCACTGGACAGATTGACACCAAAGTTGGACACAATACACCTCTCAGGCCAACAGGTGACCATCACTAATAAAAACACTGAAAAACACAGCAGATGAGACTTAAAAAGCCAAAAAACAAAAAATACATTACAACGTATGCGCAATACCACACATATATACGCAAACACACATATATACACATATACAGGGAGCATACCACCCGCCTGTTGTGTCAGCTCCACTGGCTGCCTGTCCAATTCCGAGCTCAATTCAAAGTGCTGGTTTTGACCTTTAGAGCTCTTTACGGTTCTGGCCTAGCTTACTTGTCCAAACGCATCAGCCTCTGCATCTCACCTCGTAATTTAAGATCATCCGGGGAGGCCCTGCTCTCGCTCCCGCCAACTTCTCAAATGCGGTTGGTGGGGACGAGAGATAGGGCCTCCTCGGTGGTGGCTCCACGCCTGTGGAACGCGCTTCCAAGTGACATACGATCAACCCCATCCCTCCTGGCATTTAGGAAAAAAGTGAAATCTTGGCTGTGGGACCAAGCGTTTGCACATTAGCACAATGCAGCACTTTGGACTGGATTTGTAATGGCAAGTTGATGGAGTTGGCTCAGTGCTCCTGTTATGGATGAAATACTGTCTTTAACTTAAGAGAATGTGTATGATGTGTTAATGTTAATTGTATTTTAATGTATTTTAATGCTGTATGTTTTTGGTTTTATACTGTATTTTATTATATTGGCATCAAATTGTGCCTTTTGTTAGGCCGCTCTGAGTCCCCCCTCGGGGGTAGAGAAGAGCAGGGTAGAAATGTTGGAACTAATAATAATAAATAAATAATACACAAAAGTACACACACAAAACACATATACACAGACTGGGCCACAGCAACGCGTGGCAGGGGACAGCTAGTAAAGAATAAGAAATAGTAATTAGTTATTATGATGTCTTTGTTTTACTATATGTTGGCATTGAATCTTTGCCATTGGTATGTTGTAAATCGCCTTCAGTCCCATCAGGGGTGAGGAAGATGGTATATAAATTGCAGTAAATCAATAAGTAATAAATATCATTACTGTTTCAAGAGTTGAGGAAGGGCTCACCAAGTGTGGCCTTTTAAGACATCCAATGGAGAGGCTCTGAAATCCCTTTTATGTTTCCAGTTGCGTCTTCAGAAACATGCCAATTATGTCAGCTAAGAAATGGTGTTACTTCTAGACTTTAACTATGCATTATTCCTTTATGTTCTGACCATTTTTTTCCTTTTCAAGATGAAGATGAGCGAGACAGCGAGAATGAAGAACACCCAGGGCTCTTCCCTCAATCAGCTAATTGTGAGGTGGAGAAAGGCGATGGGATGAAAACGACCGCTCAGGAAAATGTGTGTGCTCTTCAAGATGATGATGATGACGACAGCCGGATCTCATACCAAGAAGTAACCCAGAAAGGGAAAGAAATCAGCATCTGCCTTATATGTTGGAAAACTTTCAGGAGTAAAGCCAGTCTTTACCTTCATATGAGAACTCACACGAGGGAGCAGCCTTTCGAAGACGACGAATGCAGAAAGACCTGCAGCCTAATGTTGCGAGAAAGGACTCGCGCGGGAGAGAAGCCATTTAAGTGCCTGGGCTGCGGAAAGAGCTTCAGCTGGCGGTCGCACCTTCTGATGCACCTCACCACCCACACTGGGGACAAACCATTCAAATGCTTGGCGTGCGACAAAAGTTTCAGCCGGAAAGAAACCCTCCTTCGCCATCAGGCCACGCACTCCGGGGAGAAACCTTTTAAATGCTTGGAATGTGGGAAAAGCTTCAGTCGGAAGATCAACCTCACTCGCCACGGCGCAGTGCACACGGGGGAGAAACCCTTTAAATGCCTGGAGTGCGGGAAATGTTTCAGGTGGATAATAAGCCTGGCGAGCCATCAATCCACGCACGGAGGGGAGAAACCGCATACATGCTCTGAGTGTGGAAAGAGCTTCAGTTGGAAGAAGCAACTCACCCGGCATCGTGCAACTCATGCCGGGACGAAACCCTTTCAGTGCGACGAGTGCGGAAAAGGCTTCACTCAGAAAACGGACCTCACGTATCATCAAGCAGTCCACACGGGCGAGAAGCCATACAAATGCTTGGAGTGCGGGAAGAGCTTCACTTGGAAAAAAGGCCTGACTTACCACCAGCCCATGCATACGGGTGAGAAGCCGTTCCAGTGCTTGGAGTGCGGGAAGAGCTTCAGTCGGAAGACGGGCCTGACTTACCATCAGGTGACGCACACGGGGGACAAACCGTTCCATTGCCAGGAGTGCGGCAAAAGTTTCAGCTACAAAATCAGCCTCACTCGGCATCGCGCAACTCATGTGGGCGAGAAGCCGTTCAAATGCTTGGAGTGCGGGAAGAGTTTTAGTCGGAAGACGGGCCTCAATTATCACCAAGTGATTCACACAGGGGAGAAATTGTTCAAATGCCTGGAGTGCGGGAAGAGCTTCAGCCGGAAGAAAGGCCTCCTTTGTCACCAAGCGACCCACACGGAAGAAGGCCTTTGAATTTTGTGAGTGTAAACATCGTTCCAATCAGAACACAAGGGAGAAACAGTTGTGGTGATTTGTTAAAGCCTTTCATGGCAGCAACCCTGGGGTGCTGTGAGTTTTCTGGGCTGTATGGCTGTGTTCCAGAGGCATTCTCTCCTGACATTTTGCCCACACCTATGTCAGGCATCCTCAGAGGTTGTGAGATCTGTTGGAAACTAGGCAAGTGGGGTTTATATATCTGTGGAATAATGTCCAGGGTGGGAGAAAGGACTCTTGTCTGTTCGAGGCAAGTGTGAATGTTGCAATTGGCCACCTTGATTAGCACTGGATGGTAATACGTATAGTATGAAACTCTTCCGTATTTGGTATTAAAGAATCCAAACAGAGAGAAGATTTGGTCAGACATGGATCCTTGTGTCACACTAAAGATTTTATCATTCATCCTCTGCTAGAGGAAATGTTTTGAAAGCAATTTACAAATGCTATCTTTCACCGTCGCAACTTTCATGTATTTCTAATGAGGTTGAAATATCCTGTTAGAAATGCATGAAATTCAGTGTACTGGGCAGGTTGGACAAGGAGTAGTGTCTGTGGACTATGTAAAGGTTTTCCCCTGACATTAAGTCCAGTCGTGTCCGACTCTGGGGATTGGGTGCTCATCTCCATTTCTAAGCCGAAGAGCCAGCATTGTCCATAGACACCTTCAAGGTCATGTGGCCAGCATGACTGCACGGAGTACCGCGGGAACATCATCATCATCAGTTTCTCACTTGTTAATCGCCCTCCATTAAAATGCTCCAGGCGATTTACATAAAACAATTGCATTTTAAAAAATACACAATACCAAATAGACTGCATTAAACATTAAAAGCTCTGCTAAAAAGCCAGGTCTTGAGTGCCTGAGCAAAGGGTCGCAAGTCACGCATGGCCCTCAAGTGGGGAGGCAAGGAGTTCCACAAGACAGGGGCAGAGACGGAGAAGGCCCTACAAAGATGGAACAGTACTTATTGATCTCACATTTGCATGTTTTCAAACTGCTAGGTTGGCAGAAGCTGGAGCTAACAGCGGAAGCTCACCCACCTCTCCAGATTTGAACCTGCGACCTTTCAGTCAGCAAGTTCAGCAGCTCAGCGCTTTAACCTACTGTGCCACCGGGGGCTCTCTGTATGTGGACTAGATGTCCCAAAACATATCCCTTTTGGTCATTGGTCCCTGACATAACCAATCAAACAGTAGTACATTGAGGCACTTACGTTATGCCGATTTCTCAAGATCCCTATAGTCCTCTGAAGGATGTACAGCTGTTTTCTATTTTGCAAGGTGCTACAAAACTGGAGTTAGGTGCTCCAGGAATTGGTTGAACTGAATATAGTGAATGGCCCCTTTTTTAAATACTAACATATCAAATGGGATTTTCAATGGAAACAGTCAAGACAGTGCTTTTGAGAAAATGTGGTACCAGTGTATTATTCATTCAAATCTAAGTAGTAGTACTCGTGGTCCATCAGAAGAAAAATAAGATTTTGGGAACCTACTTTTTAAACATCTTCTGCCCATGAAATGACAACTCTGATTGGCCATTGTATGTTTGAGATCCAACCTCACCATATTATAACTTTTTTGATATATATTGGATTCATGTAGTAGTTTACCCATTTAGATGTTTGCCCCTTACCAGATTGTTGTGGTCCCGTACTTTCGTGTTGACAGCTTTTCTAATTTAAACTTGCAATAAAGACCTTTTTTTTGGTAAATATATTTATTAGAGATTTTCAATTAACAATGAGAGTGGTGGAAAAATTTTAGGTATAGGATAGTAGGAAAGAAGGAGGGAGAGAGATCTCGGTATTTCACGGTGGATTGGTGGGGGAAAGCGGGTGTTGGGAGAGTGCAGGGGGCTCCGTCTCTAACGTGCTACTTAAGGTATCCCCACATCCTGCCCTCAGCTGGTGGTTCATTCCTTACTCAATTGTTCATTATCTTAATTACTGCTGAGGCGTTTCCTTGAGCCTTCATTCAGGCTGTGGGCCTTTATATGGTCCATGTTCTGAACAACCCCCAGTCCTCCCTACCGCTGATGTGTATTTCACGGTCTCTTAAATGCTGAGCCCTCTGTCTCACTCATGTAAAAGGTCAGTTTATCCATATTCATTATGTCCCAGGCCTTGTTTTCCCAGTCCTCGATGCCAGGTGACTCTGCACTCTTCCATTTCCTTGCATATACCATTCTTGCAGCTGTAGTCAGGTACAAGAATAGCCTTTCTGCATTCTCATCTGGGAGATCGCCTTTGGTTAACATACCTAGTAGGTAGTACTCTGGCTTCATCTCTAGATCTACATGAAGCATTTTCTGGATGGAGCCGTGGATTGTTTTCCAGAATTTCGCTGCCTCTGGGCAAGTCCACCACATGTGGAAGAAGGTTCCGACCTGTGTGCCGCACTTCCAGCACTTGTTCTGCATGTCCTTGTACATTAGGCCCAATTTCTGCGGTGTCATGTACCAGCGGAAGAACATCTTGTACCAGTTCTCCTTTAGGTCCATGGCACAGGTGTATTTGAGCTTCTTTCCCCAGGCTGTTTCCCACTCCCACAGATTTATCGGGCGGCCGATGTTCTTCGCCCACTTATTTATTTATTATTTATTTATTAAGTTCGATTTGGTATACCGCTCTCTCTGGAGCCCAGAGCGGTTCACAAGAATAAAAACATAAAACACATAAATACATTAAAATACATTAAATTACATTAAAACAATTCCAATCCCCCGACTAAAACAAATTGCAGACCGGGCTGCAGTACAGTGGCAGGCTAGCAGCAGGATAGCGGGTGCGGTGGACAGCAGTCAGCTATGGGCCGAATGCCTTTCTAAACAACCACGTTTTTACTGCTCTGCGGAACGGCAGAAGGGCTCGAGTGGCCCGTGTCTCTTCAGGAAGGCTGTTCCACAGAGTTGGTGCCACTACGGTGAACGCCCTCCGACGGGTGGTGTCCAGTCTACAGACCCTAACACTGGGCACATCCAATAAGTTGAGCCCCTCTGAGCGCAGTGATCTCCTGGGCACATAAGGGGTAAGCCGCTCCCTCAGGTACTTAATCATGCAGGCCTTAACTAGCTCTGTTTCAGTGGACCATTCCAGCAGCTTCATGTAAGCTTTTGTTATTTGCTTCTTTTCCTTTTTCAGGAGTGATTTCCAAAAGCTTTCCTTTTCGGCAAAACCTGTCTGGTCATCCCTCTTGAAGCATGCTTTTAAGTGTAGAAATTGGAGCCACGCCAGGCACTCGTAATGGGTTTGGATTTGGTCCTTAGGCTTCAGCTGCCTCTTTCCCTCGCTTTTAATTGTCAATTCTTCGTAGGTCGGCCACCTTCTCCACCCTAACAGATTTCTTTGATTCGCTTCTATGGGAGATACCCACAGAGGTGTTTTGGGGTAGAACCTCTCTTTGTACTTCTCCCATACTCTTATAAGGGCATAAAGACCATTTTTAATATACTCCTGTGCCTTGCTAACAGATTGTTTATGTTCCTGTTGGGAATCTGAGCTGTTAGGCTCAAAAATAACCCTCGCTTGAGGTGATTCCACTTAAAATAAGTGATTCCACTTAGCCGATGGTTTGTTGACTGAAATAAAGGCTACTGACTGACTGACTGACTGAAAATATAGTGGAGTGCCAGAAGTACAGTTCAGAACCAGAAGAAATTTACGTGAATCAGGATCAGCTTCAATTCAACAGGATGACACAGGATTGCAGAGTCACAACTTTCGGTTCAATATATATTTACTGAAGGAAAAAGAAATCCATTCTAGATAGAAAAGGTCTTGGAGCCAACTAGCTTACTAAGCTATCTTCTAAGGAAGGTAAAAGGATAAAATAACAAAAGTATCCATGCAGCTACATTTTGCCTGTAGAATGACAAAATGCGTCCTCACTGGAAGGAAGACAAAGGTAGAAGAGAAAGGGCCAAAACGGAGAATGATGACATGGCCAACAATCAAACACGAAAGGAGTAGGCTCTAGTGCAGTGTTTTTCAACTTTTTTGAGCCGCGGCACATTTTTTACATTTACAAAATCCTGGGGCACACCACCAACCAAAATGACACAAAATGTCACTCTAACACAGTAATACATATAGTTAATATGTTTTTAATGTATTTATACACTTAGTGTGAAACCTGGGCCTGTTTCGATGAACACAACATATATATGACTTCCCCTCACATACTTATACATGGCTATCATGTCTTCTCTCAGCCTTATTCAGGCTAAACATGCCCAGCTCTTCAAGCCGCTCCTCATAGGGCTTGTTCTCCAGACCCTTGTGAAATTTCACCCTGAGTGAAACTTGCTTCCAGATAACTATGGATGTCATGAAGCTGTTATAAACAGTTCCGGGGGGGGGGGGGGCAACTCTCGAAAAATCCAGTAAAATAGTAAAAAAAAAAAAAACATTTCCAAGCGGAGAGGCTCAATTTGTTTCTTGGAAACCTGTGAATGCTTCAGCCTCCCGATGCTCCCAGGTTCGCTCACTGCCCAATTCACCGACGTGGGTTGGACTGGATGGCCCACGAGGCCTCTTCCAACTCTAGGATTCTACTCTGTCAAAGTGTGCTGGTCCCTCATCAAACTACAACTCCCACGATTCCATAGCATGGCAGCTAAAGTATTGTCAGACTGCATCCCTTCTACAGTAGTGATATACCCATAGAGTTGGAAGTAACCTCGTCATTCATTGAGGATTCAAACTGGATCTCCCATGTTCCAACACCTTGATGTGTCCCACCTGGGAGGATACAGTAAGACTGATAATTCAGTCTCGTCCATCAGTTACAATATTGGGTTTCCACCTTAAGTGCCATGGCTACATCTTGTGCAATGAGGCCTTCACCATGCTCTGGCTGAGTAATCTAAGTGCTCCTCCTTGAGCTGCAAATCCCAGCATGGCACATAACATTGCCATGGCAGATAGAGACACTAAGATATAAAGCAGGGGTAGGGAACCTATGGCTTGGGAGCCAGATGCGGCTCTTTTCATGATTGCATCTGGCTCTCCAGAGCAGCCCGGGCCTCGGTTTCCCAGCATGCAGTGGGGAGGAGTGACACAAATGCACCATGACTGCCGCTTCTGCCACCTCTTCCTCATCCCTCGCTGCTCTCGGGGTCCTGCACTCTCTTCGCCTTTCTTTGTCCTCTTCACCCTTTCCTTCTCCTCTCCTTCCTTTCCCCTCCCACTGTCCCCTTCCTTCTTTCCTCCATTCTCCCTCTTCCTTCTTTCCTTCCTTCCTCTTCCCTCCTTTCTCCCCTTCACCTTTTTCTTCTTCTCTCCTTCCTTTTCCTCTCTCCCCTTCCTTCTTTCCTCCATTCGCCTTCCTTCCTCCTTTCTTTCTCCCTCCCCCTTCACCATTTCCTTCTCTTCGTCTTTTTCCTTCCCTCTCCCCTTCCTTCTTTCCTCCATTCTCCCTCCCTCTTCTATTTTCCCAAGTCTTCCTTTCCTTCTCCTTCCTTTCTTTTCACTTCCCTCTCCCCTTCCTTCTTTCCTCCATTCTCCTTCCTTTCTTTCTCCCCCTTCACCATTTCCTTCTCTTCTTCCTTTTCCCTCCCTCTCTCCCCTTCTTTCCTCCATTATCCCCCTCTTCCTTCCTTCCTCTTCTATTTTTCCCCAAATCTACCTTTCCTTCTCCTTCCTTTCTTTTCACTTCCCTCTCCCCTTCTTTTTCTTATTTTCCCTTCATTATTTTACTTTTTCCTCACTCCCTTTCCTCTTTTCCCCACCCTTTCCTTTCCTCCCTTCCCATTTCCATCTTTCTTTTCCCCTCCTTGTCTCTCTCCTGCTTTTCTTTTCTTCCTTTTCCATAATTCGTTCTTCTTTTTCTTCCTCTCCCCTCCCTCCTTTATTTCCTCTGTCTTTCTTTCCTCCTTCCTTCCTTCCTTCCATCTTCTCTTCCTTCCCAGAGTCCTGAGCATGCCTTTTGCAGAGCCAGGTCTGAAGTGTCCCGTCATCCTGCCGGGGGAATCCTTTTCTCATCGTATGTACGTATATACTCACATTTAGTTGAATTCAGTCTTAAAATATATTATATATATTATATGGCTCTCACCGAAATAAATTTCCAAATATTTTGCTTTCATGGCTCCGAGTCAAAAAGGTTCCCGACCCCTGATATAAAGTGTGGTGTGAAATAAAGTGTGCCGGTAGGCTGTTAGGATAAAGCCCAGTGTTATTTTGATATTGAGAATATAATTTTGGAATGATTTATTTGTGCTGACCTCTTTGTATACTATTGTTGAAACCCTAACCCTGACTTTTAGATCTGGAAAATAAAGTTATGAGGAAGTGTTGGTTTCTAATATGTGTAATTTCTTGATGCTTGTGGGTAAGCAGTATATCTTGTTGTTTCTTTCTCAGTGTTGATGTAGAGATTGTCTGGTTTGCCTACTCTGGAACATGCAACATATAGCTGTACTTCTTTAGGGGTCCCTTTCAAATTTATGATACTGTATCTGTCATATACATGTGTGTGTGAATCATATATATCTATTAGGCCTGTTTCCGAACTGAAAAATGCTTTTCGAAAGTCATTTCGGATGTTAATTTTGCTTCAGTTTCGGATGTGATAGACTTCCTTTCTTTTTGGAAAAAATTCGGAATTGATTCGGAAGTATTTCCGAAATTCAGAAGTCTTCGGAAGTTTTCAAAAATGTCATCCGCCTTCAAAAATGGGCAAAAAAAAATCGTTCAACAAAGAAAAGCGGGATATCACTCTTTCTTCAATTATAGTAGATTTATTTTCATCATTAATTTCTTCCATTTAAAGTGGATAGTGGAGTGTAGAAAATTCCCAAGTATCAATCAATCATTGGCATTGTATTACATCATCCAAAAAAATCATATCCAAAAATTCATCTTTTCATCATGGAATATATATATAATCCGGATTAAATGCCAATGCACCAGGTCGACGGTCTCTAAAGGCCCTGCCGTTTCGCCGTTTCCGGCTTCTTCGGGACCTGTCAGATAGTTACAATCCACTCATACAAATCCACTGGTCCGATATCTATCAATATAAACATAAAATATTCATATAATATATAATCCGTTTTGGCATTAAACATATCAATTAACCTATACATTAGGCATAATCCCACATAGGAGAACCCTCCCCAGAAGGCAAGAGGTCGGTCAATACATACTAAATTTGTCAAAATCATATGTGTGGACGCAGCCACTACTCCATGCGGTTGGACAACACAACTGAGAAAAGCCGCGATTTAAGAAGGCAGAACAACACATAACGCCAGGTGTATCTCAGAGCAAAATTTCGCTGATGGATAAACGGTCATTTAATCCCCTTGGGGACTTGCATTTTAAGGCCGTAATCCAGAAACATTCTCGTCTTCTTAAGGCTAATTTAATATTTGGGTGTGGAATCGGCTTGATTTGTTCCAGGACCAGAACTTTGAAATCATCGTATCTATGATTTTCTTTGAAATGTGCATATAAAACCGAAGATTCATTTTGAGTTCTAAATCTTGAACGATGTTCCTGAATCCTCACCCTTAGGTCACGCGCCGTTTCCTCCACGTAATATTTGGAACATTTACATAAAATACAATATATTACATTTTTCGATCCGCAGCTGGCCTGACATTGTAATCTAAACGTACGTTTTCCTTCCAAATCCTGTATCGAGTTTAAGGAAGATATGTGCTTACAGATAGAACAGTGACAACAAGCATAAGTACATTTCTGTGATTGAATTTTTTGTTTGGAATACCGTGTTCAGCATGAACTAATAATTGTTTTAAATTAGAAGTTCTTTTGTTCGCAATCATAGGAGTTTGTTCTAACCCCGGTATAATATTCACTAGAGGCCAGTATTTGCGAACTATCCCCTGAATGGTACGTGAATGGGGGGTGTACGTGAGTGGCCAAATAATACGGTTTACAGTGGTTTTTTCTTTATGGGTGAGTAGTTCCGTCCTGGGAATGTTTCTGACTTTTTCTAATACTTTGTATAAAACCCGTTTAGGGTACCCCCTTTGAGCTAGTAGTTTGATAAGAATGGAGGCCGAATTTTAAAAATCCGATGTTAGTGAGGAGTTGCGCTTTAAGCGAATCATTTGGGAAAAGGGTAAGTTATCTTTAAGAGCATGGTTGTGGTAGGAGAAGGGGAGAGTCAGCTGTTATCCATCAGCCAATGAGAAATCAGCAAGAAAATTCAGAAATGACATCCCGAATTCGGAATTCCACAATTCGGATTTCAGGATTTCTTTTCGAAGGGCTGCTCTCGAAATTGCTTCAAAAGTCGGAAATATCCGAAAAACATCCGAAATTCGGAAGTATCCGAAATTCGGATACAGCCCTAATATCTATCCAGATCTATGGCTGGAGGGCTTTGTTTTCTTACCCTGGTGAGTTGGATTGCATGGCCTTAAGGCAGCGTTTTTCAACCTGGGGGTTGGGACCTCTGGGGGGGTTGCAAGGGTGTGTCAGAGGGGTCGCCAAATACCATCTGTTGGTTATGGGGGTTCTGTGTGGGAAGCCTGGCCCAATTCTATCATTGGATGGGTCCAGAATACTCTTTGACTGTAGGTGAACTATAAAACCCAGCAAACACAACTCAGAAACGCCAAGGTCTATTTCCCCCAAACTCCATCTGTGTTCATATTTAGGCATATGGAGTTTTCGAACCAAGTTTGGTCTTTAGCCCATTGCACCACCTCTTTTCCATGTCCAAAAGAGTGGATGTGTTTTCCTCCTTGAAAGATTCTGTCGCATTGCGGTCAAGGCAGTTAAAGTGGAGTCAAAATGAATTAATTCTACAGTGGAGATGCACTCCCAGTCTGACACTCGAACTACAGCGCCACACAGACTCTCATCTCCCATACACTTCCCGTAACTGCTACAAGCATTTTACTTCTGGCCACCTTCAATTCACATTTCACAGTGGTTTCAGCTGGGACCTAACCATCTTTGGCGCTCAAAAGAGGGGATGAGTTTTCCTCCTTGAAAGATGCAGTAACAGTCTCCACCTTCCAGGCGGATGACTCGTAGGATCCCACGACACTAGAGATTTCAGGCATACATTTCTCGTCATCATCTGGGGTTTCCCATTCTTTTTTTGTTGGATTCAAAGGAAAAGCAGAGGGAGCAGTCTTCTGGAAAATTGGGGGGGGGGGGGATCAGTACCATCATTATGAACTTTACTTATACCAAAATCAGCTGTGAATAGTTTTATAGTTTTTAGTTAAGAGATTAATTATTTCGGTTGTTTTAAAGTGTGGTTTTTTTATATTCTCTGTAAGCCATCCTGAGCCCTCGGGGAAGGATGGCATACAAAACTGAATCTATATCTATATTAAAAGAGAATGTTTGTATGTATGTATGTATGTATGTATGTATGTATGCATGCATGCTTGTTTGTTTGTATGTATGTATGTATGTATGTGGCAGCTTTCTGAGTGGTTGCCACTGTGGGATTATTTGCATCAACGACTCTGATTGGCCAGCCTCAGAACTCCAACTCCAGACAGAGGGGATTGCTTGCCACTGAGGGAGTATTTGCATAAAGGACTCTGATTGGCCAACATCCAAAAACGCAAGCCTCTACATTTAAACAACATGATTGCTTGCCACTGAGGGAGAATATGTATAGGGCCTCTGCTTGGCCACCATCAACATTCTGTCCCCACTTGGCTCTGTGCAAACAAAATGGATTCCTGTTTTCTACTCCCCCTCACCTTTTATAAAACGGCTGCCTGCCATTCACCCTTTTAAAGTTACCAAACACCAGCCCAGCACAGTAGGCCACTTACATTACAGGCCCCAAAAGAGAATTTAGGGCAGGATGGGCCAGGAATGATGGGATTTGCTGTACCTTCACCCAATTCACTTCCCAGACAACACTGTACCCCTACAAATCACAGACCAGGCCCAAAATTGACAGTAAGGCCTCATTAACTTGATTTTCCTGACTAGGCCTCAGTTAATGGGACATTGTGTATGGCCTGAATTAACAGTAACCAACCTTGGCACACAGAGCCCCTATGACACATGCTACATTCAACTGCAGTTTGGAGAACGGAGGACCACGCATGATGGGACTTGAAGTACCTTTACTCATTTCCCTAGACTGCTGCGACCCTCATCTAATAACTGATCAAGACCACACTTGGCACACAGAGCCCCCATGACCCACTCTACATCCTGCTGAAGTTTGGAGGAAGGACGGACCATGGATGATGGGACTTGAAGTACCTCCAGTCACTTCACAAGACTGCTGCCAACCTCATCCAATGACTGATCAAGACCAAACTTGGCACACAGAGCCCCCATGACCCACTCTACATCCTGGTGCAGTTCGGAGGAGGGTGGACCACGGATGATGGGACTTGAAGTACCGTTACTCACTTCCTGAGACCACTGCAAGCCAAATAAACAACTGATAAGGACCAACCTTGGCACACAATGAAGTGCAACATGTTTCTCTAAACCGCTTCCAGATTCACATGGGCAGTGATCGGCTTATCTGTCATCTTATTCTGTACTGTTATCTCTGTGTTGTAATTTATTATATTTCACCTCTCGAAGCAAATGAATAAAATCCTCTTGATTCGGAAGATGTCATTGTTGAACCCATCCCACCTCCCCGTCCCCGCCACTACTGAAGCCTTTTCTCTCTTTTCTGACTTCTCCCCTTCATTTCCTTCCCTTGTTTCTGCTTCTGCTGCAGGATCTGTTTCTGGAAAGGATCCCTGAGGCAGATCCGTTCTTTCCTGAATCCAGTCAAAGGCAGCAGCCAAGGTAGATGATGGGGGACCGAGAAGGAAAGTCTCCCTCCATGAGTGCAGTCATAAGTTTTCTCTTTTCTCTATTCAAGTCTGTCTGAATATATCTGGGTTGTATAGATTGTGGCACTTTAATGATATCGTGCTGCCTAAATAGTACTCGGATGTTGTAGGCATACTTAACAAAAAATCTGTTTTTTCCTCCTTTGCTTCTGTGTAGCTGGATTTTTCCCTTGTAGCATTTTCACTAGTAAAGAAGGACTAGGGGAATACAATACTTACTATCAGGTTACAATAGTATATTGGCAGAAAGCAATGCCATAAAGATTCATATGGGAATGAAAAAGTTGTAGTTCATCCTACTGCTGTGGTGTGTGCCTGCCGACAACAAGGCGATGTACATTCAGCTGCCACGAGCGCCCACTTCTGAGCATGTATGACCAGCGAAACAACAAAAAAGTGGGAAAACAGAGAAGCTAATCTCATCAGCTCCCATTGCGTATGTGATAAACGCAGGGTTTTACATTTTTGAGCACCAAGAATGGAAATCATAAGAAAATGGAGGGTAGTTTCTTATTTCATGCAATTAGCTCACTGTTGTTATTAGTTGTACTATGCTGCATTGTTTCAATGTATTTGCACCTGTTTGGGCATTGAATGTTTACCTTTTTGTGTGAAAACCGCCCCTCGGGGAGATAGGGTGGTCTATAAATAAAGTTTTTAATTAATTTAATTAGTGAAAGGATACGTTGTCACTGTGGGGAAAAAGATAAGCTAATCTCTTCAGCTCCCATTGCATGTGTGAAAAATGCAGAAATTTAAAATTTTGACCACCAAAAATGGAAATCATAAGAAAATGGAGGGTTGTGAAAAGATAGGTTGTCACAGGGTCATTTTGGAAGAAGGCTTCACATTGTCTGTAGGTTTTTAATGTTGTTGGGGTTTTTTACTAACCTAAGGCTGACCTTGACGTCATTCTTTCATTTGATGTGTGCATTTTGCTGATTTTGAATAAAAAGGTTGCTGAAGTGAGTGTGGAGAAGAGCAAACCACAGACCACAGACTACAATGAAGTCTGAGCCCTGTCATGTGCACCAGGGACCTTCTTATGGCAACACCAGAGGCACGCCAAGTGGCCAGCCACTGGTCAAAGGACATTTAAGTCGCCTGAAGGCAGAGAAGGGCGGTATACAAATACAGTAAACAAATAAACAAATAAATTTAATATAATGCCAAGTTTTTAAACTTTGTGTTTTTTAGATACACTACAATTGTACCCTTGGTTCTCTTCTGATACGATACATAAACAAACAGATTAATTCAATTAACTTTTTAAGATTAAGTTTGGCAATAAACAAAACCAAACAAGCGAGTTAAAAGAAAGAAATCAACAGGAACAATCTAGGTAACATTGTTTTATATTTACTCTTGGCTGCCTTTGAGACCCTATAGTGCAGGCAGAGGGGAAACTTCAGCCCTCCAGGTGTTGTGGCCGGGGAGCTGTTAGGAATTCTGGGAGTTGGGGCCCAAAACACCTCTAGGGCCAAAGTTTGCTCTATGCCTGCTATAGGGGGAGAAAGGCAGGCTGAGTGAAACACTTTTCAGACTCTAAACATGTCAATGGTTTCTCATCGCTATGAATTTTAAATGTCATGTAAGACCTTCAACTGCTTCTGCCTTGTAAGAGTTGCTTGATGACGACCAAGACATGCCTTCCCACCGAAACCTTTCCCACACTCCAGGCATTTGAATGACTTCTTCCCGCTGTGAATAGTTTCATGGTAGGTCAGATCTATCTTCCGAAAAAACTGCAGGTATTTTAATGGTTTCTCTGCAGTGTGAGTTGCTTGCTGTCGAGTGAAGTTTACCTTCTGAATAAAGCCTTTTCCACGTACTGTACATTGGAATGGTGTCTACCCAGTGTGAGTTGCTTGATGGCGAGTGAGGTGTGCCTTCCGAATAAAGCCTTTTCCACACTCCGGGCATTTGAATGGTTTCTCCCCAGTGTGAGTTGCTTGATGCTGAGTGAGGTCTGCCTTCTGAATAAAGCCTTTTCCACACTCCGGGCATTTGAATGGTTTCTCCCCAGTGTGAGTTGCTTGATGCTGAGTGAGGTTTGACTTCTGAATAAAGCCTTTCCCACACTCCAGGCATTGGAATGGTTTCTCCCCAGTGTGAGTTGCTTGATGGCAAGTGAGGTGTGCCTTCTGAATAAAGCCTTTTCCACACTCCGGGCATTTGAATGGTTTCTCCCCAGTGTGAGTTGCTTGATGCCGAGTGAGGTCTCTCCTCGAAATAAAGCCTTTTCCACACTCTGGGCATTTGAATGGTTTCTCCCCAGTGTGAGTTGCTTGATGCTGAGTGAGGTGTGCCTTCTGGATAAAACCTTTCCCACACTCCAGGCATTGGAATGGTTTCTCCCCAGTGTGAGTTGCTTGATGGCAAGTGAGGTCTCTCCTCGAAATAAAGCCTTTTCCACACTCTGGGCATTTGAATGTTTTCTCCCCAGTGTGAGTTGCTTGATGCCGAGTGAGGTGTGCCTTCTGGATAAACCCTTTCCCACACTCCAGGCATTGGAATGGTTTCTCCCCAGTGTGAGTTGCTTGATGCCGAGTGAGGTCTCTCCTCGAAATAAAGCCTTTTCCACACTCCGGGCATTTGAATGGTTTCTCCCCAGTGTGAGTTGCTTGATGCCGAGTGAGGTCTCTCTTCTGAATAAACCCTTTTCCACACTCTGGGCATTTGAATGGTTTCTCCCCAGTGTGAGTTGCTTGATGCCGAGTGAGGTCTCTCCTCGAAATAAAGCCTTTTCCACACTCTGGGCATTTGAATGTTTTCTCCCCAGTGTGAGTTGCTTGATGCTGAGTGAGCTGTGCCTTCCGGATAAAGCCTTTTCCACACTCCGAGCATTTGAATGGATTTCCCTCAGTGTGTGTTCCTTGATGCTTAATGAAGTGTGACTTCCAAATAAATTGTTTTCTACACTTCGGGCATTTGAATAGTTTCCTCCCAGTGTGAGTTTTTTGATGACAAAGGAGATCACTCTTCAAAATGAAACCCTTTCTGCATAGCCAACAATGAAATGGTTTCTTCCTTGTGTGATCTGATTGGTAACGGGAGAGGAAAGCCCTTTGGGTGAATCTCTTTTTCCCCTTCAAACGCTTAGATGTTTTTTCAGCCTTTTTGGTTCTTTGATCTGTCAGAAGTTGTGACCGTGATGAGGAATTGTTTCCACAAGTGCTTCCTGGAAAGAGACATCAGAAGTCAACAAGATTAGAAGAAAAGAATTCTGACTGCTTTAATATAAATATAATATATAATAAAATACAAAGAATTCTGGTTTTATGTGAGCTGACTAAGCAAAAGACAGGGGGAGCCTTACCCAGAGAGAACAGGGTTTCCAAATTCTCCCCCATCACCTCCTGATGAAGGGCCCTTTGGCCTGGGTCCAACAGAGCCCACTCTTCTTCCGTGAAATCCACAGCCACCTCCTCAAAAGTCACCTGGAGAACAACAAAAATATTGGTTCAGGCTGCTCTAAAAACTGAAATTCTTATTTGATGATATCTGCAGGCTCTTTGAAGTAACACATTGGATGCAAGCAAAGGGAAAGAACAGGATTCTGTGAGAACCATAGAGTGGTCAAATCGACAGCAGTGCACAGCCTGCCCCTTTCTTGGCTTGCTGGAGGGCCTGCCCCCTACCTGATGGACTCCTGCAGACGCTGTTCTGAGTCCGTCTTGAGGAAGAGATGCACTTCTACTTGTAGACCCAGTCCTTGTTCCCTCTCCTGGAAGGAACAGAAAAGAGAAAAAGAGAACATTATTCCCCATTCTTTCCTTTCTCCTTCACATTCCTTCTACATATTCAACTGTAACAAACACCATAATGTCTACACAGAAAGAATTGGGAGGTCTTGGAAGAATGCAGTCCTGCAGTTGTGAGGTGCACACCATCTCTCTCCTTTATAATCACGCACAAGTTAATCCAGCAAATCTGCCCCTGAGCATGGCTTCTTGGGCAGAAAAACGGTACCCGAGGCAGGAATAACATGGAGAAAAGCAGGATAGGCTCCTCCTCCACCAAAAAGAAGAGCACCTCAGCAACCTTTTTATTCAAAATCAGCATAACACACACATCAAATGAAAGAATTACATCAAGGTCAGCCTTAGGTTAGTAAATAGACCCCAACAACATTTAAAAAAACCCTACAGACAATGAGAAGCCTTCTTCCAAAATGACCCGTGTCAACCTATTCTTTCACAACCCTCCATTTTTTATGATTTCATTATTTCCATTTTTCCATATGCAATGGGAGCTGATGAGATGAGCTATCTGATTTCCTACTTTCCCTTAGAAGCGGACGCTAGTGGCAGCTGAACTTACATTGCCTTGTTGTTGGCAGGCACACACCACGGCAATAGGATGGACATGGGGAGAATCCTCCTCATTCCCACATGAATCTTTATAGCATTGCTTTCTGCCAAGATTCTGCTGTAACCTGAGACTAAGAGTTGTATTCCCCCAGTCCTTCTTCGCCAGAGAAAATGCTACAAGGGAAAAATCCAGCCACACAGAAACTAAGAAAGAAAAAGCAGATTTTCTGTTAAGAGACTTTCTTCCCTGAAGTATGCCTACAACATCCTAGTACTCTTTAGGCAGAATGATATTGTTAACGTGCAACAATCTATACAACCCAGATATATTCAGACAGACTTGAATGGAGAAGGCCAAGGAGAAAACTGAGTACTGCACTTACTCATTGAGGGAGACTCTCCTTCTCTCATCCACCTTGGCTGCTGCCTTTGACTGGATTCAGGGAAACACGGATCTGCCTCAGGGATCCTTTCCAGAAACAAATCCTGCAGCAGAAGCAGAAACAAGGAAATGAAATGAAAGGGAGAATTGGGATAAGAAAGGAAGACAACAAGGCTTCAGTAGTGTCGGGGAGGGGGGGGATGTCGAACACTTGCATCTTCTGAATGAAGAGGATTGTATTCATTTGCTTCTTGTGTTTTTAATAGCTAAAATATAACCTTTCTACAGACTTGAAACAATTACAACCCAGAGATAACAGTGCAGAATAAGATGGCAGATAAGCACACCGCTACTACCCATGTTTAACTGGAAGCTGTTTAGAGAAGCATGTTTCCCTGTGAGAACAAAAGGACAGGAAGGAGGGAGCCAATCTAATCTCCCTTCCAAAGAGTTGCAGAACCCGAGGAAGCCACTGAGAAGAAGGCTCCGTCCCATCCTCACAGGAGGGAAGACCGTGAGAACCAGGAGAAAAACACCAAAAGCTGGGACAGAGGACAACCAGGGCAGAGACAATTAATTACCCAATCTGGATGGCCCAGAACCCCCATCAAAATGACCAGAAGGAACTGAGGCTCACCTGCCTTTTGACCAATGAACTCTTCCAGCTTCTTCAAAACACGGCCTGACCCTCAAAATGACCAGAGGAAGCCTTCTGCCAGGGCCACCACCGCCTGGGAACTGGTCTCTGCCCCACATTCCCTCACCCAGGACGACATCTCAGAGGGAAGGAGAGCCAGGAACTGCTCAAAGACCACCAAGTCCAACATCTCCGCCTTGGTGCGTCTTTCTGGTTGGAGCCACTGGCGGCAGAGAAGGTGCAGCCGGCTGCAAACCTCCCGAGGTCCCGACGTCTCCCTGTAGCCAAAGCCCCTGAATTGCTGGCATCGTAAATCTGGAGTGAGCACTTCCTCCGGCATGCTCTTCTGGGTGGCTCTCTCCTCGAATGCTCCACTAGGCTTGGCCTGAATGAGGGAAGGGCCTTTTCCCAGGCTGGGCTCAGAAGAGTCTTTCCCTCCCATCTTGTCAGGTAGACCTTGAACTGTTGCCAGGATCTCCTGCAAAGCGAAAACATTGGGAAAATTACTGAGGGTAGAAAGAAAGGGGCAGGAAAAGCAAGCAAGATGTTTGATGGGGATAGAAAGAAAACGGGAAAACAACCCCAGTTCCATTTTAGCATGTCTTGGTGGCCATAAATGATGTTGCTTTTCAGTCCTTATACACCACTTACAAGATATTTTGGTGTCCAGAGCAAACAAGATACCACCTACTTATGCTTGGGATAAACTGTAGTTTACACCAGCAGTTCCCAAACTTTTTGCTTCAGAAGATTTATTTTTCTTCCACACGAAACCCTAACTCTGTCCCTAAGCACTGTGAACGTACAAAGTTATTCCTTTTTTCATCTACTCCTATCGGCTGAGTGTTTTGTATAATGTAGTAGGTTTAGAAATTAAGAGAAAACAATGTATTGTTGAAGGCTTTCATGGACGGAATCACTGGGTTGCTGTAGGTTTGTTTGGGCTGTTTGGCCATGTTCTAGAAGAGAAAACATTTTAAATATAGCGACAAAGGTTTAGTTTGGTACAGGACGTTTTTGAATTCACAGCTAAAGTGATGAACGAACCTGTTTCATTTTGTTTGGAGACTGGGCTTTATGTCCAGCAGCTGAATAATAATAATAATAATAATAGCAACACCAACACCAACATCTCCCCATTGGGTTTTGCCTTGTTGTTGGCGGGGGGCTTAACTGCTTCTATTCTGTTGATTGCTGTGCTGGTAGTAGTGTAAACTACCAGTAGGTTCAACTCAGCCAAAGTGGTCTCAACTGAGAAGTCAAACTCAGTGCAACCAACCCATTTAAATATAGTGAAAGAAACTCTAAAGAAGTCTATACTGGCTCAGTTGTCGCCCAGGATAATAAGGACCCACTTCTCCTAGGGACCTGTCAACAAGTGGGCAACAGGAACCAGGACCCACTGCTGAGCAACCAGGGCATGGGTCTGTATTTATTTTATTTACATCATTCCTACCCCGCTCTTCTCACCCCCACAGGGGGACTCAGAGCGGCTAACATGGCAGCAATTTGATGCCATAGTAAAATACAGTATAATAAAAGATAAAAACATACACATATCACAACTGAAAACAGCATTACTTAAAAACATTATCTGCACAATCCAAAAAGCCTTTTCCATTTCAACAATCACAAGGTCAGTTTCAGTGTTCAGTGACATTATATTCATTGGCCAAACACCCGGTTCCACAACCACGTCTTTAGTTTCTTTCTGAAAGAAAGGAGGGAGGATGCCGATCTGATTTCGCTGGGGAGCAAGTTCCATAGGCGGGGGATCACCACTGAGAAGGCCCTTTCCCTCGTTCCCACCAACTGGAACTGTTGGGCAACTGGAAGCAAAACAACAACGGAAGCAGCAGAAATTTTCAATGCCACAGAACCGAACTGTCATGAACTGCTATTATAGATCAGAACCCCAAAAACGTGGATATCAAAAGCAGATGTACCAGTTATGGAAACTTTAATGTCCAGCAAACTACTCTAGGGCTCCCAAATTTAGATTGACAGAGTTTTGGAGCACAATAGTTCTGACCACAGGATAGTGTTAAAAAACAAAGTATGGATCGTCGATGTTGCAACCACAGGTGACAGCAGGATTGAAGAAAAACAACTGGAAAAGCTGACACGATACGAGGATTTAAAGATCAAATTGCAAAGACTCTGGCACAAGCCAGTCAAGGTGGTCCCAGTGGTGATGGGCACACTGGGTGCAGTGCCTGAAGACCTTGGCCTGCACTTAAACACAATCGGCGCTGACAAAATTACCACTTGTCAGCTGCAATAGGCCACCCTACTGGGATCTGCACGCAATATTTGCTGATACATCACATAGTCCTAGACACTTGGGAAGTGTCCAACGTGTGATCCAATACAACAACCAGCATAGTGATCTTGTTTGCTGTGTACTCATCTTGTGTGGATCAAATAATTATAACTTTATTTATATCTCGCCGCCACCTCCTCGAAGGGAGTCGGGGTGGCTTACAAAGCACTCCAAGGTGCACATAAAAGATACAACTGGTAAAAACAGTACAAAAGTATAAAACAATTCTGATAAAATTATAACAAACCACCCATCAACACGTTAAAACAATACAATTTTAAAACAACAGATCAGTGGCCCAGATTCAGATGTTGTTTTTAAAGAGTAGAAATATACTGATTTCAGTACGATCTTCATAAGGTAGCAGATAATTTTTTAAAAAACTAAATGATTTTATTTATTTTTGCATAATCCCTACAATGTTTTTGCGGAACCCTGGTGTTCCAAAGATCACAGTTTGGGAAGCACTGGTTTACATCACTGTGACCACCATCAAAGGGAAAGAACTGCAGAAGGCATTTGCAGACGATGTTGTGCTCATAATAGAAAATCCGGTGGAAACCACAAATGCTTGGATAAATAAAATAGAAGAATTTGGAAAGGTGGCGGGATTTAAAATAAACAAGGGAAAGACCAACATAATGGTTAAAAATATGACGGAAGCAAGGAAACAAATACTACAGGGAGCAACGGGCATGAAGGTACAGGACAGGGTCAAATACCTGGGCATTAACATAACACCCAGGAACTCGAAATTGTTTAGGAATAATTATACGGAATTGTGGAAGAGAATCAAAAAAAGACCTTGAGAAATGGAATAAATTAAATATCTCCTTTATGGGGAGAATTGCTGCTACAAAAATGATGATATTACCCAAAATCAATTTCCTATTTATGGTTTTGCCAATTATAAAGAATGAAAAGACCTTTAAGGACTGGGCGAGGGACATCTCAAGATTTATATGGGGTGGCAGAAAACCCAGAATTAAAATGAAAACGCTTCAAGATCCACTAGAGAGAGGGGGACTAGGGGTTCCAAATCTGAAACTCTACCATGAGGCTAGTTGCCTGACGTGGATAAAAGAGTGGATACACCTAGAAAATCATAAGCTTATAAATTTGGAGGGGCACGATTTAAAATTTGGACTACATGGATACCTGATCTATAATAAGAAAAAAACGGATGCGGCTTTTAACAACCATTACATAAGGAGTGCCCTCATTAAGGTCTGGCAGAGGTACTCTAATTTAACGTATGAGCAGAAAATCGCATTATGGACATCGGTCAATGAGGCCTTTAGAATTAGAGAGTTGGCTGAAAATAATTGGATAACCTATAAAAAATCATTAAGGTGGAATGGGATGAGCTATATACTCAAATCAAAAGAGGAACTAGAAAAGGAAGGAGTACAAATAGGATGGTTCTCATACTTACAAATGAGAGAAAAATTTAAGGAAGATCGAAGCAGGGGGTTCACGGGGGAAGAGAAAGAATTAGAAAAGATAATTCTCAATGAAGAGGTGAAACCATTAGGGAAGATCTATAAAACTCTGTTGGAAATAGACACAGCAAACAACCAGGAGAGGGAGTATATGGCTAAATGGTCTAGAAACCTAGGTTTCAAGATACAAGCCCAGACATGGAAAAATATTTGGTGTAATGTGGTGAAAAAATCTTTAAGCAGCCCCTTTAGAGAAAACTGGGCCAAAATGATATACCGTTGGTATCTCTCCCCAGAGAAATTATCTAGTATAAAAACATCGACCCAAAGTGTTGGAAGTGTGGAAACAAAAACAGCACTTTTTCCACCTTTGGTGGACATGTCCCAAGGTATCCAAATACTGGACAATGATCTGTAGGGAAATCCGGAAAATGATAAAATACAACCTGGAAAAAAACACGGAGGTTTTCCTGTTGGGAGTAGTGGAAGGAACAATCCCACCAGAAGAAAGAAAAATATTATTGATAGGAATAACTGCAGCTAGAATCCTGTATGCAAAGTACTGGAAAACCCAGATAACCCCCCAACTAAAGAGGAATGGTTTATTAAGGTTCTTGAAACAACTCAGATGGAATGGCTGACGGAAAGATTACGGAACAGGAATAAAAATGGATTGGAAAGAATGGACTGGGGGGCAATTCGGGAATATTCCAGAAGGGAATATAATGTTGATCTTATATTAGAATAAGTATAAAACATGACACTCTTCTATCCAAACACAGGGAATATAAAGGAGAAACCTACACAGGCGGAAATGAGGAATGTGAAACCAGAAAGCAGTCTCAGCTCTTCACCCAACTATGTCTTCACACTTTTTCACCCTCACATGTTCTGATCTTATGTATCCCTGGGAGCCATCTCTGGGCTCCCATTGTGTCAATTTTCGTTTCTTCATGTTAAGTGCATTCTGTTTGTTTTCTGTTTTTACACTACCTGAAAATCAATAAAGACTGATTTTTTTTTTAAAAGGGAAAGAACTGCAGAGAAGCAGATTCCTGCCAGCATCTGCCACGTGAGGCAACCACTTCATTGGCCTGAATGTCGGGCCTTTTCCAGAGAGTCAAAAGCTCAATGCGCTTTGTCCCATCTCTCAGTTTGAAATAAGCCATGCTGAGAGTCCATTGTGTAGAGCAGTTAACAATAGTCCTGGGCTGGAGACATCCTCCTATAAACCCCTAACTTTCATCCCAACCTCCCTCGCAGGGCTGTTGTTAGCAATGGGTAAGGCCATTGACAAGGCCTACATCAGGGGTGCTCATTAGGTGGCTCGCGATCTACTGGTCGATCTTCAGGCCTCCTTCAGTCGATCTTCGGGCCTCACCAGCCTCCTACCATGCGCATGCTCCTTTGCTGTGCATGCGTGTGCGCTCCCGCCGCCACCTTCCGCCTGCACGGGGCTTCTTCCGTGGGAAGGAGGGAGCGGGAGGCGGTGCTTCCGATGGCGCCCTGCCCCTTCCTTGCCGGCGAGAAGCAGCTGCCGGCGAGAGAGGGGCAGGGCACCATCAGAAGCACCGCCTCCCGGCGGAAGAAGCGCGGTGCACAGCCCCTCTTTCGCCGGCGAGAAGCAGCTGCCAGCGAGAGAGGGGCTGGGCGCCGTCGGAAGCACCACCTCGCGCTCCCTCCTTCCTGCGGAAGAAGTGTGGTGGAAAACGCGTGGTGCGGGCAGAAGACGGCAGTGGGACTGCGCACCACGGTGGTGGGACCACGCGCGCATGCACGCGCCAGGTAACTCTTCTCAACTTGTTTGTTCTAACAGTAGCTCCCATGCTGAAAAAGTGTGGGCACCCCTGGCCTACATTAAGAAAGCCCCAGGCCCAGATGGATTTTCTGCCTTGTTCTACAAGCTGAACAAAGATGAATTAGGTTCAGTATTGCTTTCAATAATGAATCAAGTGCCCCAGAAAGGGGAGACTCCAGGCTAATGGCTATGACAGTACTCATGTCTGAACAAGTCAGACATATGTATTTTACTGTATTTGTATACTCCTGCAACACTATTATGGGCTTTTATAAGCCGCCCTGAGTCCCTTTTGGGAGAATTTGGCGGGACGTAAATAGAAGTCATCTTCTACTTCGCAACAAGTCAAGAATTTAGGACCAATTTCATTAGTAAATTGTGATTACAACTTATTTGCAGAAATATTATCACATAGACTGAAACAAATCTTAGCGAAAACAATTCACGGAGACCAAGTGGACTTGAGAAAAGACAGAGGAACGAGAGACCAAATTCCAAATATCCGCTGGATAATGGAGAAGGCGGGCGTTTCAGAAAAGCACCTACTTTTGTTTAGGGCTTTATAGGTAATAACCTGCACTTTGTATCACGACTGTAAACGTATTGCCACTGTGAACTCAAACAACGATGGATCTGGACCAAATTTGGCACAAAGACCTAACACGCCAAAATTTGGATACTGGTGGGTTTGGAGTGGGGGATTGATTTTGTCATTTGGGAGTTGTATTTGCTGGGATTCATAGTTCACCCACAATCAAAGAGCCCCTCAAACCCCACCGATTATGGAATTGACTCTAACAGGTTTCAGCCTACTCACTCTCCTCAGGACGACACTAGCTTTGGCCCACTGACTCCAACAGGCTTTGGCCTACTCACTCTCCTCAGGACGACACTAGCTTTGGCCCACTGACTCTAACAGGCTTCGGCCTACTCACTCTCCTCAGGACGACACTAGCCTTGGTCCACTGACTCTAACAGGCTCCGGCCTCCTCACTCTCCTCAGGACGACACTAGCCTTGGTCCACTGACTCCAACAGGCTTCGGCCTACTAACTCTCCTCAGGACGACACTTGCTTTGGCCCACTGGCTCTCAACAGGTTTTGGCTTACTCACTCTCCTCAGGATGACACTAGCCTTGGTCCACTGACTCCAACAGGCTCCGGCCTCCTCACTCTCCTCAGGACAACACATGCTTTGGCCCACTGACTCCAACAGGCTTTGGCTTACTCACTCTCCTCAGGACGACACTAGCCTTGGTCCACTGACTCTAACAGGCTCCGGCCTCCTCACTCTCCTCAGGACAACACATGCTTTGGCCCACTGACTCCAACAGGCTTTGGCTTACTCACTCTCCTCAGGACGACACTAGCCTTGGTCCACTGACTCCAACAGGCTTTGGCTTACTCACTCTCCTCAGGACACTAGCCTTGGTCCACACTAGCTTTGGCCCACTGACTCCAACAGGCTTTGGCTTACTCACTCTCCTCAGGATGACACTAGCCTTGGTCCACTGACTCCAACAGGCTTTGGCTTACTCACTCTCCTCAGGACGACACTTGCTTTGGCCCACTGACTCCAACAGGCTTTGGCTTACTCACTCTCCTCAGGATGACACTAGCCTTGGTCCACTGACTCCAACAGGCTTTGGCTTACTCACTCTCCTCAGGACGACACTTGCTTTGGCCCACTGACTCCAACAGGCTTTGGCTGACAGGCTTTGGCTTACTCACTCCTCAGGATGACACTAGCCTTGGTCCACTCTCTACTCTCCTCAGGACAACACATGCTTTGGCCCACTGACTCCAACAGGCTTTGGCTTACTCACTCTCCTCAGGCCTTGGTCCACGGCACTAGCTTTGGCCCACTGACTCTCTCAACAGGCTTTGGCCACTACTAACTCTCCTCAGGACTCCACACTTGCTTTGGCCCACTGACTCCAACAGGCTTTGGCTTACTCACTCTCCTCAGGATGACACTAGCCTTGGTCCACTGACTCTAACAGGCTTCGGCCTCCTCACTCTCCTCAGGACAACACATGCTTTGGCCCACTGACTCCAACAGGCTTTGGCTTACTCACTCTCCTCAGGACGGCACTAGCTTTGGCCAACTGATTCTAACAGGCTTCAGCCTACCCACTCTCCTCAGGACGACACTTGCTTTGGCCAACTGACTCCAACAGGTTTCGGCCTGCTCACTCTCAGTGCTTAACCCACTTTTGTAATAAAAAACACCCAGTTAATAACTAATATTTCTGACAATTATTCCATCACACAACCAAGGAGCACATTCCACTGCCAAACGGCTCTTCCTAATATTTCAGTGGGATCCCTTTTCTTGTATTTTGAATGTGTCGCTCTGTGTCCCAGTCTGTGGGGCAGGAGAAAACAACCTTCCTCCCTTCTCTCTGTGACATCCTTTCCAATGTTGAAAATTGGCTAATATATCACCTCTCAAACTTTCCTTCTCCAAGATAAACCAGCCCAGCTCCCTAACCTGATCCTCACAGTGTTTGTCTTTTTCAGAGGGAACGGGAATGAGAAAAGAAAGGGGGAAGGAAACTCAGTGCCTGGGACCTTTCTTTACCAGCTAGGATTTTGGCCTGCATCAACAGGAGTCTAGTGTGAGGATCCAGGGAAGTCATGCCACCCATGCTCTATTCTGCCTTGGTCAGACCACACCTGGAATATTGTGTGTTCAATTCTGGGCACCACAAATGGAGAGATATTGACAAGCTGGAATGTGTCCAGAGAACAATGACTAAAATGATCAAAGGTATGGAGAACAAGCCCTATGAGGAGTGGCTTAAAGAGCTGGGCATGTTTAGCCTGAAGAGAAGGCTGAGAGGATCAATGGCTTCAAGCTACAACAAAGGAGATTCCACCTGAACATGAGGAAGAACTTCCTGACTGTGAGAGTTGTTCAGCAGTGGAACTCTCTGCCCCGAAGTGTGGTGGAGGCTCCTTCCTTGGAAGCTTTAAAACAGAGGCTGGATGGCCATCTGTCAGGGTGCTTCGAAGGGATTTTCCTGCTTCTTGGCAGATTGGGGTTGGAGTGGATGGCCCACGAGGTCTCTTCCGCCTCTAGGATTCTATGAGTCCGTAATAATATTGTTCTCTCATGAGAATTTGAGTCGAAAGATGCTTTTCTGGGCACTGCAATTGAAGGAAGATATTGACTCTAAGCTGGAATGTGTCCAGAGGAGGGTGACTAAAGCGATCAAGGGTCTGGAGAACAAGCCCTATGAGGAGCGGCTTCAAGAGCTGGGCATGTTTAGCCTGCAGAAGAGAAGGCTGAGAGGAGACATGATGAGGGCCATGTATATACATGTGAGGGGAAGTCATAGGGAGGAGGGAGCAGGCTTGTTTTCTGCTGCCCTGGAGACCAGGACGCAATGGAGCAATGGCTTCAAACTACAGGAAAGGAGATTCCACCTGAACAGGAGGAAGAACTTCCTGACTGTGAGAGCTGTTCAGCAGTGGAACTCTCTGCCCTGGAGTGTGGTGGAGGCTCCTTCTTTGGAAGCTTTTGAACAGAGGCTGGGTGGCCATCTGTCGGGGTGCTTTGAATGCAATTTCCCTGCTTCTTGGCAGAATGGGGTTGGACTGGGTGGCCCACGGGGTCTCTTCCAATTCTGGGATTCTAGGCATCCAGAGAACACCAGGAATCCAAACAAAGATGGATGTGGACCAAGTTTGGCACAAATACCCGATTCACCGCAATGTGAATCCTGGTGGGGTTGGGAGGGGGTTCTGACTTTGTCATTTGGGGGTTGTGGCTGCTGGGATTTATAGTTCTCCTACAACCAAGGAGCACTCTGAGCCCAGCCCAGAATGGAACTGCACCAAACTTAGCACACAGGCCCAACATGGCCAGCTTTGAATACTCTAAACACACAATGCAATAGTAGGAATATACAACAAAACACACAAAGGCAGTGAATGCAAAAATTGGCAAGGATAGCAGTGTAATAATAACAGTGTCCTCGGGTCCACAGAAGATGTTACGTTGGATACCAACCATGTATTGATATGTGAATCCTTCTGTGTCATGCCTCCCATTGCATCATTTGCCGCTTGAAAAAGCCCTTTTGAGGCGAAACAGGATCGGGCCCGCCCGCAGTTAGACCGTTTTTCAGCCCTCCGTTTGGCCCTGCCATCATGTGCAATTTTCCAGCCCTCCGTTTGGATTACTGCCATCATGGACAATTGATTGGGTTGTTGGATACCACCTACAGGGTATTCATCCGTTGCCTTTGGTTGCACCTCTTCCTCGAATTCATCCGCATTGCTTGTGGATTTACCACCTCTTCCTCAAACTCTTGGAATTCATCCGCATTGCTTTTGGATTTACCACCTCTTCCTCGAACTCTTTCCGCCCAGGTCTACGCACCCCCACGCGCTGAACTTTTCCTACAAGTCCTTGTCATTGACTGGTGATGTATAACCATCTATGGCAGTGGTTCTCAACCTTCCTAATGCCGTGACCCCTTAATAAGTTCCTCATATTGTGGTGACCCCCAACCATAAAATCACCTTTGTTGCTACTTCATAACTCTTAATTTTGCTCCTGTTATGAATTGTAATGTAAATATCTGATATGCAGGATGTATTTTCATTCACTGGACCAAATTGAGCACAAATACCCAATACACCCAAATTTGAATACAGGTGGGGTTCGGGGGGAATTAATTTGTCGTTTGGGAGTTGTAGTTGCTGGGATTTATAGTTCACCTACAATCAAAGAGCATTCTGAACACCACCAACAATGGAATTGAAACAAATTTGGGATCACCAGAAGGGTTTGTGGGCATTGACCTTGAGTTTGGGAGTTGTAGTTCGCCTACATCCAGAGTGCACCATGGACTCAAACAATGATGGATCTGGACCAAACTTGGCATGAATACTCAATATGCCCAAATAAACACTGGTGGAGTTTGGGGAAAATAGACCTTGCTATCTGAGAGTTGTAGTTGCTGGGATTTCTAGTTCACCTACAATCAAAGAACATTCTGAACCCCATAAACGAGAGAATTGGGGCAACCGCAGTGACCAACTGAAAATACTGTTTTCTGATGGTCTTTGGTGACCCCTCTGACACCCCCTCGCGACCCCTCCAGGGGTCCCGACCCCCAGGTTGAGAAACGCTGATCTATGGGCTTTGTATGGCGTCCTCTTAATGTGTGTGTATTGACACTGTTATTATTACACTGCTATCTTTGCCAATTTTTGCATTCACTGCCTTTGTGTGTTTTGCAGCTTTGAATACTGACAGAGTTTGGGGGCGATTGACCCACGATTTTGGGAGTTGTAGTTCACCCACATCCTTATGGGAGCACTAATTTTTTTTTTAAAAAAAAGGAAGGACTCCCCCAAAACTGTATTACAAATTACCCAAACTGCTCCTGATGCTGCTGCTGCTGGGGAGCCTCTCTCAGTCTCCCTGAGTCCCAGGCTGGAGGGCGCCTTTCCCCCTGCCTTGAGGAGACCCTTGCCAGAGCCTCCCTCCCTCGCCCACGCATGCGCACACACTGCCACGCGCTCAGCACGCCTGTTCTCCCCTCCCCCCTTGGAACCTCTGAAACAGCCCTCCCATTGGCTAAGAAGCCAGCCAATTACAGCGCAGGAGGGCTTTCCAAACTAGGAATGGCTCATCAGGCTCCAGAACAGTGTTTCTCAACCTTCCTAATGCTGCGACCCCTTAATACAGTTCCTCATGTTGTGGTGACCCCTAACCATTATTTTCATTGTTACTTCATAACTGTATTTTTGAGGGGGGTTGATTTTGTCATTTGGAAGTTGTAGTTGCTGGGATTTATAGTTCACCCACAATCAAAGAACATTCTGAACTCACTAACAATGGAATTGAACCAAACTTGGCACAAAAAACTCCCATGGCCAACAGCAAATACTGGAAGTGTTTGGTGGGCATTGACCTTGAGTTTGGGAGTCGTAGTTCACCTACATGCAGAGAGCACTATAGACCCAACAATGATGGATCTGGGCCACACTTGACACTAATCCTCAATATACCCAAATGTGAACACTGGTGGAGTTTGGGGAAAATAGATCTTGACATTGGGGAGTTGTAGTTGCTGGGATTTATAGTTCACCTACAATCAAAGAGCCCCTTGCACCCCATCAATGATAGAATTGGGTCAAACTTCCTACACAGAACCCTCATGCCTTGAAGGGACTAGCTGGCATGAGCCTCCGTCCCACCTCACTTACTCTCCCTCACCCCACACATGTGCACCATGTTGCCATACGCCAAGCATGCCTGCTCTCCCCACTTAGAGTCTCAGAAACAGCCCTCCCCTTGGCTGGGAGGCCTGCCAATCTGTTTCCAAAAAGAAAGAGAAGGACAAGCGGAGAGATCTTCAATCTTCTCTGCCAAAGGGCTTCCTAAGACCACCATAAATATTTGTTTTCTGATGGTCTTTGGCGACCCCTCTGAAACTCTCTTGCGACCCCCCTGGGGGTCCCGACCCCCAGGTTGAGAAACACTGCTCCAGAAGGAGCTGAGAGAGAGGGAAGGAGGGAGCAGGGAGGGCGTGCCTCTCTCCCCCTGGGACACCTGGCCAGTTCTCAGGATGGACCAGCCCTCCCCTGCCAGGCCTTGCTGTGGCCCAGTCTGTGCATATGTGTTTTGTGTGTGTATATCTCTTTATGTGTGTGTATATATGTGTGTTTGTGCGTACATGTATATGTGTGTATATATATCTGTGTATTTTTGTGTTTATTTATTTACTACTACGGTAGCTTGGTGACCCCTGCGGTGCCTGGGTCATTTCAGAAGTGCAGCAGGATGTAGAGTGAGTCATTTGGGGGGGGGGTCCTGTGTGCCAAGTTTGGTCTTGATCCATCAGTATTGAGAGTTACAGTGGTATCATGAAATTACTGAAGGTACTGGAAGTCCCATCATCTGTGGCCCAACCTCCCCCAAATTGCAGTAGGATGTATATTGGGTCATGCGGGCTCTGTGCGCCAAGTTTGATCTGTATTGTTGAATGGATGAGGGTTGTATTATTTTTAGGAAGTGAGTGAAGGTACTTCAAGTCCCATCATCCATGGTCCATCTCACACAGAACTGCACCAGGATGTTGAGTGGGTCAGGAGGGCTCTGTGTGCCAGGTTTGGTGTTGATCAGTGATTGGATTAGGTTTGCAGCAGTCTTGGAAAGTGAGGGAATGTACTGCAAGTCCCATCATCCATGGTCTTCCCTCCTCCAAACTGCAGCAGGATGTAGAGTGGGTCATGGGGGCTCTGTGTGCCAAGTTTGATATTTATCGGTCTTTGTTAGGGGCTACAATGGTCTTTGGGAAGCAAAGTGCTTGGAAGTACTACAAATCCCATAATCCGTTGTCCATCTTTCCCAAACTGCAATACAGTAAGAAAGATAGCAAAAGGCTAATCATAGGCAGTAGCAGTCTATGTAATGTAAACAAACAATGGAGTCTTCTCTAGCAAATGCGACATATATTATATCAATTCGTCATAGGTACAAGGAACATCATAAGTGCAAACATTTCAAACACACATATTACATCTCATGGTAAGTACCAACATCATAAGTGAAAGAAATAATGGCGGTGAGCAAGCTCGCACAAGCAGCGAGCCAAGACACCCGGGCTCAAACGAGGGGAGTCAATGGTGTATCATGCAGGCACAGGTCCCGGACGCCTCTCCCAAACCCAGTAAATTCTTTGAAAATAAATCACAGTTTATAGGGAATTCTCACGAAAATAATATCAGGGTGGGAGAAGGTCGTCCACGGGCCGACGAAAGGGTCTCGCGCGCCTTCGTTTCTCCCCCGTAGGGGCTTCCTCAGGGCCGGGGGCGGGGCCTGGATGGCGTAATCTCGTGAGCGTCTTCACAGTGTCGTGGCACTAGAGTTACAGCAATACAGAGTGACAATACTACATATACAATCATAAACTTCCGATAATATTTAGGGGTGGAGACAGTATCAGCAGATACTGGGCTGGAAGCACTGAGGCTTCAAGGTTAAGCTCTTAAGTAATGTACAACACAGGTGTATGGTTTAAACGAGTAATTCACTGACAGATAATTTGTCATTTAACCCATTAGGGGTCTCTGAATTTAGGGAAATTATCCATTTATTTTCAAGACGAAGTAAAGTCCTCTTTATGTCAGAATGGGGTTGAGGGTGGATCTTTTCTAGAACAGTCACGGTGAAATTATCATATTTAGGGTTACATGTTTTGAAATGCATGTATAGCACTGAGTTGTCATATCCTGTGTGAAAGCGTGACCTATGTTCGCACACCCTGGTTTTCAGCTCTCTCGTGGATAAACCAACATAGAGACCCCCGCAACAGCCACAAATCAAACAATATATTATGTTTTTAGAATTGCACGTGGCCCAAGTGTTAATTTTGTGAATTCTATTGTTAATGGGATTTTGTATTTGAGTTAGGGGAGAAATGTGTCTGCAAATACTGCATCTGCCGCATTTTTTGCGCCATAAGGTAAGGGGATGGAGGGGGGACGGTTGTCAAACAGATTGTCTTTGGTATGTAGTACTAATAAGTCTCTGAGGTTCTGGGATCTCTTGTATGCAATTAAAGGTGGATTTTCTAGGCCTGGGATGGAGCTCACCAAAGGCCAGAAATTGGTGATGATTCTTTTGATTTTTTGGGAATGAGGTGATAGAGTTAAAGGCCAAATAATTTTAGAGGGAGATGTTTTGTTTCTAGGGGTGAGTAGTTGGTCTCTAGGAATATTATTTACTCGGTTAAGGACCGATACACCATTGACTCTCCTCGTTTGAGCCCGGGCGTCTTGGCTCGCCGCTTGTGCGAGCTTGCTCACCGCCATTATTTCTTTCACTTATGATGTTGGTACTTACCATGAGATGTAATATGTGTGTTTGAAATGTTTGCACTTATGATGTTCCTTGTACCTATGACGAATTGATATAATATATGTCGCATTTGCTAGAGAAGACTCCATTGTTTGTCTACATTACATAGACTGCTACTGCCTATGACTAGCCTTTTGCTATCTTTCTTACTGTATTGCCCTTTATATGTGGAACGGCGTCCCCTTTTCTCATTGTTGTACCTTGACTGTAGCCATCTTTCCCAAACTGCACCAGGACGTAAAGGGCATCATGGGGGTTATGTGTGCCAAGTTTGGTTCAGGTCCGGCTGAGGCCTAGTCAGGAGAATCAAGTTGAGGGAGCCTTACTGTCAATTCAGGCTGAGGGCTAGTTTTTAAAATCAGCTGAAGGAAGCCTTTTTGTAAAGAACTCTGTCTGGCACCTTTGAGATTTGGGATGTTGGGATGCTGGCCTATCCATGGTCCATCCTCCCTCAAACTGCACCAAGGCGTAAAGTGGGTCTTGGGGGTTCTGTGTGCCAAGTTAGGTTTTGTTGTCTCATTGTTGGGGGCTGCAAAGTGTTTTGGACCTAAACTCCCACCATGCCTGACTGGCTCAGGCCTTTTCCTTACTTCCCTCTGGCACTTTTGAGTCTCGGAATGTTCGCGTTGGCTGGCCAATGGGAGTTGTTTATGCAAATAACCCCACAGTGGGAGCCAATCCGAAAGCTGCCACATTTCCTTCCGCCCTTCCGCCCTCCGGACACATACAAACATACATACATACATACAAACATTCCGCTTTATAAAGGTATAGAGATAGAGATAGAGATAAATAAATAATAAATATAAACAGGGCGGCTTACAAGGCAGAATTAGATGCCGGCAGGAAAACACAATATAAAAACAATACAACAGGATTAAAACATCAGCAATAAAACATCAGCTATCTAATTACATTAAAATTCCATCTATACAAATCCACATTCAATCAATGGCAGGAGCCGTATTTCATGTCCATCGTCATATCACTCCCTTCCAAGTAAAGCGCTGCAGTTACTGTGCGAAGGCCTGGTCCCACAACCACGATTTTACTTTCTTCCTGAAAGTTAGGAGGGATGGGGTCAATCATATTTCGTTTGGAAGCGCGTTCCACAGGCGGGGGGGCCACAGCCGAGAAGGCCCTGTCTCTCGTCCCCGCCAGCCGCAATTGAGTTGCTGGCGGAAGCGAGAGCAGGGCCTTCCCAGGTGATCTTAAGTTACGAGGTGGGACATAGCGGCAGATGCGTTTGGACAAGTAAACTGGGCCAGAACCGCATAGAGCTTTAAAGGTCAAAAGCAGCACTTTGAATTGAGCCGGAAATGGACAGGCAGCCAGTGGAGCTGACACAACAGGGGTGGTATGGTCCCTGTATGTCGCTCCAGTTAGTAACCTGGCTGCCGTCCGTTGGACTAGTTGGAGTTTCCGAACCATTTTCAAAGGCAGCCCCACGTAGAGTGTGTTGCGGTAATCTATTTGATATGTGACCAGAGCGTGGACCACCAGCACCAGATCAGCCTTCCCAAAGTACGGGCGCAGCTGGCGCACAAGTCTTAACTGTGCAAAAGCTCCCCTGGCCACCGCTGAGACCTGGGGTTCCAGGCTCAGCGATGAATCCAGGATCACTCCCAAGCTGCGAACCTGCATCTTCAGGGGGAGTGTAACTCCATCCAATACAGACTGTAACCTTATGCCCTGTTTGGCCTTTCGACTGAGCAGGAGGACCTCTGTCTTGTCTGGATTAAGTTTCAATTTGCTAGCCCTCATCCAGTCCGACATGGCAGCCAAGCACTGGTTTAAGATCTGAACAGCCTCCTTAGTAATAGGTGGAAAGGAGTGACAGATCTGGGCATCATCTGCGTACAGATTACACTCTACTCCAAAACTCCGGATGATCTCTCCCAGCGGCTTCATGTAGATGTTAAATAACATCGGGGACAGTACTGAACCCTGAGGGACTCCACAAGACAACGGTTGCGGAGCCGAACAGGTGTCACCCAGTAACACCTTCTGAATACCCCCAAGTCCCATTTCTGCGAGGCGTCCCAGAAGGATACCGTGGTTGACGGTATCGAAGGCCGCTGAGAGGTCCAGCAGCACCAACAGGGACACACTCCCCCTGTCGAGCTCCCAGCGTAGATCATCTACTAAGCCAGGGCTATCCAACTTCTAACCGCCCAAGGGCCGGAATTCAGGTCATTGATGACCTGGGGGGCCGCCCCGGCCCCTCCTCCTACAGTGTCATGCCGGGCGGCAGAAGCAGGCAATTTCGCCCGTTTCTGAGGCTGGCGTGACACTTTAGCAGGAAGGCGAGGCCAGGGAGCTCTCCATGGCTTCGCCCTTCCTGCTAAAGATTCCTCCTCCTCCTTCCCCCCCCCGCCGCCACGAACCGGATCGCAGCCGCGGGGCGGAGAGAGGGATGGAGAGGGCGAGGCAAGGAGGAGGAGCTGGCTCCCTTCCTTCTCCCTGCCCCGCCTCCTCCTCCTCCCCCCCTCCCCCCGCCGCCACCATTTTAAAAAATAATATATATATATATATATAAAAATAGTTTTTAAAATAAATTCTTTCAGGAGGGTAGCGGGCCGTGTCCAACAGGCTGGGGGCCGTGTACGGCCCGCGGGCCGCCTGTTGGACAGGCCTCTACTAAGGCAACCAAGACTGTCTCAGTTCCACATCCCAGCCTAAAGCCAGACTGAGCCGGATCAAGATAATCAGTGTCTACCAGAAACCCCTGGAGTTGCGAGGCCACCACACGTTCCAAATAGAGGGGATTGGAAACTGGCCGATAGCTGACTAATTGAGTGGGGTCCAGTGATGGTTTCTTCAACAGCGGTTTTATAACAGCTTGTTTTAAGCTGGTTGGAATTTATCCTTCCTGTAAGGAGGCATTAACCACCACCTTCGCCCCCCCTGCGAAGCCCCCCCTGGCTTCCTTTATCAGCCAGGAGTTGTAGTTGCTGGGATTTATAGTTCACCTACAATTAAAGTGCATTCTGAACTCCACCAATGATGGAATGGAACCAAGCTTGGCACACAGAACTCCAATGACCAACAGAAAATACTGGAAGGGTTTGGTGGGCATTGACCTTGAGTTTTGGAGTTGTAGTTCACCTACATCCAGAGAGCACTGTGGACTCAAACAATGATAGATTTGGACCAAACTTGGCACGAATACTTAATATGCCCAAATGTGAACACTGGTTGAGTTTGGGGGAAATAGACCTTGACATTTGGGAGTCCTAGTTGCTGGGATTTATAGATCATCTACAATCAAAGAGCATTGTGAACCCCACCAATGATAGAACTGGGCCACACTTCCCACACAGGACCCCCCTGGCTTGAAGGAACTCGCTGGCGCAAGCCTCCCTCCAACCTCCCATGACCAACAGAAAATACTGGGTTTGGTTGGCATTGACCCTGAGTGTTGGAGTTGTAGTTCACCTACATCCAGAGAACACTGGGGACTCAAACAATGGTGGATTGGCACGAATACTCAATATGCCCAAATGTGAACACTGGTGGAGTTTGGGGAAAATAGACCTTGACATCTGGGAGTCATAGTTGCGGGATTTATAGTTCACTTACAATCAAAGAGCATGGGGCTCAAACAATGGTGGATTGGCACGAATACTCAATATGCCCAAATGTAAACACTGGTGGAGTTTGGGGAAAATAGACCTTGACATCTGGGAGTCATAGTTGCTGGGATTTATAGTTCACCTACAATCAAAGAGCATGGGGGCTCAAACAATGGTGGATTGGCACGAATACTCAATATGCCCAAATGTGAACACTGGTGGAGTTTGGGGAAAATAGACCTTGACATCTGGGAGTCACAGTCGCTGGGATTTATAGTTCACTTACAATCAAAGAGCATGGGGGCTCAAACAATGGTGGATTGGCACGAATACTCAATATGCCCAAATGTAAACACTGGTGGAGTTTGGGGAAAATAGACCTTGACATCTGGGAGTCATAGTTGCTGGGAGTTATAGTTCACTTACAATCACAGAGCATGGGGCTCAAACAATGGTGGATTGGCACGAATACTCAATATGCCCAAATGTAAACACTGGTGGAGTTTGGGGAAAATAGACCTTGACATCTGGGAGTCATAGTTGCTGGGATTTATAGTTCACCTACAATCAAAGAGCATTCTGAACTCCACCAACGATAGAAGTGAGCCAAACGTCCCACACAGAACCCCCCATGACCAAGAGAAAATACTGGAAGGGTTTGATGGGCATTGACCTTGAATTTTGGAGTTGTAGTTCACCTACATCCAGAAAGCAGGAAGATGTGGTGGGAGGATTTGCCGTCTGTTTCAAAAAAGGAAGAGAAGGACCGGCGGAGAGATCTTCAGCCTTCTCTGCCAAAGGGATTACTAAGATCATCAGAAATATATGTTTTCTGATGGTCTTTAGTCACCCCTCTGAAACCCCCTTGCGAACCACTCAGGGGTCCTGACCCCCAGGTTGAAAAACACTGGACTAAGCTCTCGTCTTTTGTCACTCTACTCTGATAAGATGGCTCTTGTTTGATATAAGAATTAGGGTACACTACTTTAATTGACCTGTCGATAATTCAATGCAGGATTTTTGGGTTGATTTTTTGATTAGGATTTCCAAATTTCAACATGAGTCTATTGGGCAGGGTTCCCCAAACTAACTCCCAGGGGCTGGAGGAGACCCTCCAAGGTCATATGCTCAGACCCTGCCCTAAACTATAGTCTAAGGACCTGTCCTAAATCTGAAATGACTTTGAAGGTACACAAAAACAACAATCCTAATTAACTTGACTATCTCACCAGCCAAATGCAGGTCCACACTTCTCTTTGAAATACTAGTAAGTTTATGTTGGTTAAAATTGTTCTTCATTTTTGATATTGTTTTGCTCTTTTGTGTTTTTTTTGCTCTATAAAGAAGATATGTGCTGTGTGTAGGAATTGGTTCATTATTTTTTCAATGGTCTAAGGCAGTGTTTTTGAGCTGCGGCACATTTTTTACATTTACAAAATCCTGGGGCCCACCACTAACCAAAATGACACAAAATGACACTCTAACACAGTAATACTATACATCCACTGGGCCATTATATTCCTCCTGCTCTTGTTTTAAATATTGTTGTTGCATGTTTTAATGATGTTTTTTAAGTGTTCTGTTTTTAACCCTCTGGCGCTCTGCCATTGGTTCTTGTGAGCCGCCGCGAGCCCCTGGGAGTCGGCGGTGTAGAAGTCCCAAGAAATAAATAAATAAATAAATAAATAAATAAATACATATAGTTAATACGTTTTTAAGTGTATTTATACACTCAGTGTGAAACTTGGGCCTGTTTCGATGAACACAACATAGATATCCTGACAGGAATGGCAGAAAGACACAAACTTCCCACACAGAACTCCCATAACCAAGAGAAAATACTATAAGAGTTTGGTGGGCATTGACCTTGGGTTTTGGAGTTGTAGTTCACCTATATCCAGAGAGCACTGTGGACACAAACAAATTTGGATCAGGACCAAACTTGGCATGAATACTCAATATGCCCAAATGTGAACACAGATGGAGTTTGGGGAAAATAGACCTTGACATTTGGGAGTTACAGTTTCTGGGATTTATAGTTGACACACAACCAAAGAGCATCCTGAACTCTTGCAATAATGGAATTGAACCAAACTTGGCATATTGAACTCTCATCACCAACAGAAAGTACTGAAAGGGTTTGCTTGGGAATTGACCTTGAGTTTGGAAGTTGTAGTTCACCTACACCCAGAGAGCACTGTGGACTCAAACAATGTTATGTTATGTTGTTGTTATTTTCTATCCAGAATTACAATGTTGGAAGGAGGCTCACCACTTTAAGGTCCCTAAAACAGGCATGGGAAAACTTCGGCCCTCTGGGTGCTTTGGACTCCAACTCCCACCACTCCTAACAGCCTGAGACCCTGTCCTGCTTAAGTGGCTGAGGGGGAAGGAAAAGGCCCGAGGCTGCTAGGAATGGTGGGAGTTGGAGTCCAAAACACCTGGAAGGTCCAAGTTTGCCCATGCCAGCTTTCGACAGACCTCTTCCTCCCCTTTCCCCTTCGCGCCCTTTCTTCCCCCTCCTGCCAAACACTTACTTTTTCTTCGACACTGCCGCTTCTGCCGCCATTTTGATCCAAGGGGGCAGTGTGAGCGTGTTCAGGAGGGGAGGAGGGAGGAAGACATGACCCGTGTGGGCGCTACTGCGCAGACTCGCCCCAGAGCAAAGCGAGCGGAGCGAGACTGGGAAGAAGGGAGCCTGAGTGGAGAAGAAAGGGTATTGGCGGTTCCAATTTCCCACGACACACCTGATGATCGCTCACGGCACACTAGTGTGCCACGGCACACTGGTTGGGAAACACTGGTCTAAGGGACTGTGAACCAGCCCTCTGCTTAAAAACTTTGAGGATGCCTGATATAGAGTATTTATTTTTAAGATGACATTAGATCAGGGGTGGGCAATTACTTTTTCGAAGGGGCCACATGAGAGCCAAAAAAATTATTGAGGGCCGCACCTAAAGACTGAACTATATTCTACATCAGGCCTGGGCAAACTTCAGCCCTCCAGGTGTTTTGGACTCCAACTCCCACAATTCCAACTCCCACAATTGGACTCCCAACTCCCACAATGGGGGGAGGGAGGGAGGGAGGGAAAAGAAGGGGCGAGGAGGAGGTTGAGCGAACAGCTGGTGTTTTGCCTGTGCGCACTCACGCCAGGCGCGCCCTCCCCTCCTCGAAAGGATTTTTCCTAGGCCCACTGAGAGGACGTCCTCTCAGTGTGCCTAGAAAAAGTCCTTCTGAGGAGGAGTGAGTGCGCCTGGCGTGAGTGCGCACAGGCAAAACGCCAGCTGTTTGTGCAACCTCCTCCTCGCACCTCCTTTCCTCCCCTCCTCCCCCTTCCCCGCCATTACCCCCCCAGTGCATTGCGCCCACTATGCACTGGGGAGGAAAGGAAGGCAGGAAGGAAGCAGGAAGGAAGGGGTCTCTCTCTCTCTCCGTAATGGAGGAAGGGAAGAGGCGGAGGACAGCGAAGCTGTGGCGCTGCTTGCTCCTCGCCTCCCCCTCGCCTCCCCCTCGCCTCCCCCTCCCTTCCCCTCTGTTGCCCCCCAGCCTGCCTGCCGAGGCCCGTCTGCTGGGGCCCTTCGGTGGGCCAGATAGAACCAGCCAGGGGGCAGAGTCTGGCCCAGGGGCCGTAGATTGCCCACCTCTGCATTAGATTGTTTGTTAGGTAGGGTTATCTCCAACACAGCCATGCCAGAATTCAGCAATTGCTGAGTTTCTTGCAGCTGGTTCTCTTGGCATGGGTTCTCTGATGATGGACAGTCAGGTTGGTACTTTGGTTGAAGCCCTTCCCGCACTCTGAACAGGTGTACGGTTTCTCTCCGGTGTGGATTCTCTTATGTTTGACAAACGAGGACCGGTCGCTGAAGCTCTTGCCACATTCGGAGCAGGTATACGGTTTCTCCCCAGTGTGTATCCGTTGATGGACACTAAGTCTTCCTCGGTCTCTGAAACTCTTTCCGCACTCTGTACATTTATAGGGTTTCTCCCCTGTGTGCACTCTTTCGTGCTGAATGAGCCCCCACTTGTTGGTGAAGCTTTTGCTGCAATACAGGCAGCAGTGTGGTTTCTCCGCTTTGTGAGTCTCCTGATGCCTAAGCAAGTAGACGCTCGAGTTGAAGCTTTGCCCACATTCGGAGCATTGGTATGGCTTCCCTCCCGTGTGGACGATTTGATGTGACTTGAGGTAGGTCTTCCGAGCGAAGGATTTCCCACACTCCAAGCACTGGTATGGCTTCTCCCCGGTGTGGATTGTTTGGTGTTGCCTGAGATTGGAACTCTGACCAAAGCATTTCCCACACTCCAAGCACTGATACGGCTTCTCCCCGGTGTGGATTACCTGGTGTTTGTTGAGATTGGTACTCCAACCAAAGCATTTCCCACACTCCAAACATTTAAACGGCTTCTCCCCTTTTTGGATCCTTGGATGCTTCATCTTACCAAGATCCGAATTCATAGACTGTCTCTCATCTGCAGAAATACTTTTATTCATGTCTATGTTGGAACTCGTCCCTTCCCCAAACGTTTCACGTCCAGTCAGGTTTACACTCTCACTGAAGGTCTTTGCAAACATTAAATCTGATTCGTCCTCAGGAGGACTTCTACTGGGGGAAGCAGTCCTTTTTCTTTCTTGCTTGCTTTCCTGCTGAATTGAGATTTCGCGGGAGTCTCCCACCTGAAATGGGAAGGATTTGGGTTCCGGCTCTTCCGTCTGGCTTCCGTCTTGGATCGCTGGCCCATCTCGATTCAAAACACTCTCTCCCAATGCTTTACACTCTGTTCTTTCTGAGGAATCTTCACATAATTGTCCCTCATTTTCACCTTTCCATTCATTACCTGTTGGAAACAAAGCAGAAGGCAAATTAAGGCCCATTCTCACAATGCCACCAGGAAACTTCCCAGAAAGGTTTAGGGCAGCATTTCTCAACCTGGGGGTTGGGACCCCAAAGGGGGTCATGAGGAGGGTTTCAGAGGGGTCGCCAAGGACCATCAGAAAACACATATTTCTGATGGTCTCAGGAACCCCTTTGGCAGAGAACACTGAAGATCTCTCCACCTGTTCTCCTCTTCCTTTTTGGAAACAGATGGTAAACCCTCCCACCAAAAGTGATTGTTGGTGAACTATAAATCCCAGCAACTACAACTCCCAAATGTCTATTTTCCCCAAACTTCACCACTGTTCACATTTGGGCATATTGAGTATTTGTGCCAAGTTTGGCCCAGATCCATCGGTGGTTTTTTTTTTTTGGATTCACTGTGCTCTCTGGATGTAGATGAACTGCAACCCCAAAACTCAAAGGTCAATGCCCAACAAACCCATCCAGAATTTTCCTATTGGTCATGGGAGTTCTGTGTGCCAAGTTTGGTTCATTTCCATCATTGGTGGAGTTCAGAATGCTCTTTGATTGTAGGTAAACTATAAATCCCAGAAACTACAACTCCCAAATGACAAAATCAATCCCCTCTAACCCCACCAGTATTCAGATTTGGGCGTATTGGGTATTTATGCCAAATTTGGTCCAGTGAATGAAAACACATCCTGTATATCAGACATTTACATTACGATTCATAACAATAGCAAAATAACAGTTATGAAGTTGCAACTAAAATAATTTTATGGTTGGGGGTCACCACAACATGAGGCACTGGATTAAGGGGTCGAGGCATTAGGAAGGTTGATAAATACTGGTGCTGGAAGTTTTATTGCAGAGAAAAACCACCTTCTTTGTCTAAGAGAAGCCTTTATATCAGATATTTACATTACGATTCATAACAGTAGCAAAATTACAGTTATGAAGTAGCAACGAAAATAATGTTACAGTTGGGGGTCACCATAACAGGAAGAACCGTATTCAGGGGTCGCAGCATTCGGAAGGCTGAGAAACTCTGCGTTAGGGGGAAGAAGACACAGTGCTTCTTCCCAAGTCTTTGGAAACGCTTCCCTGGTGAAGTTAAGATTGTCCCTCCTTTCTTTTGACTTACCAAGTAAAATTGTATAGTCTGAGAAAGTTTCTGATTTTGAAGAAGAGCCAAAACAGGAATTGAACCATGTACTGTTTTTCTATTTATTTATTTTTTAAAAAAATTCCTTCTATTCCTCATACAGCATCCATTTCTGTGGTTCAACAAGCTATACGTTTATTTATTCAGATCCCCCCCCCCCTTATACAGCTCAAGTATAACAACAGGGAAAAGCAGGCCCAGATTAACCCCTTTTGGCGCCCTAGGCCACACTTTGGAATTACGCACCCAAACCAATCTCTACCGCACCCCCCCCCCCATTCCGTCTTTCCACCGGCCTCTCCTCGCTCTCCGATGTGCTGCGTGCGGAGGGCCAGCAAGGCCTCGCCTAGGCCCAGCTCGGCGTCCTTGTGTACCTGGGCCAGGTAGGGAGCCGCTCCCAGGCCCCTCCCAGACCCTGGGCCTTTCGGAGCCGGCACCCAGGAACATTTGCGAAGGAGGCAGAGGCGCTCACCCCTCCTGCACGCGCGGGCCCGCCCGCGGCCCTGGGAGCGGGGCTGCCCTCCGCCCCCGCCTCCCCCCACCCCCCTTCCTTGGGCGCAAGGAGGAGGCAGAGGGAAGCCCCGCCCCCGGGGCCGCTGGTGGGCATGTGCGCACGGCAGGAGGGCGTGAGCGCCTCTGCCTCCTTCCCCAATGTGCCTGGGTGCCACGCATGGGTGGCAGCAGCCTCGGGGGCTTCCCTTCCTTCCTCCTCCCGAGGAGGAGGAAAGAAGGGAAGCCCCCGGGGCCGCTGCCGGCCATGCACGGCACCCAGGAACATGGCGGTGGAGGCAGAGGCACCCTCTTGCCGCGCGCATGCCCGCCAGCGGCCCCGGGGGCGGGGCTTCCCTCTGCCTCCTCCTCCTCACATCCTCCTTCCTTGAGAAGGGGGCCGGGGCAATGGTGAGGGGGGGTGCCATTCCCTCCTCCCCGCCCCCTTGCAGTGCTCTCCCCCCGCCCTCCCGAGAGAGAGAGAGAAAGAGTCATCATGCCGCACGTTGCGGTTTTGTTTGAACATTTTCTTTTTGGACCTTGATCTGGCGCCCCCCAGACCTGCGCCCATAGGCCATGGCCTAGTGTGGCCTAATGGATAATCCGGGCCTGGGGAGAAGCGCAACAGAGTTCTTGCAACCCAGATGCAAGATAGGCTGGATTACCTCCATGACAGGCCCCCTGGGCTTAAGGTCCTGCTGTTAAATGCCAAGTCCGTGAATGGCAAAACAGGGTTGCTGTATGTTTTTCAGGCTGTATGGCTAGAGCTCACAACCTCTGAGGATGCCTGCCATAGATGCGGGTGAAACATCAGGAGAGAATGCTTCTGGAACATGGCCATGTAGCCTGAAAAATTTACAGCGACCCAGTGATCCTGGCCATGAAAGCCTTTGACAATATAACGGCAAAACAGCTGCCATCCAGGACTTGATCTGGGAACAACAAGCGGACCTAGCCTGCATCACCGAGACCTGGCTGGATGAGCTGGGGGGCGAGGGTAGGGGGGTCAACTTACCCAGCTCTGTCCACTGGACTTTGGGGTGCATCAGCAGGCTAGACCCGGAGAGCGGTGAGGTGGGATTCCTGTGGTCTACTGGAATTCTATCTCCCTGATCAGGTGCCATTTCGTAATCACTGAGGTTTGAATGTGTCCATCTGAGAGTGGGTAACTGAGACAGATTGGGGATTCTGCTTGTGTACTGACCACCCTGCTGCACAACAGATTCTCTACCTGAGCTAGCGGAGGTGGTCTCAGTCCTGGAATTGGGAGTCTCAGAGGCTCATAGTGCTGGGGGACTTCAACGTCCATGCCAAGTCCACCCTGTTGGGGGGTGGCTCAGGATTTCATGGCCGCCATGACAACTATGGGGCTGTCCCAAGTGATATCTGGCCCCACTAATGTAGCTGGATACAACTAGGACCTAGTTTTCAAGGTGGATGGGAGAAATGTCAGTGTGGAGGAACTCAAAAACTGTTCCATTGTCATGGACCTCTAACCTCTGCAGGGGTGGAGAACCCATTAAGATGGTCTGCCCCGGACCCAGCCCGGACGACCTAAGCCCCCCTAATTTGGAGAACGATGGAGATGACACTTTATTCTAACAATGTAAACGGTTTTAACTCCCCCAATAAAAGGCATTTTTTTCAATGTATTGAAGAGAGGAAATTATGATTTGGTGGCGCTCCAAGAGACGCATATTGCGCAGAGACATGCTGCGCACCTGATAAAAAAAAGATCTGGGTACCAAATTTGTCTCAGCAGGGCAGAAAAAAAATGGAGTAGTCATTTATGCAAAAGCCTCTCTAAATCCCTCACTAGCATTTAAAGAAACAGAGGGGCGGATGGTGGGGGTAAAAATTAAATTGCAAGGTAAAGAGATCTTGGTTTGTAATATATATGCTCCGACGGGTGCTAAGGCCAAGTTCTCCCACCATCTAAAGAACCAGCTGGATGGCCAGGTGTTCGACGAATTGATAATCGCGGGGGATTTTAACGGGGTCATGGACCCAGAGATAGATAAATCAAAGAGGAAAAAAACAAGAGGCAAGGGACCTTATAGGGGGCAAATTCCACAATGCCTCAGCAAAGTTAAAGAGGAATACAATTTGACAGATATCTGGAGGAGCAAGAACCCAAGTGTAAGGGATTATACTTTTTACTCCCACCGCCACCAATCGTGGTCCCGAATTGATATGCTATGGGTTTCTAAGGCACTTGCCATTCAGGTTGAAAAGACAAAAATCTGGCCGAGGCTACACTCGGACCACGGCCCCCTCACTATGACGTTGGGGATTAGGAGAAGGGGAAGGAGTTGGAAATTAAATGAAACTCTGTTGAGAGAAGAAAAGGATATTGAGACTAATCAAAAGTTGATCAGAGAATATTTCGAACTCAATGAAAAAGGTCAAACCTCGGAGGAGACTCGTTGGGACGCGAGTAAAGCCGTCATGCGCGGACATTTTATACAACAGGGAGCACTGAAAAATCGACAGAGAAATGAGAAAGAGTCCTATCTGCAAGAGGAACTAAGGAAGAAGGAGCTTCTGCTAAAATCTCAACCGAATAACAAAACTATCATTTGGGAGATAGAAATGTTAAAAAGAGAGGTGAACTCCATGATAACAGAACGAATGGCGAGAAATCTGAAAAGGATGAAAATGACATACTTAGTCAACGCAAACAGACCAGGGAAGATATTGGCGAGGAAACTCAACCAGAAGAGACAGAAACAGTGCATAGCGCAACTCATCTGTGACAATAGAGTGCTCTCAGCTCAAGAAGAGATTGCAGACTGTTTCAAAACATACTATAGTGGACTATACCGAAAAGACACAATTGAGCTGAAGGAGGTCACTCAATATATATCAAGTCAAAAAATACAAAAAATCAGTGATTTACAACGAGAGGAGTTAAATAGACCTATTACAGAACAAGAATTCAGAAGGGCGATAAAGAACCTTCCTAGTAACAAGGCACCTGGCCCGGATGGGCTAACTGCTTGTTACTATAAAGCGCTACAGGAGGAGGTGACCCCGCACTTAAAATCACTGATGAATAATGCATTGATCAATGGAAAGATTCCCGAGTCTTGGAAGAGGGCAAATATAATTGTTATACATAAGGAAGGGTCGGACCCGAGCCTGGTCAAAAATTATCGCCCCATCTCGCTCCTTAATAATGATTATAAGCTTTATGCTTCAGTGATAGCGGATAGACTCAAAATACTACTAAAAGAGATTATACATCCGGATCAAGCGGGCTTCCTACCACAAAGATATCTGAAAGATAACATCAGGGCCATGATTGACACCATTGAATATTATGAGAAGCACCCTCAAAAAGAGCTTGGCCTACTCTTTGTCGACGCCGAAAAGGCGTTCGACAACGCCAACTGGGACTTCTTAAGCTTTGTGATAAGAGAGCTAGACATGGGCTTCGCCTTTGAGAATGCGATCAAGGCCATTTACTCCAACCAAAAGGTGACCCTACTCATCAATGGAGAAGTGGCGGGCTCCTTAGCCATCGAGAAAGGGACCTGGCAGGGGTGCCCGCTCTCACCGCTGTTATTTATCTTGCTATTGGAACCTCTCCTTGAATCCATCAGGAAGGATAAGACTTTAAGAGGCCTAAGGGTGAGGAATGCACACTGGAAGGTAAGGGCCTACGCGGACGATGTGGCTTGTATCATAGAGAACCCGCTAGAAAATATAACAAACTGGCTGAAGAAGATAACGGAGTTCGGCGCGGTAGCAGGCCTAAAGATCAACACAGACAAAACAAAAATTTTGACCAAAAACATTGCGCCGGCAAGGAGAAACCTTCTACAAGAAATCGCTAAATGCGAAACAGCACGGAGAATAAGATATTTGGGAATTTTCTTTACAGCGAAGAACAACCAACTTCTTCAAAATAATTATATTCTGGCCAGAGCAGAGATAAAAAAGAAACTGGAGAGATGGAAATATTTAAACTTGAACCTCTTAGGTAGAATCTCGGCGATTAAGATGGGCGTACTTCCCAAGCTGATGTTCTTGTTCCAGAACCTTCCGGTGGTAAGGTCGAGGCAATGGTTTAGAGTATGGAGATCGGACATCTTAAAGTTTGTATGGAGCTCGAAAAAAGCGAGAATTAAGTACAAAATTCTCTGTGATAGCGTTGACAGAGGTGGGTTAGCCCTCCCCAACTTTGAATTGTACTATGACGCTGCTGCGCTGAGCTGGATGAAAGACTGGGCCACTCTTAAGGATGACAACTTGTTAGCAGTGGAGGGTTTCGATTTGCGCCGGGGGTGGCATGCCTACCTCTGGCATGACAAGGCGCAAATTGAAAGAAACTTCACTAACCATTTTGTTAGAGCACCCCTTTTAAAAGCTTGGAATAAATACAAGGACCGGTTTTATCAAGCAACACCCCAATGGATCTCACCACAAGAAGCGCAACAGATGAGAGAGATACCAGCTAGTAGGTGGTACACATACGAACAACTGATAACTAGGACCGGATCCCAGTGGTCACTCAAACCATTAGAGACGCTACGAGGTCAAGCCATGGAACTCTCATGGTTTCAGTACGCTCAGTGCAAAGAAGTCTTCAAAAGGGATGCGAGAAAGAACTTCAACATACACCCCACAGTTTGGGAGAAGGTGATGAAAGCGGATAGAAAGGTGATAAGTCTTCTGTATAATAAGCTCCTGGAGTGGGAGACCGAAACAGAAGGGGTAAAAGAAACGATGATAAGATGGGCCCAAGAATTGGGCCACACTATCCTGTTACAAGAGTGGGAGACTTTATGGAAGGGGAAAGTGAAGGGCATGGGCTTTTCTCACATGACGGAAAACTGGTATAAAATGTTTTACCACTGGTACCACACACCGGTGAGTTTAGCAAGGTGCTACCCCTCCATGAATGACCAATGCTGGAAGTGCAAGGAGGCAAAAGGATGTTTCATGCACTGCTGGTGGCAATGTAAGATACTTAAGAAATTTTGGAAAACAATCCACCTACATGTGGAAAATATTTTAGGAAAAAAACTGGAAATGAAACCGGAGTTTTATTTGCTCCATCTTACGGACAGTGACTGGGAGAGAGATGACGATAAGATTTTTTTTTCATCTGGCCATGGCTGCCAGGATGGAAATTGCAAAACACTGGAAGAGTGAGGATCCCTTATCGATAAGGAATTGGCTACTAAGGATTAGGGAAATAATGGACCTTGATGTACTGAGGAGTATGGCCACGACCCAAAGCAACAAGAATAAGACGGACTGGGGGAAAGTCAGCCGATACTTAAAAGAACTTAGTCCAAAAAAGTTAGGTAACTTTTAAGTAACTCCGTAAAGACTTAGCATGAACAGAAAGGGGACTTGCGGGCATGCAAGGTATGGGTATTCATGGAAAGTAAAGTCTGATGGAGCAGGCCGTCTGGACGGGAGTTTACTGTATACCCTCATTCCCTTATGTATCACCCTCCCCTCCCCTTGTTACTACCATTATTTCCATGTACAACAATCTAAGGCAGTGTTTCCCAACCGCTGTGATGCGGCACAGTAGTGTGCCGTGACGGCCCTCCTGCTGTGCCGCGAGAAAAGCTCTCTGCCCCCCTTCCTTCCCCCCCCCTCCTCCTGCCGAACTCCTGCTGCTTGGGGGAGGAGGAGGAAGGGCCAGGCGGTGGCGAAGAAAAAGAAGGGGCCGGGGCGCTGCCTCCTTCGGCCATTTCCCCAGCCAGCCTCCAATCTGCCATGACTCCCGCCATGACTCTCGCCCCTCGCTTGCTGAAGCCGCGCAGCAGAGGAGCCGTGCCTACTGAAGCCCGTCCACTGCTCATGCTGCTCCTCCTCCTCCGCACGGCTTCAGCGAGCGAGGGGCGGGAGTCATGGCGGAAAGCGGTGCCGGGGACAGGGGCCATGACTCCCGCCCCTCACTTGCACTGCCCCCTCAAGGCTGGGGAAGCTGTGGGAGAGCTGAAGCTGGGGGAGGGGGTGGGGCATGGTGCGGCCTGGCTCCGCCCCCTCCCCTGGCTTCAGCTCTCCCACAGCTTCTCCAGCCTTGAGGGGACAGTGCCAAGCCAGCATTGTGCTGGCTCTGCCACCGCTGGCTTGGCACTGCCCCCTCAAGGCTGGAAAAGCTGTGGGAGAGCTGAAGCTGGGGGGAGGGGCGGGGCATGGTGTGGCCTGGCTCCTCCCCCTCCCCCAGCTTAGGCACTCCCAGCAGCTGCTCCCAGCAGGCCACCACCCCCCAGCCGTTCTTTACTGTGTTAGAGTGTCATTTTGTGTTATTTTGGTTGGTGGTGTGTCCCCGGATTTTTTTAATGTTAAAAGTGTGCCGCGGCTCAAAAAAGGTTGGGAAACACTGTCCTATGGTACATTTACCGATCCCGATATTTATGAACACAAAGCAAGATTTATTCAATGACAGTCATGTCATCCTCTTCTGGAACATCATCATAACAATCTAAACCCTGAATTTCCTGGCGAATTTCTTGTGACTCCATTTCTTTCAGAATCATTGGCCCAAAGCTCTCATGTCTGGCAATAGCACTGTCCTTAAATGAGCACTTTTTGTCCAGGTAGCCTGCTCGTAGTGCATTTGCAATGCAACTGTCAGTGATTTTCTCCCACGAGTTCTTCACCCAAGTCACAACCTCTTGCAGTTTAGGCTTCACAACGTTTCCACACTGATTTCCCTCCATTCTATTGTCAATGTAGTCATTAATTTCTATGCGCAGATTGTCCTTGAATGGCTTCTTTATTGCAATATCAAGAGTCTGGAGATAGGCCGTCATTCCTGCGGGAATCATGATTTGATCTATTTTTCTTTCGTGAAGAAATGTCTTTATGTCCTTAGCGCGGTGTGTGCTGGCTGCATCCCAGACGAGCAGACCTCTTTGGTTCCCTCGCACAACAAGCGGCAGCATTACATCCACCCACTTCCTTAGAACTGCTTGTGAGGCCCAGGCTTTGTCAGTTTCCAGAACAAAAATGCCTGAAACGCATTCAATCTGATTCTTTTTGCCCTTCAAAATTATTAAAGGTGGGACTTTAGTGCCATCCAGACGAATAGCCAAAATACAGGCAACACGTGCACTTTCGTAAGTAGCGGAGGGAACGTACACAGAGGAGGCGCCCCGCTGTTCAACTGTGGTTTGACATGCTTGACCCATAAACACTGCAGCTTCGTCCATAGCAATCATGTTGGAAAGATCGTATTTAGAAAAGTCAGCGTCATCAATAAAGGACTTGAATGCAAAGGCGCGTTTAATAATTTCATTATCTCCCAGCCGAAAAAGAGTTGCGGTTCTCCTTAAAGACAGTTCGCTTCGCTGGAGGAAACTATCCAGCCAGTGTTGGGATGCTTTAAATTCTTCGGGGGCTATTTCGAACTGTGGTGCCATTGCAAGGGCAAATTCTTGAATCTGGGCCCTAGTCACAACCAAAGCCTTTGCTCTCCTGTCAACAACCCATTCGCAGATCAGGTCTTCCAGCTCGGAAAATAACGGTTGCCGACCCGATCCACACTTGCGCTTTTTAGCATTTCCATTGTCCACTTGTTGACTGAGGTTACCGTAATCTGCTCGCCATTTTCGGACCAATCGGCTACTCAACATCTTCTCTTTGCAGAAAGCAGTCAGGTTTTTGCCCCGAGAGTCTTCCACAATTCCTTTCTTGTACTCGACGGAATAGCTCTTTCTTTTTGCGCTCATGTCTAGGGGTAAAAATATACCAGCACTGTTTATTTCTTGTACTTTAGACCTTTCCGCAGAAAAACAGACACCCCCCTAAAGCAGTGTTTCCCAACCAGTGTGCCGTGGCACACTAGTGTGCCGTGAGCGATCATTAGGTGTGCCGTGGGAAATTGGCACTCTCCCCCCTCCTAGCAACTCCCTCACAGGTTTCCAAGAAACATATTGAGCCTCTCCGCTTCGAAATGGTTAAAAAAACTATTTTACTGGATTTTTGAGAGTTGCCTCCCCCCCAAGGAACTGTTTATAACAGCTTCATGACATCCATAGTTAACTGGAAGCAAGTTTCACTCAGGGTGAAATTTCACAAAGGTCTGGAGAACAAGCTCTATGAGGAGCAGCTTGAAGAGCTGGGCATGTTTAGCCTGAAGAAGAGAAGGCCGAGAGAAGACATGATAGCCATGTATAAATATGTGAGAGGAAGTCATATATATGTTGTGTTCATCGAAACAGGCCCAGGTTTCACACTGAGTGTATAAATACATTTAAAAACATATTAACTATATGTATTACTGTGTTAGAGTGTCATTTTGTGTCATTTTGGTTGGTGGTGTGCCCCAGGATTTTGTAAATGTAAAAAATGTGCCGCGGCTCAAAAAAGGTTGAAAAACACTGCCCTAAATAATGAATGTGACACACTGATTGTCTGACTCACACACAGGGCTCCCACACACTGTTTGGGGATTGGAACAATCTCCCACAGCAGTTCCTGGACCACATGGACAGCAGAGACGGTACTGCAGTTCTGACCACCATAGCACACTCCTACAGCACAGCAGGGACAGTGTACAGTATGACGGCAGGCAAAGGGCCTCTTGATGCCTTGCATGCACATTTACAAGTGACGGCCACAGAAGGGAACATCAGGGTTGGCAGCAGGTGACAGTCTTCATGTCTTGCATGCAGCTACTTTACAACGGACAGTGAAAGTAAGGGACAACGGTGGCGGGCTAAAAAGAATCACAGCTGCATGCTCTGGTGGTCTGTTCTGCGGGCATCCTTCCAAACAAAAACTTTTGCTAGGTCTTACTTTTGGGGGAGGCCTTATATTTAGCAATTCAGGAAAGCCTCTATTACAGTGGTTCTCAACCTTCCTAATGCAGTGACCCCTTAATACAGTTCCTCCTGTTGTGGTGACCCCCAACCATAAAATTATTTTCGTTGCTACTTCAAAACTGTAATTTTACTATTGTTATGAATAGCAATGTAAATATCTGATATGCCAGATGTATTTTCACTCACTGGACCAAATTTGGCACAAATACCCGATGTGCCCACATTTGAATACTGGTGGGGTTGGTGGAGGGCATTGATTTTGTACTTTGGGAGTTGTAGTTGCTGGGATTTATAGTTCACCTACAATCAAAGAGCATTCTGAACTTCACCAATGTTGGAAATGAACCAAACTTGGCACTCCCATGACCAACAGAAAATGCTGGAAAGGTTTGGCGGGCATTGATCTTGAGTTTTGGAGTTGTAGTTCTACATCCTGAGTGCACTGTGAACTCAAACAATGATGGATTTAGACCAAACTTGGCAAGAATATTCAATATGCCCAAATATGAACACTGGTGGAGTTTGGGAAAAGAGACTTGATATTTGGGAGTTGTATTTGCTGGGATTTATAGTTCACCTACAATCAAAGAGCACTCTGTACTCCACCAATGATAAAATTGGGCCAAATTTCTCACACTGAACCCCCATGACCAACAGAAAATATTGTGTTTTATGATGGTCTTTGGCAACCCCTCTGACACCCCCTCGCGACCCCCCCAGGGGTCCCGACCCCCATGTTGAGAAACACTGCTCTATTAGGTCTTATTTGCAGGGGATGCCTTATTTTCAGGAAAACATGGTAGCAAGTGAGGCTGGTGGGGACGAAGATGAGGGCCTTCTCAGTGGTGGCCCCTCAACCCTGGAATGCCCGCCCCAGGGAGATTAGACAGACATACACCCTCACCGCCTTTAGGAGGAACTTGGTTATTTGAACAGGCTTTTGATAGCAATCAGTCAATCTCTAAGATATGGAATTACGGTAGCAAGCCCTTGTTAGCTCATAGTTTTTAATCTAATGTTTATAATGTTACTGTTAATTGTTTTGTTACTTGATTGTGCTGTACCTTGTGTTTACACCCTTTGGAAGTGTTATTGTTTATTCCACTTTATGTATTTTATTGCACTGCACTTACTGTATTATTTATGTTGTAAGCCGGCCCGAGTCCCCTGTGGAAAGGGGGCAGGATATAAATAAATGATTCTTATGAAACTATTACCTAGCAAAATCACATCTGGTTGTATAACAAAGTAAAAGATTCTACGAGGGTTGAATGAAAAGTAATGCCTCCTCCTTCCTTACTTGGGTTTGGATGGGAATATTTTAATAAATCAAACGCAGAAATAATCCTGAGTATGTGCTCTTTAACCACCACTACTCACTTTTCCACAGACAATTGGATACATTTCTGCCAAAAATGAACAAGTTTTCTGAAGCCGTCACGGAAGAAGTCAACACTTTGTTTCCACAACCAGCGTCTCACAGTTCTCGCAACGTCTTCATCAGAAGCATAAGGGTGTCCCCACAGGCCTTCTTTCATTATCGGGAACAGATGGAAGTCAGACGGTGCTAAATCCGGACTGTATGGAGGATGCTGTATGGTGGTGAGATCCAGTCTCTGAAGTTCTGCTGTGTACCCATTGTGCACAGATCTTCCAATAGCCAAGCAAAGCAATAATGTGACCCACACGTTCTTCTGAAATGCCAATTATGCTTGAAATTTCTAAGTAATATGATGATCATCCTGAATCAATCTGTCAACCTATTGCTTGTGAAACTCGGTGGTTGCTGCCACAGGATGTCCAACTCTTCGTTGGACACACAAACCAGATGTTCCCACCTCAACATCTTTAAACTTACTCACTCAACGATGCATAGTACACACATCAACACAATCACCATAAACAGCTTGCATTCTCTGATGAATCTCCTTTGGGGTGACGCCTTCTGCTGTCAAGAATTCAATGACTGCACATTGCTTAAGTCACATTGACCGATCATCTGCGCAGGGTTCCATACTGCGCACTTTAACAACACAACCATTCAATGCTAAGGCTTCCTGCCAAAATGAAACTGTAGAGGAGAGTCTACTGAACAAGGCAGTCAGTACCTGTCGCATACCAGTACTGCCATCTGTTGAGGAGTTACGAAGGTGGAGGCATTATTTTTCATTCAACCCTCGTACTCTAAAGGGTTTTGGCTCTTCTCTGGAAGGTCGTGCTTTTCTAAAAAGTTATGACCTCCAAAAGGCTATGTTTTGCCAAAAAGTGGGACGGCCATCTGTTGGGTTGCTTTGACTGTGTTTTCCTACATGGCAAAACGGAGATGGACTGGCTGGTCTTTGCAGTCTCTTCCAACTCTATGACTCTCATTATAGGACCAATTGGCAACCCGATTACCCATAATACTGGAAGTATCTTAAGGCCTCCAAAACAGCAGAATCTATATGGTTTTGAATTAATATGGTATTGGGGGCTGTGCAGTGGCGGTTAGCATTTGTGTGGATGGATATGTTGTTTTGTACTGCGGAGGGCATTTAATAAAGCTGTTCTATTCTATGTACGATTTCACTTACTTATACTTAAGGGAAAATTATCTCTCTAGGTATTTGCTAGATCAGGGTTGCCCAGGAAGTCGATTGCGATCGGGACCGAAGGAGGTCAGTCGCAGCCGGATGAGGTGCTTCTCAGAGAGGGGCGGAGCCAGGCTGTGCCAAGCCCCGCCCCTCCCTCAGCTTCGGCAATTCCAGCAGCTGCTCCAGCCTTGAGGAGGGCAGGGCCAAGCCAGCCTTGTGCTAGATATGCCACCACTGGCTTGGCACCGCCATCCTCAAGGCTGGAGCAGCTGCTGCTAGGGCTGAAGCCAGAGGGGGGCGGAGCCAGGCCGCGCAAAGCCCCGCCTCCTCCCCGGCTTCTCTCTCGTCCGGATGCAAACGTGGATGGTGCACAGCGCGGGAGGCGCACGCCCGTGGAAGGTAGATCTTTCTGACTTGGTTTTATTATAAGTAGCTCGCATGCTGAAAAAGTGTGGGCACCCCTGTGCTAGATCCTCCACTGTGATTATATGGTATGTTTCCCCTGAACATTTTTGACCTTTGATGGCCAGAACTGGATACAATAATCCAGGTGAGGATTGACCAGTGATGATAAGGATTTCCAGGCCATGCAGTCCCTTAACACTCCAGGAAGGGGAAGTGTTGGTTTCCCAGATACTACAACTTTCAAATCCTTTGGCACAGCATTTCAGACACTTGGAGCCCCATGTACCTGGCAGACCCTTGGGCTTAGACTATCCAAAGGACATTGGGAAGGCCTCACTCCGGGGAGTAGCAGCCAGAGTGCTGTCGTCAGTCTAGGAAAAACATCCCCAACATCCAAGGACACAAAAACCCATTCTTCTTACCCAAGGGTCCAGTATCCCCACCGTCATCTTCCTGTTTGGTCTCCACACTCAACGTCTTCTGCTCAATCTCAATCTCAAGCAGGGCTTGGCCACCTTCAGGGGAACCCACTGTGACCTCTTCCTCTAACGACACCTAAAATATTTATCACTTGTTAGCCAAAAGCATATTTAAGAACATGGCTTTCCTCTGCTCTACACTGTCCTCAATGTATTTGTGAGGTAGGTCAGAGCCAGAGAAAATAATTAGCCTATGGTCACGCAATGCGTTTCATAGTCCAGAAGGGATTTGAATCCATATCCTACAAGTCACAATTTCACATTAAACCTATTGCCTGGGCATTTGGTGGGGCTGCATTTGCTCTTTGCAGGGTACTCCTCGCCCCCCTTTTTCTGAAGTTCAAATTTCAGTATCCCTCATCTCCTGATGGGTATGTATGAGGCAGTTTTGCTTTGTTTTTCTCCATTCATGGTTGTTTTAGATACAAAAAAAGTTCTTTTTAAAACCAAAAAGTAAACTACTGGTGCAAAGGGGATTCTGGGAGACCTAAGAAGGCTCAAGGATAGCCCCATACAGGCTACATTTTACTTACTCTAGACCCAAACACACTGCAACCAGGCTTCATAAATGAAGATCTGTTAGCACCTTGCACAAAGCAGCCCTTTTGGAAGCCTAGAACCCAATGAACGGTCCTCACCTGGTTTCCCTGCCTCCTGGCCTCTCGCTGCTTCTGCAGGAAGTCCTCCGCCAAGGCCACCGCCTGGGAGCAAGTCTCTGGACCACATTCCTTGACCCAGGCCTCTATCTCTGGAGGCAGGATGGCCAAGAACTGCTCCAGGATTAGGAGCTCCAGGATCTGCTCCTTCGATTGCCTTTCAGCTTTCAGCCACCGGCAACACAGTTCCTGAAGCTGGCCGTAAGTCCTTCTTGGCCCCTCGGCCTCCTGATAGCGGAAACGCCGGAAACACTGCCGCTGCTCCTCCTGCCGCATGGCGTCCCCGTGCAAGATGGCAGCCTTCACTTTTCCATAATCCTCCTTGCCTTCCGCCTCCAGGCCGGTGAAGGCCCGCTTGGCCTCTCCGCTCAATGCTGGCAGGAGCCGGGGCACCCACTCTTCCTTGGGCCACCGGCAGGCTTGGGCCACTTGCTCAAAGGAGGCCAGGAAGGCTTTGGTGTCGTCCCATGGCTCCTCCTTCGACTGAGAGATTCCTGAGTTTGGGTGAGGGCCTTCCACGCTCTTCAGGAACTCCTGCCATTGGGTTTCCCACCGCTGAAGTGAGTCTTTATCAGGCTCCTGTTTCACCTCAATTGGTCTCCTTCGCAGGAATGCCTCCGTCGTCCCAACATGGCAACTCCCTTTCATTTCCCATGACATCTGCTCTGGTATGAGACTTGTAAGGTCTGTTTGAGTTTCCATTTTCATCTTCAGACAATAGTAGCCTGAAATGGTGGGAAATGCTAGACTCTACTGCAGGAATCTAAACATCTGCATGGAGGTTTCTGCCTGGAAAACTGGAAGAAAAAAAAGAAGAATATTACTCAACATTCTCATTTTAAAGAGGAATTGTTATGAAAAGAAAAATGCAGGAGTAGCATGGAACAGGCCATTGAATAAGTAACTGTGAAAAGGTCAAAAGAGTCTAGGCTAGGGGTCCCCAAATCAAGGCCTGCAAACCGGTTGCCCCCTAAACTTTAGTCTCTACATTTGAAACAACTTGAAGGCACACAAAAATAACAATCCTCTTTATTTGTATTTATTTATTTATTTACTGCCTGTATATCCCTTCCTTCTCAAGCTTGCAGGGGACTCAGGGAGACGAATATTATGCCAACTTATTGGGGGGAAAACGACCACATTTGGCCAAGAAAAAAGTTCTTTTGCACCAGGGCAATGCAAGGGTGCACACATGTGCAGTTGCCATGGCAACAATCCATGAATTGGGATACGAATTGCTCCCTCATCCGCCCTATTCTCTGGATTTAGCTCCAAGTGACTATTTCTTGTTTCCAAACCTGAAGAAATAGCTCGGCGGAAAAAGATTTGACTCCAACAATTAAATCATCTCACAAACAAATACCTATTTTGATGACCTCGACAGATCTTATTTTTTGGAAGGGATAAAAAATTGGAGAAACGTTGGACAAAGTGTATAGAGATCAAAGGAGACGACGTTGAAAAATAAAATGATTTTTTAAATCCAAAAACCTGTGTTTCATTCAAAAAGTCACTGACTTATTTACCCGCCCTAGTAGCTTGGTCATGCTTATCTTAGAAATCCGCTCATTGGTTTGTGTTGAACATGGTCTGATAGGAGCTGTAATGCAATCCATTTTAATCTGTTATGTTTAGTGTGTTCTATCTTGGTTGTCGTGTTTCCTGATGCTCCTATTTTAATGTGTTTTATTTTATGGTTTATGGACAATTTGTCCCACATGTAAGCAGCCCAGAAGCCCAGATAGTGAAGTATAAAATTATTATTATTATTATTATTTCTCATCCCAAAGGAGGAGCTGCAACATTTCCCATCAGACCAACCTTTCCTTATTTCCTCTCCTTTCCTCCCTTTGCATTCACTCACCTTCTTCCCTCCAGTTTCTTCCATCTCAACCCAAGAACTCAGGCTCAGATCTTTCTCCTTTTCCTCCAAAATCCTCCAAGAAAGGAAAGCCAAGGGCAGGAGTTCCCCAAGAAGCTGCTTTTGGAGGAGAAGCCCAGCCAGGAAGAGGAGGACACAGCCCACATCCTTCCAAAACACAACACTGCAGGAAGTCCTCTCTAGCCAGCTGTAGTTCCAGATCTCGAAGGTTTGCCTTCAAGCCGCCTTTGATCCTCCAAGCTTTTGGACTCCAACTCCCAGAAGCCTCGGCTTCCTTGGACAAGGAGCAGGAATTCTGGGAAATGGAGTCCAAAACACTGGAAGAGAAGAGCTTGGGAAACACGTGGCCTTTGAAGCTGGGAGGAAATGCTTTTCTCAACAGGGAAGAAATTCCCTTGATAATGGTTTAATTAAGAATAATTTTTTCCAGCCTAATCATAAGAAGAAATGAAAATAAGGACTGTTTTTTTAAAAAAGGATTATTTAATTTTTATTTACTTTTTGTTTTATGATTTTTTATTTTGTTTCTTCCTGTATTATGTTCACATTTCCATCGTTCTTATATTCTATTAAATGTTTGTTTTTTTTAATTTAAAAAGGGCTTTTACATTGTCATTTCAATCTCCAAGCTTTCTCTCTGTCTGTTCTTTATCAAACGTGTGCTGCTAACATTGCCTGTACATTGATGGAAGTCCCCCTGAATGGCAAAGGGTTTTCCTGGGCAAAGGTGGTTGTTTTCCTTTGCAGTAAAGCTGCTTTTTGCTGACGATGCTGCCCTTGTCGCCCACACAGAAGCAGCCCTGCAGCGCCTCACATCCTGCTTTGCAGCAGCTACAGAGCTGTTTGGGCTGGAAGTCAGCCTGAAGAAAACAGAAGTCCCCTACCAGCCCGCACCACAGGAAGAACACCACCATCCCCACGTCGGCATAGGCACATCTGTGCTTAAGTCCGTTCACCTACCCGTTCACCTACCTGGGAAGCATCTCTTCAGACGCCAAGATTGATAAAGAGATCACAGATTAGCAAAGGCATATAGTGCATTCGGAAGGCTTCACAAAAGAGTCTGGAGCAACAAGCATCTGAGGCAAAGCACCAAAATCAGTGTGTACAGAGCTATCGTACTGTCTATTCTCCTATATGGGTCTGAAACATGGGTCACCTATTGCCAACACTTACGACTCCTCGAACGCTTTCATCAGCGCTGTCTTTGCACAATCCTGAACATACACTGGACTGACTATGTGACGGATGTTGCTGTCCTTGAGCAAGCAGGGATCACCAGCATTGAGGCCATGCTATTGAGAACACAGCTGCGCTGGGCAGGGCACATCTCTAGGATGGAGGACCACCGCCTCCCAAAGATACTACTCTACAGTGAATTTGCCACGGGTCAGTGCAAGAGATGTGCCCCAAAAAGAGAGATATAAGGACTCCCTGAAACAACACCTCAGGCTCGGCCAGATTGATCACCAACAGTGGTCCACCCTGGCCTCACATCGGGAGGCATGGAGACGCACTATCCACAATGCTGCGGCCTCTTTCGAGAAGACACGCCGAACGAGTCTCGAAGAGAAACAACAACGCAGAAAGAACCGCAACTTGGAAACAACATCACCCAAGGAGACTTTCCGCTGTGCTTTCTGCAACCGAACTTGCCTACCTCAGATTGGCCTTTTTAGTCATCAACACGCTTGTAAAAAGTCCTTCCTAAGAATCTTCGTAATGCCGAGACACATTATGGTTTTACAAATTTATTTATTTATTTGATTTACAGAATTTAAGCACAACAATAAAACAATAAACCCATACACATTTAAAATATCAATAAGACTCGAAGGCTTATCTAAACAAGGAGGTCTTACAAGCTTTGCGAAAAGTTACCAAATTTCGCAAAGTCCGAATCTCAGAGGGCAGATCATTCCACAAAACTGGGGTGATGATAGAGAAGGCCCTTCGTCGGGTTGTCGTCAGGTGGTAAGCCTTCACGCCAGGAACATGTAAGAGATTCTGATCTTCTGATTGCAGTGATCTCAAGGGACTGTAGCACCAAAACATGTTTGAAATCCAAAACACCTGGAAGACCAGAGTTGGGAACACACTGATATACTGTAGTGTAACCGTCTCTAGAATCCCATATTGACCATAGAGGAATAGCAACACTTGAAAATCAAAGGCTTTCATGGCTGGAATCACTGGGTTGTTGTAGGTTTTCCAGGCTGTATGGCCATGTTCTAGACCTGACATTTCGCCTACATCTGTGGCAGGCAGAGGTTGTGAGGTTTGTTGGAAACTGGAAAATTAGGTTTACATATCTGTGGAAGGTCCAGGGTTGGAGAAAGAACTCTTTGTCTGTTGGGAGCTACGGTAGGTGTGAATGTTTCAATTGGCCACCTTGATTAGCATTTGATGGCCTGACAGTTTCTAGGTGTGGCTTGTTACTGCCTGGGAAATTTCCTTGTTGAGAGGTGACCAGGTGTTCCTGATTGTCTCCTGTCTGGAGTTCCCCTGTATTTGAGTTTTGTTTTTTATTTACTGTTATGTTATAATTTTAGAGTTTTTTTTAGTACTGGTAGCCAGATTTTGTTCATTTTCATGATTCCTCCTTTCTGTTGAAATTGTCCACATGCCTGTGGATTTCAATGGTTTCTCTGTGTAGCCTGACATAGTAGTTGTGAGAGTGGTCCAGCATTTCTGTGTTCTCAAATAATATGCTGTGTCCAGGTTGGTTCATCACATGCTCTGCTATGGCTGACTTCTCTGGTTGAAGTAGTCTGCAGTGCCTTTCATGTTCCTTGATTCGTGTTTGGGCATTGCTGTTTGGTGGTCCCTATGTAGACTTCTCCACAGCTGCATGGTATCCGGTAGACTCCTGCAGAGGTGAGAGGATCCCTCTTGTCCTTAGCTGATTTTCCAGTTTCCAACAAACCTCACAACTGCTGGGGATGCTTGCCACAGATGCAGGCGAAATGTCAGGAGATAGTGCTTCTGGAACATGGCCATACAACCCGAAAAACCTACAACAACCCAAATCAAAGTTTGCTAAACACTGATATTGGTCAACTGTCTCCAGAATCCCATCTGGAGCTGGGTGGCTCTGTGTTGGGAGGGCCTTCCAGCTTAGCAGAATGGGTTTGGACTGGATAGCCTCTTAAGGGAGGGAGTCTTTTGCGTTTCTAGGATTCCAGGCTGCCAGAGGTGAAAGAGGGAGGAGGAAGAGGAAGAAGAAGAGGAAGAAGAGAGCTTGTAGGGGGGGGGGAGAGTGTGTGCAGGAAGAAAGGGGGGATCCTCCGCCCACCAAGGTGATGAGGCCTCTATCCCCCCTTTCCTTCCTTCCAGCCACAAGCCCTTTCCCCCCCTTGATTTGGAAACAAGGCTGGCAGACCAAGAGCAGAGAGAGAGAAGAGTCATCGTGTTTCCGTTTTCCTTCCTCCCTTTTCCCCCCTCCCATCCCTCTTCCTCTTTTGATTCACCCCCACCCCTTTTCCCTCCCTTCCCTTTGGAGATGCACTTTCCTCCTACTTCTCCTCCCAGTTTTTGTGACGGGAAAGAAAGCCAGCCGCTCTCATGACCACATATCAAAGGTGCAATGTTTACAATCAATCAAATGATACTGTTAGATAATACAGGGTGTCGGATGAGCGGAGGTCGAGGCTCTACTGCAAGGCTGCCGAGGAAGTCGATCGCGATCGGCTGGTCGATCGCGGGACCGAAGGAGGTCGATCCCAGCCGGATGGAGCGCTTCTCAGAGGGGGCGGAGCCATGCTGCACCAAGTCCCGCCCCCTCCTCGGCTTCAGCGCTACCACAGCTTCTCCAGGCTAGAGGAGGGTAATGCCAAGCAAGTAGTGGCTAGCTATGCCACCACTGGCTTGGCACTACCCTCCTCTAGCCTGGAGAAGCTGTGGTAGCGCTAAAGCCAGAGGGGGCGGAGCCATGCCACGCCAAGCCCCGCCCCCTCCCCCAGCTACAGCTCTACCACAGCTTCTTCAGCCTTGAGGAGGGTAGTGCCAAGCCAGTAGTGGCTACTAGCTATGCCACCACTGGCTTGGCACTACCCTCCTCAAGCCTGGAGAAGCTGTGGTAGAGCTAAAGCCAGAGGGGGCGGAGCCAGGCCGCGCCAAGCCCCTCTCCCTCCCCCTGCTCCACCCTGCTCTTTCGGTAGATCTTTCTGACTTGGTTTTATTATAAGTAGCTTGCATGCTGAAAAAGTGTGGGCACCCCTGCTCTACTGTATATTGGGGGAGGGGGGGGAGGACAGGTAAAACTGACTTTCTGGGATTCTGGCAAGAAGGAAAATAAAGACTTGTTTCCAGCGATCTTCCTTGTGAGTGTGTCTTAATTTCAAGAGCTTCCAGGTTGTGACACACCTGATATAAGGTATTCATTTTTAAGACTGTTCTTTGGATTGATTGAAAAGACTAGCACTGCCATGCCAGCATTTGGCAAATGCTGAATTTCGTGTGCTTGCTTCTTTCTGTGTGGATTCTCTCATGTACAGTCAGGCTGTTGCTTTGGCCAAAGTCCTTCCCGCAGCTGAACAGGCGTACGGTTTCTCTTTAGTATGGATTCTCTTATGTCTGATAAGCGTAGACTGGTTGCGGAAGCTCTTGCTACATTCGGAGCAGGTATACGGCTTCTCCCCTGTGTGCATCCGTTGATGGATGCTAAGTTTTCCTCGGTCACTGAAACTCTTTCCGCACTCTGTACATTGATAGGGTTTTACCCCAGTGTGGACTATCTGGTGTGACTTGAGATGGGCACTCCGACCAAAGCATTTCCCACACTCCAAGCACTGATACGGCTTCACCCCAGTGTGGGTAATCTGGTGTGTTGAGAGATGGTCCCTCCGACCAAAGCATTTCCCACACTTGAAGCACTGATACGGCTTCTCCCCAGTGTGCTTCCGTTGGTGGATGCTAAGGCTTCCATGCTGGCTGAAACTCTTTCCGCACTGTGTACATATATAGGATTTCTCCCCAGTGTGGACTATCTGGTGTGACTTGAGATGGGCACTCCGACCAAAGCATTTCCCACACTCCAAGCACTGATACGGCTTGTAACCAGTGTGGATAACCTGGTGTGTCAAGAGATGGTCCCTCCGACCAAAGGATTTCCCACACTCCAAACATTTAAATAGCTTCTCCTTTTTTTGAATCCCTGGGTGCTTTACTTTACCAAGATCAGAAATCATACACTGTCTCTCATCTGCAGAAGTACTTTGATTCCCGTATATGTTGGAAATCGACCTGTCATAAAGCATTTCACATTCAATGACATTTCCACTCTGATTGAAAGTCTTTGCAAGCATTAAATCTGATTCATCCTCAGGGTGAATCTTCCAATGAAACTTAGGGAAGGCAATTCCCTTTTGTTCTTTCTCACTTTCCTGCTGGACTGAGATTTCGTGGAAATCTCCCACCTGAAAAGGGAAGGAGTTGGCTTCCGGCTCTTCCATGTGACTTCCGTCTTGGCTCATTGGCCCACCTTGGCTCCAAACATTCTCCTTCAACGCTTCACACTCTGTCCTTTCTGAGGAATTCTTACCCAATTGCTTCTCATTCTCACTTTTCCATTCATCATCTATTGGAAATAAAGCAGAAGGCAAATTAAGACCCATTCTCACAATGCCACCAAGAAGCTTCCTAGGAAGGTTTAGGGCAGGGGTTGGGAACCTTTTTGACTCAGAGAGCCATGAAAGCAAAATATTTGGAAATTTATTTCAGTGAGAGCCATATAATATATTTATTTTCTTTCTCCCCCTTTATTTCCTCTGTCTTCCTTTTTTTCTTTCCCCCTTCCTTCCTTCCACCTTCTCTTCCTTCCCAGAGTCCTGAGCATGCCTTTTGCAGAGCCAGGTCCGAAGTATCTCGTCATTCTGCCGGGGGAATCCTTTTCTCATAGTATGTACCGGTAGATATATACTCACATTTAGTTGAATTCAGTCTTCAAATATATAATAATATTATATGGCTCTCACTGAAATAAATTTCCCAATATTTTGCTTTCATGGCTCTCTGAGTCAAAAAGGTTCCCGACCCCTGATTTAGAACCATGATTGCCCAGGCCTAGTAAGTGCATATGTTTTCCTGCATGCCAGAATGGAGATGGTCTGGATGGTCCTTGCAGGCTCCCCTAACTCAAGGATTTTGTGTCATCACAGGACCCACTGGTAACCCCATCACCCACAATATTGGAAGAATTTTAAGGCATCAAGAATAGATATATACGATTTCAAGTATACATTTACACTTAAGGAAAAATGATCTCTCTAGGCATTTGATACATCCGCCAGTGTGATTCTATGGTATGATTCTCCTGGATGTTTTTGAACTTTAATGGCCAAAACTGAATACAATAATCCAGTGGAGGATTGACCAGCGATGATGAGGATTTCCAGGCCAGGGGTCTGCCCATGCAGTCCCTTAACTAACCTAGGAAGGGGGAATTTTGGCCTTCCAGATATTACAACTTTCAATCCCCTCTGGCAAAGCATTACAGACACTTGCAGCCCAATGTACTTGGCAGACTCTTGGGCTTTGACTATCCAGAGGACTAAGGGAAGGCCCTACTCAGGAGAGAAGCAGCCACAGTGCTGTTATTAGTGTAGGAAGAACATCTGCAGCATCCAAGTACACAAACAACCCATTTTTCTTACCCAAGGGTCCAGCATTCCCGTCATGATCTTCCTGTTTGGTCTCCACACCAACCTTCGTCAGCTCAATCTCAGGCAGGGCTTGGCTACCTTCAGGACAACCCACCGTCTCTTCTTCCTCTAATGGCACCTAAAATATATATCACTTGTTAACCAAATGTATATCTCATGTATATGGCTTTCCTCTGCTCTACATAGTCCTCAAAGTATTTGTGAGGTAGGTCATGGCCAGAGAAAATATCTGGCCCATGGTCACACAATGCATTTCATGGTCCAGAAGGGACTTCAACCCAGATTTTGCACACCACAATCCCACATTAAACCTTCTTCCTGGGCATTTCATGGGGGCTGCATTTGCTCTTTTCAAGGCATTACTCACCCCCACTGTATTTCAACATTTCAATAAATTAAAAACTCACTCTGCTCACCTCCTCATGGGGATTTGTCAGGCAATTTCACCATGTTTTTTTCTCCTTCCATGGCTGTTTCAGGCACAAAAGAGGCCTTTTTTACACCACAAAGTAAACCGAGGGTTAATTGTTGATACAGAGGGGATGCTGGGAGACCTAAGAAGGCTCAAAAATAGCCCAGTACAGTCTACATTTACTTACTCCAGAGGTCCTCTCCATTGGTACCCCCTTGTTATGCGGGAGAGGCTTGCGTACCCTAATGAAGTTGTGAGCTATGCTGGCGGTGGCATAATAGCCACCGGTAGGGCCTCCCATGCCAGACAGGTCACAACCGAAGGGTCTGACAAAGAGCGTCAAAGGGCAGGATGGGTTCTCTCGCCTTTTGAGAAGGAAAACTCTGATTTCAAACCTGGGCAGATGGTGCTCGTCTAACCCTGTAAGGTCAACCATCTAAGAGAAGGAAACTCAAAACAAACCTACGACCTGAGGACCTTGCTGCCACCGTCCAAGCTTACTAGCCCCAGCAGACTAACCTTTGGTTTAAAGGGTGAGGCCAGTTCTGTGCATGCTGCGCTCCACCAGAAAAATCCATTGCACAGGCTCGAAGGACACATCCAACCTCCAAAAACGAAATCATCAACGCGCTTGTAGAAAGCGCGGGATGAGTCCTTCCTAAGAATCTTTGTTCGTGAAGTAATGCCCGAGACTTACTCCAGACCTAACCACACTACTGCCCTGGTTTGATAAATGAAGATCTGTTGGCAACTTGCATGAAGCAGCCCTTTGGGAAGCCTTGAATCCAATAACTGGTCCTCACCTGGTTTGCCTGCCTCTTGGCCTCTCGCTGCTTCTGGACGAAGACCTCCGCCAAGGCCACCGCCTGGGAGCAAGTCTCTGGACCACATTCCTTGACCCAGGCCTCTATCTCTGGAGGCAGGACGGCCAAGAGCTGCTCCAAGATCAGCAGCTCCAGGATCTGCTCCTTCGAATGCCTTTCAGCTTTCAGCCACCGGCAACACAGTTCCTGAAGCTGGCCGTAAGCCCCTCTCGGCCCCTCGGCCTCCCGGTAGCGGAAACGCCGGAAACACTGCCGCTGCTCCTCTCGTCGTATGGCGTCCCCGTGCAAGATGGCGGCCTTCACTTTCCCATAATCCTCCCTGCCTTTGGCCTCCAGGCTGGTGAAGGCTCGCTTGGCCTCTCCGCTCAATGCTGGCAGGAGCCGGGGCACCCATTCTTCCTTGGGCCACCGGCAGGCTCGGGCCACTTGCTCAAAGGAGGCCAGGAAGGCTTTGGTGTCGTCCCACGGCTCCTCCCTCAACTCAGAGGTCTCCCAGTTTGGCCGAGGGCCTTCCACGCTCTTCACGAACTCCTGCCATTGGGTTTCCCAATGCTGATGCGAGTCTTTATCAGGCTCCTGTTTCACCTCAGTTGGCCTCCTTGGCAGGAATGCCTCCATAGCCCCAATATGGCAGCTCCCTCTCACTTCCTGTGACACCTGGCCTGGTATAAGACTTGTAAGGCCTTTTGGGGTCTCCATTTTCATCCTCAGACAATACTAGCCTGAAATGGTGGGAAATGCTAGATTCTACTGCAGCAATCTAAACATCCGCATGGAGCTTTCTGTCTGGAAATCTGGAAGAAGAAGAAAAAGGAATATTACACAGCAGTTACATTTTAAAGAAGAGTTATTTCTAAAAAGATGCAGAACTGGAATGGAACTGACAATTGAATAATAATAACAACAACAACAATACACTTTATTTATATTCCACTCTTCTCACCCCAAAGGGGACTCAGAGCTGATTACAGGTACACATACTTAGCAGACAATCCCTGCCGTTTCCACATACACACATATAGATGAACAGAGGCAAACTCTGGCCACCAGGGCTGGGTGACGCACTCCTCATCTCTCAGCGCTCCCAGCGTCCCTTGTTGTTCCTTCCGCATTCCTCAGCGTTCCTGCAGTTCTTTAATGGTCTCATAATTCAGTCAAAATTTGCTTCCCCACTTAATGTGGTAACTTTATCTCTTACTTGACAGATGCAACTGTCTTTCGGGCTGCAAGGTCGACTGTAGGCTACACTTAAAGGTCAAGCACCCACCTTGACCCGGGCAGGCCTCGAACTCATGACCTACTGGTCAGAGAGATCTTATGCAGCTGACATTTAGCCAGCTGCACCACATTCCCGGTGCTTCCATAACCATGGAAAGGTAAAAATAGTACACTCTGGCCCCTGTATCCATGGGGGCTGCTGTCCTGAATTTACAGCAAAAACAGGAGACCATGGATAATAGTGAACCTTATTGAAATCAATGACTTTGCCAGCATTTAGTTGTCCTTGAGAACGTAGGCCAGGAATTCCAAGCCTATTTACCTCAAGGGCCACATCAGCCTTATGGTTGCCTTCAAAGAGCCAGCGAAAACTGGAACTACAAGGCAATGCCTCCAAAATGGAGAAAAACATTGTGTTAGCAATAATAACTCTCCTGCAAAGCTGCGGCTGTCATTTTGAAAACAGCAGCCATTTTGAAAACCAATGTGCGTTGCTCACCTCAACAAATTGATTTAAAGAACATAAATAACTTTCGAGGCTGAGAAACCATAGAGGAATAAGCACTTTGGTCCCAGCAGTGCATGAAAAGCAGCTCAAAGTACGGCAGTGTGAAGAGGTCAACTGAGTTTCAAACTGTCCACTTGTAATGAACCTTTTTATGACCACTGTGACAGGGCAGGTCTCTCATGAATCATCCCACCGCTACCACCACTTATGATGACGTTATCTATTACCACTGGGGAGCCATCACCTTTGAGACTATGCGTTCTCTACAGGATTCCCCACACTTTCTATGAGGAGTCCTTTAGGTATTTTCGCTGCCACCATATACTAAGAGATCTTCAGATTGAGACAGAGAGGCTTGTTTTCAAAAGAAACAGTAACTTGGTTTATTTGCAGCGTTCTTGTGACAAATGCGTAATTGTTTCAAGGATACAAAAGCTTGGTGGTTACAAGATTATTATAATATTATTATAATTATTATTTTAACTTCTATACCGCCACTTCCCGGAGGCTCGGAGCGTTTTACAAGCATCTATTATATAAAGGAGGTCCCGTCATGGAACGACCGTCCTTGGCAGAGAAACCTTACAAGGCAGAGACATCAAACTTGGCAACAAAAATAGGCCTCAGGCAAGGTAGGTTTTTAGCAAAGAAACTTTCCCCCCCAAAACCTAGAAGGCCCCCAAAACAACGATACAAAAAAACCTACATTTCCCAGCGTCCTCTGCGGCTGCCAACTAATCTCCCGGCCTCTACATTCTGACAACATGATTGGCTGCCAGTGAGGGAGTATTTGCATAATGCCTCTATTGGCCAGCCAACATGAACATTCCGACCCATAATCAACTGGCAGAGGAGGATAAGGCAAAGGCCTGAGGCAGTCGCCAATACAAACACCCAATTCACTTCCCACAGAAAATGTAAACCCCTAGAAATCACAGACCACGCCCAAAATTGACAGTAAGGCTTCATTAACATGATTTTCCTGACTAGGCCTCACTTAATGGGATGCTGTTTAAGCTCCGAATTGACAGTAAGGCTTCATTAACTTGATTTTCCCGACTAGGCCTCAGCTCATGGGACATTGTGTATGGCCTGAATTGACAGTAAGGCTTCATTAACTTGATTTTCCTGACTAGGCCTCAACTCATGGGACATTGTGTATGGCCTGAATTTACAGTAACCTACCTTGGCACACAGAGCCCCTATGACCAACGCTACATTCTACTACAGTTTGGAGGAGGGTGGACCATGGATGATGGGATTTGATGTACCTCCATGGATTATGGGATTTGTAGTACTTTCAAACCCTTGATTCCCCACAGACCACTGTGCCCCAGAACCAAGACCGATAAAGATCCAATTTGGCACACAGTGCCCCCATGACCCACACTCCATCCAACTGCAGTTTAGAGGAGGGCACACCATGGATGATGGGATTTCAAGTACCTCCACTCACTTCCAAAGTACCCCACCCACACAAGCATCAACCTCTACATCAACACAGCAGACGGAAAGACAAAAACATTGTATATCCACAAGCTCTGCAGAACGCCAGCAACACCACACACCGACAACTCCACAGGACTTCAACATCCCACCCACCAGAACAACCCACAACGACACAGCCATGACCCCACCAAGACCGTAAGTAACATCAATTCCAACCCTTACATACTCAGACTTTCTCACATCTCCTAAATAGGGCACAGCAACGCGTGCCGGATACAGCTAGTAACATATAAAAACAGAGAACATACAGTACTAATACAGGAGACAAATTAAACAATTTAAACCAAAGTACCCCACCCCTCACAAGCATCAACCTCTACATCAACAAAGGCAGACGGAAAGACAAACAGGCATTGTAGTATCCACAAGCTATAACTCCACAGGACTTCAACAACCCACCAGAACAACCCACAAGGCCTTGAAAGGGGCCTGACAGCCATGACAGAGAACATAATTCCAAAAGGCCTGGGCTAACATACTCAGTACTAATAGGGCACAGCAAAGTTCTGAGAGAACATACAGTACTAATACAGGAGACAATTAAACAATTTGAGAACTTAATCCACCACATAGAGATCTACTGGGAGAGATCCGATGGCCTATAGTTCTCAGAAAGGCCGCTTACACTCCAGCCGTGGGGCTGGATGTGTATATTCTCTTAGAAAGATGTTACCAAACAAGGATTCAGTACAATAACACTTGCCAACTGATTCCTGACTAACTTCAGCCTGACAAAGAGATTCCCTCTCTATTGTCGTCAGCCTCCTGTTATCAGTTACTACCTTCACTATTCCCTAGCTAGTTCTTTAACTGGGTTCAGCTAACCACCTAACTCCTGCCCCCTGACTAACAGGTTTACTCTGGCTGCAGCTAACTTCTAACTTTGCTACCTCCTCCTTCAGCTCCGACTGACAGACTCCAACTGCCTGACTAACTTTTTAAACCAAACCCTTTCCTTTCCCGTGACAGTTGGCCCCGCCCCTTTTCTCAGCTTGGAGCTAGGTTGCCATAGCAACGCTTAGAGCCTATGTCCTCCTTCTAACTAATAGTGATCTTATATAAACCTTATATATCCATTATACCTGAGCATTATATTATATACCTCCATCTGTAAAGTTACAAAGCCAGTTCATAACAGCATATTATATACATAAAATTTCAAATACTCTCTCGAAAAGCTAAAACGGTCATTTTGAAAACACCTTCACCAAGGGAGCTGTGAGGCAATGTCTCCAATTTGGAGAAGAATATTGTGGCAGCAATTATACCTTTCACAGGAAGCTGCAACTGCCATTGTAAAAACAGTGGCTTAAAGGCAGTGGCTCCAAAGGGGAGAAGAATATTGCAGTAGCAAACATATCTCCCCTGGTTTCTCTTCAACCGCCATTTTGAAAACCACACCTCTCAGGCAATGGACTGCTTTTGGAACAGTTTGCCTCTATCTGAGCGTACTCATTGATCCCCAAATTATTGTTGGTAGATATTACTTAGATTAGAGATAAAGAGGGAGCAAATTAGAAATATCAGAAGCTTAGGGGATGCCGTAAATTATATATATATATATATATATATAGAGAGAGAGAGAGAGAGAGAGAGAGAGAGAGAGAGAGAGAGAGAGAGAGAGAGAGAGAGAGAGTTGCAGCTTACTGGGAGGGCTATCAGTGCTACAGCAATGTCCTTCTGTCAGCTGGGACGAGGGGCAGGGCCTTTTCGGCTGTGGCTCCCCGTCTATGGAATGCGCTTCCAAGCGAAATACGATCAACCCCATCACTCCTAGCACTTAGGAAAAAAGTAAAATTGTGGCTATGGGACCAAGCCTTTGCACAATAGCACTTTGGACTGAAATAGGATCGGCTAACTGACAGATGAGAATATGGTTTACTGTTTTTAACCTAGTCTTGCGGACGAAACATTGTTTTTAACTTAATTGAATATTGATTAGTTGTTTGTTTTTAACTGTTTAATCCTGTATGTTTTTATTGAACTGCTGCCTTGTAAGCCGCCCTGAGCCCAGGGTAAAAATACTGTAAATAAAATAAATAAATCATTTTTTGTTATTATTTCATTTTCTGAGGTCAGAATTGTGTCCCAAAAAGTTTCTTTGTCCATGATGCCAATTTTTTTTGATGGAGGTATATAATATAATGCTCAGGTGGCTGGGAGAGCTTTTGCACAGTTAAAGCTTGTGCGCCAGCTGTGCCCGTACCTTGAGAAGTCTGACTTGGCCACTGTAGTCCATGTTCTGGTTACATCTCGAATAGACTACTGCAACGCTCTCTACGTGGGGTTGCCTCTGAAGACTGCTCGGAAACTGCAATTAGTCCAATGCTCGGCAGCCAGGTTACTAACAGGAGCGGAGTACAGGGAGCATACAACTCCCTTGTCGCGCCAGCGCCACTAGCTGCCAATTAGTTTCCGAGCACAATTCAAAGTGCTGGTTTTAACCTACAAAACCCTATACCAGTGTTTCTCAACCTGGGGGTTAGGACCCCCAGGGGGGTCGCGAGAGGGTTTCAGAGGGGTCGCCAAAGACCATCAGAAAACATATATTCATGATGGTCTTAGGAAGCCCTATGGCAGAGAAGATTGAAGATTGTTCTTCTTTTTGGAAACAGACTGTGAATTCTCCCACCTAAAGCTCTCCTCTGCGGTGATTGGCAGGCCTCCCAGCCAAGGGGAGGGCTGTTTCTGAGACTCCAAGCGGGGAGGGGAGAGCAGGCGTGCTTGGCGCATGCCAACATGAAGCACATGTGTGGGCGAGGGAGAGTGTGTGAGATGGGATGGAGGTTCATGCCAGCTAGTCCCTTCAAGGCATGAGGGTTCTGTGTAGGAAGTTTGATCCAATTCTATCATTGGTGGAATGCAAGGGGCTGTTTGATTGTAGATAAACTATAAATCCAAGCAACTACAACTCCCAAATGTCAAGACCTATTTTCCCCAAACTCCACCAGTGTTCACATTTGGGTATATTGAGGATTCTATCAAGTGTGGCCCAGATCCACCATTGTTGAGTCTATAGTGCTCTCAATGTAGGTGAACTACAGCTCCCAAACTCAAGGTCAATGCCCACCAAACACTTCCAGTATTTGCTGTTGGTCATGGGAGTTTTTTTGTGCCAAGTTTGGTTCATTGTTGGTGAGTTCAGAATGCTCTTTGATTGTGGGTGAGCTATAAATCCCAGCAACTACAACTCCCAAATCTCAAGATCTATTTTCCCCAAACTCCACTAGTGTTCACATTTGGGTATATTGAGGATTAGAATGCTCTTTGATTGTGGGTGAACTATAAATCCCAGCAACTTCCAAATGACAAAATCAACCCCCCCAAGATACAGTTATCAAGTAGCAATGAAAATAATGGTTAGGGGTCACCACAACATGAGGAACTGTATTAATGGGTCGCAGCATTAGGAAGGTTGAGAAACACTGCCCTATACGGTTCCGGCCAGTTTATCTTCCCCTATGAACCATCAATGACATTAAGAACCTCCGGAGAGGCCCTGCTCTCGATCCCGCCATCTTCGCAAGCGCGTCTGGTGGGGACGAGAGACAGGGCCTTCTCTGTTGTGGCCCCTCGGCTGTGGAACTCCCTCCCAAGCAATGTTAGATCTGCCCCCTCCGTGTTGTCCTTCAGGAGGCGGGTGAAGACTTGGATGTGGAACGAGGCCTTCCCAGAATAAGCCGAGATCGATTTCAATCTGAAATGGGTGACCACTTTTATAGACCGAGCTGAATGTGGTTTTAATGGCAATGTGGCTTTTATGTATCTCTGTTTTTATGTATTTTAATACGCTGTTTTAAGATGTTTTTAAATTGTTTTTAAATGTTTTTAAATTGACGCCAAGATTGACAAAGAGATAGATCACAGATTATCAAAGACATATAGTGCATTCGGAAGGCTTCACAAAAGAGTGGAGCAACAAGCACCTGAGACAAAGCACCAAAATCAGTGTGTACAGAGCTATCATACTGTCCATTCTCCTCTATGAGTCTGAAACATGGGTCACCTATCGCCAACACCTACGACTCCTCGAACGCTTTCATCAGCGCTGTCTTCGCAGAATCCTAAATATACACTGGACCGACTATGTGATGAATGTTGCTGTCCTTGAGCAAGCAGGGATCACCAGCATTGAGGCCATGCTATTGAGAACACAGCTGCGCTGGGCAGGACACGTCTCTAGGTTGGAGGACCACTGCCTCCCAAAGATACTATCTATGGTGAACTCGCCACGGGTCAGCGCAAGAGAGGCCCCCAAAAAGAGATATAAGGACTCCCTGAAACAACATCTCAGGCTCGGCCAGATTGATCACCAACAATGGTCCACCCTGGCCTCACATCGGGAGGCATGGAGAAGCACTATCCACAATGCTGCGGCCTCTTTCGAGAAGACACGCCGAATGGGTCTCGAAGAGAAACGACAACGCAGAAAGAACCGCAACTTGGAAACAACATCACCCAAGGAGACTTTCTGCTGCGCTTTCTGCAACCGAACTTGCCTATCTCAGATTTGCCTTTTTAGTCATCAACGCGCTTGTAAAAAGCGTGGGATGAGTCCTTCCTGAATCTTCATTCGCGAAGTAATGCCGAGAGAGAGTATGGCATTGAATTTTGCTGTAAGCCGGTCTGAGTCCCTCCGTGGAGGTGAGAAAGTTGGGGTACAAAAATTTTAAATAAATAAATAAATAGTGGAATGAATGCAGTTTGGTGCCCCTTTTAACTGCCAGGCTCAATGCTATAGGATCAGGGCTGATGTAGTTTGGGGAGGCACCAGTACTCTGTGGCAGAGAAGGGAAAGACCTTGGAAAACTGCAATTCCCAGGATCCTCCAGCATTGAGCCAGGGCAGTGCCAGGGGTGTGAAGTGCACTCCTTCTCCAGTGGAGATGCATCCCAGAACAGTCCAGCTGCAACCCTCCTGCTCTTCCCATCCTGATCCCAAAGGAAGAGCTGAAACATTTCCCTTTCCTCCCTCTGCATTCACTCACCTTTATCCCTCCAGTTTCTCCATCTAAATCCAGAAACTCAGGCTCAGATCTTTGTTCTTTTCCTCCAAAGACCTCCAAAGAAAGGAAAGCCAAAGGCAGGAGTTCCCCAGGAAGCCTATTTGGGGGAAAGGCCAACCCAGGAAGAGGAGGACACAGCCCACATGCTTGCAAAGCAAAACACTCCAGGAAGTCCTCTCTAGCCAGCTGTAGTTTGCCTTCAAGCCGCCTTTGGTCCTCCAGGCTTTTGGACTCCAACTCCCAGAAGCCTCGGCTTCCTTGGGCAAGGAGCCGGAATTCTGGGAAATGGAGTCCAAAACACTGGAAGAGCAGAGCCTGGGAAACACGTGGCTTTTGAAGCTGGGAGAAAATGCTTTTCTCAACAGGGAAGAAATTATTCTGACTATTTCTTTTTTTTTTTTTAAAGTGTTTATTGGGTTTTCTTCCATAACAATAAAAGAGGTGGAACAAAGTTAGGTATAGGACAGCAGGAAGAAAGAATGAGAACTTGGGAAGGGAGGTAAAGGGGTGGAAACAAGCCGGGAAGGGGGGTAGGGGGGAAGGGGAGGGGGGGCGGGTTGGTTGGGGTGGATACGGGAGAGGGGTCCGGTGGGGGGGAGAGGTAGGCCACTAGGGGAAGCGGGGGAATGGGGGACCTTTGGGCTTCCGGTGTTCTTGTTTTGTCCATACTGTTCGGTCGTGCGGGGGGAAGGAGAATAACACAGGGCCTGTGTCCATATGTCCTGTCGCCTTAAGAAGGGGGGGGTGGGGACCAGGAGGGGTTTGCGACTATACCCAGCAGCCTAGTTGTGCTGCTCTGAATCCCGGACCTTTAGGTAGGCCCTGAATGGAGACCAATCTGTTCTACGCAGTCCCGTCCCCTCCAGTTCGCTCATATAATAAGAAAGCCTATCCATATTCATAATGTCCTGAACTTTATCTACCCACTCTCCCAGGCCAGGCATTTCTTTGGACTTCCATTTTTTCGCATATACAATCCTTGCTGCCGTGGAGAGGAACCAGAATAACCGTTCCTCATTTTCGTCAGCGAGGTCCCCTTCTTCTATAATTCCTAGGAGGCAGGCCTCTGGCGTCCTCTCCAACGTGCTCCGTAGAATCTTTTGGATCTGGCGAAAGATTGTTTTCCAGAAGCTTGAAGCTTCCTGGCAGGACCACCACATGTGATAGAAGGTGCCTGTCTGGGCTCCACATTTCCAACATGCGGTCTGGGCAGACCTATACATTTGGCCTAGTTTGTGGGGGGTCATGTACCATCTGAAGAACATTTTATACCAATTTTCCTTCAGATCGGTGGCATAAGTGATCTTGATGCTCTTCTGCCAGATTTTTTCCCAGTCCTGCATTCTGATGGTACGCCCCACATTCTGTGCCCACTTGATCATGCAGGTTTTAACCTGCTCTGTCTCCGTTGACCACTCCAGAAGCTGCCTGTGGGCCTTGGAGATGAGTTTCTTCCTTTTGATTAGAAAGATGCTCCAGAAGCGTTCCCCTTCTTCGAAGCCAGTTTGTTCGTCTCTCTGGAAGCTTGCTCTGATCTGGAGGAATTGGAGCCACGTGAGGTGCTTACACTGTGTTTGCAGCCTTAACCGTGGTTTGAGGCATCTTCTCATCCCTACCTTGATTGTCATGTCTTTGTAGGTTGGCCAGGTGGACCAGCCCAAGAGATTCCTTTGTTGCGCCTCTAAGGGAGACACCCACATGGGGGTTTTTCGGTAGAACCTCCCCTTGTAGGTCTCCCAAATTCTCATCAGGGCCGCTCGTATCGGATGCTTCTTAAAGTTTTCATTTGGTCTTGACTTGCCATACCACAGATGCCCGTGCCAACCAGTTTGAAGATCAAAGCCCTCCAGGTCTAACAGTTCTGTGTTCCGCAGACTTATCCATTCCCTTATGTGGATCAGACCACAGGCCTCATAGTAGATCCGTAGATCCGGCAGGTCCAGTCCCCCCCGCGACCGTCTGTCCGCAAGCACTTTGAATTTAATCCTCGCTCTTTTCCCATTCCATATGAATCGGAGGATGTCCCTCTTCCATGTTTCAAAGATGGCCACAGATTTGATAATGGGCAGAGTTTGGAAGAGGTACAACAGCCTGGGCAGGACGTTCATTTTGATCACCGCGAGTCGTCCCAGGAGTGAGAGACCGGCTTTTTTCCAGCTGTCTAAATCTTTCTGGAGTTGCTTCCACACTGCCTCGTAGTTGTTCTTCTGCAGTTGGTTGTTCTGCGCCGTTATGTGAATCCCCAGATATTTGATGGTCTGGGCGAGTTGCACCCCTGAGGCCTTCACTAGCTGCTCCTGCCGGTTTGCGGATATATTTTTGGTCAGGATCTTTGTTTTGTCCTTGTTGATTTTTAGTCCCGCTAACGAGCCAAATCGTTCTACTTCCTCTAGCCAGAACTGGATCGTGGTCACCGGCCTTTCCACAAAGCAGAGAACATCATCCGCAAAGGCTTTGACTTTTATTGTGTGGCCTCTAATCAAAGGGCCCTTCAAGCGTTCGCTTGATCTGATGAACCTGAGCATCACTTCCATGGCCATGATGAATATCAACGGGGACAGAGGGCACCCTTGTCTCGTTCCCTTTTGAATTGGGAATTTCCCCGTTGGTCTACCGTTGACCCATACTCTGGCAGACTGTTCTCTGTAGATTGCTCCGATGGCGTTTTGGAAGGACCGGCCTACCTCCATTTTTGACATGAGCAAGCTGAAGAAATCCCAGTTTAAGTTGTCAAAGGCCTTCTCCGCATCCAGGGCCAGAAAGGCGACTTCTTTGTGCGGTGCATTTCATAGTAGTGGATCAAGTCTACGACTACTCTGGTGTTGTCTTTAGCTTGCCGGCCAGGGAGAAAGCCATTCTGGTCGGGCCCAATCCAAACATTCAGCCAGGATTTCAGCCGTTCGGCCAAAATGTTTGCCAGAATCTTATAGTCTATATTCAATAATGATATGGGTCGGTAGTTGGCTACGTTTGCTCCATCTGTCCCTTCTTTCTGGATTACCATGATGTTGGCTTCCCTCCAAGAGTCTGGGATTACCCCCTCCTGTAGCACTCTGTTATATATCTTTTTCAGGAAGGGTAGGACTTCGCCTTGTAGTGTTTTGTAGAACCTGGCCGTTAGGCCATCCGGTCCCGGGGCTTTGCTTGTGTCCAATTTCCTAATTGCTTTTTCAATTTCAAGTTCCGTGATGTCTTCATTTAGAGCCTCTCTATAGGGCGATGGTACCTTGCCTAGCGATGCGCTTTCCAAATACTGCTCTATGTCTTCCTTGTTTATCTCATCTTTAGAATACAACTTTGAGTAGAAGGCCTGGAACGCATTTTGGATGTCTTCTTCCCCCAGGGTCGTTGTATCCCCGGCTTGGAGCTTGGTTATGAACCCCTGTTGTTTCTTTCTTTTAATCTTCCTGGCCAGCCATCTGCCCGGCTTATTAGCATTCTGGAAATACCTTTGTTTCAGAAACTTGAGGTCTTTGGAGAGTTGTTCTACCTCCAGATGATGTTTCTGCTTTTTCAGCAAGGACAGTTTGTCGACCGAGACCCGGTTCTTTGGGTGCTCTTTCAGTGTTGTTTCCTCCAGTGCTATTTGGGTTTGCAGATCCTGCATTGCCTTTCGCTTTGCTTTGTTTCTGCTGGCGTTGTGTTGTATAAAATGCCCCCGAAGCACTGCCTTACAGGCGTCCCAAATCACCTCCGGCCTTGTTTCCGGTACGTCATTTATGTTGAAGTAGTCCACCATCAGTGCTCGGTACCTCTGTATATCTTCTTCCTTCTTTAGCAAGTTGTCGTTGAGCCTCCAACGACGCGATGGAGGTCTATGGTTTAGCTCGAGTGTGATCGGGCAGTGGTCCGACTGGTCTCTCGGGAGTATTGTTATGTGGGATACCCGCGGCACCAGCGATCTGGACATCCAGACCATGTCTATCCGCGACCAGCTCTGGTGCCGATGCGAATAAAACGTGTAGTCTCTTTCCTTTTGGTTATGGAGGCGCCAGGCGTCTACCAGGGCAAGGTCATCGAGCAGGTGTATGAGGGTCTTCGGTAGGATCCCCGGGGGGTCGCGCCCTGCCCTCTTGGGCTGCGGTGCGCTCAGTGTCCTGTCCAGTTTGGGGTTGGTTACTCCGTTGTAGTCGCCCATTATGATCAGGTCATCGTATTCTTGATCATCTATAAGTCCCGCAAGCACATTGGTGAATTCTGATTTTGGGCCGTTAGGTGCGTAGATGTTGCACACCAGGAGGCGTGCCAGCCCCACCTCTAGCATCACCCCAACTATTCTTCCTTCCGTATCCGCAAATGCCAATTTGGCCGGGATCTTGTCGCTGATGTACGTAACCACTCCTCTCTTTTTTTCCCCTGCCAGAGAGCAGAAAAGATTTCCTATACCTTTGGATACCAAGTGCTGTTCGTGCGTTTTTTTGATGTGGCTGACTATTTCTTAATGAAGTTATTTTTCCATCTTACCCATAAGAAGTGCAAATGAGTAGTGTTGTTTAAATTAATGTATTTATTTTGAAATTTTATTTATGACAGCCTGGTGCAATTAATGACTTTACCTCACTGCCATAGATTAGTTTCCCACTCAGGCCAAACAGGGAAATCTTTGCTCAGCCCTGTCACTTCCAAGGTGCCTAAATGGCAGCAGATGATACATACTGGAGAAGTATTTAATCCAAGTAGAGGCAGTGATTGAGGCTTCTGATGTTCATCTTACTTCTTGTAGTCCTCTGATCACAAGTTCCCTGAATTTATTTATTCATTTGCTATATTTATATACCATCCCTCTCAGGCCGCAGGTACCAAGATTATAAAATACAATTTAAAGCATTAAAATCATATAAAAGTATAGCAAAGTGAATAAAAACCAAATATCATTAAAAACATTGTCCAATCATATCGTCCAGTCATTCCATTTTCTGCATTTACAAACGCTTGCTCAAAAAGCCAAGTCTTGACTTTTTTTCCCCGGAATGTTAAAAGGGAGGGGGCTGATCTGATGTCCTTAGGGAGGGCGTTCCATAGCCGAGGGGCCACTACTGAGAAGGCCTTGTCTCTCATCCCCGCCAGCCATACTTGTAACAAAGGCAGGATTGAGAGCAGGGCCTCGCCAGACGATTTTAAAATCCTGGAAGGTTCTTGAGGAGAGATGCATTCGGACAGGTAAGTTGGGCCAGAACCGTTTAGGGCTTTATTGGCTAAAGCCAGCACTTTGAATTGTGCCCGGTAGCAAACTGGCAGCCAGTGGAGCTGGCGCACCAGAGGATTTGTATGCTCCCTAAGCGCTGCTCCTGTTAGCAATCTGGCTGCCATCCATTGGACCATTTGAAGCTTCCAGTCTTCAGAGGCAACCCCACATAGAGAGCGTTGCAGTAGTCCATACAGGATGTAACCAGAGTGTGGACTACCATGGCCAACTCAGACTTCCCAAGGTATGGGCAGGGGCGGTCCTACAAGATAGGCCAAGTAGGCGGCCGCCTAGGGTGCCATCTGGGAAGGGGGCGCCATCCTTGCCGCATGGGGCGCCATCCTGGCCCTGCCGATGTTCCTCAGACAGTGCTGCAGCTGCCTGCTTTTTGACCCCGGCCTTGTGCGCTCCGACGCCGCTTCTGGGCACGTGTGGAGGTTTTCACGCAGGCGCAGTTGCTCCGGAGGTGAAGTTGGCGCAGGAGCAACTGCACATGCGAAAACCTCCGTGCATGCCCAGTAGCTCCCTTGCGCAGAAAGCCTGTAAGCAAAGCACTCCCTATCGGGCAGGCAGGGAGTGCTTCCCCTCCCTCTGTCTCTCGCGCCCGCGTTTGCAGGAAGGAGAAAAGAATCAGTGAAGGAAGTGTAAGTGAAGGAATGAATGAAGGGCTTTCCTCCTCCTCCTCTGTGACCTCTTCTCCCCCTCCTTCCTTTCTTCAGCTCTATTTCTGTCTAGACCTGAGGGCCTGAGGCTATGAGGAGTTGTGGGAGTTGGAGGCCAAAACACTTAGTAGGAGGAGGGCCCAAGTTTGCCCAGGCCGCGCTGTCTGTCTTCGACCTCATTTGAACAATTTGGCTGTTTTTCTATTTACATTTACATTGGGATCCTAATTTTGGACTTATGGGAGACTGCTATGAATTATGAGTCGGGTGATAGGTAATATATTCTGATTTTGATGCATTTACATTACATTTCTTGTTGATTATTATACAGTTCTGCTTAATATTGTCATACAATATAATACAAATACAATATAACAATAGAATAATGATATATTTTATATTACATGTAATATTACAAACAATATTGCAGTATAGTGGTATTGTACAAAATAGTAATATATAATATTTTATTTTACTTTATTTTGGGTTATTTGAGTTTTATAGGAGTAATGAAAATATTTAGTAGAGGATAATTTTATTTAAATAAATAATTTTATTATTTTATAATAATAATATAATAGAATGTTACATTATATTATAATGTCAATATATTATAATATAATTATATTGTAATGTAGTATAATATAATTATGATATAATATAGTATGAGTATAGTATTATATTGTATATACATTGATACAATACAATACTACTAATGGTATTGTGATATTATAATTGTATATTTGTTTTACATGGGGGTGGCAAAATAATGGTTTTGGGGAGGGGCACCAAAATAATGTTAAGCCTACCATTTAAAATTACCTTAGACCGCCCCTGGGTATGGGCACACTAGCTAGCGAGATACACACTGCAAGACTGTGAAAATTCAAGTCATTTATCAATTATAATTAAATTATAAGACCCTTATAGGGTTAATGCACAACAATCTTAGTACATATATTCAAGCCAAAATTGGTATAGAGCAACCTTGCAACATTGTTTCAACATAAACACAGTGGTAAAACAGCTTTAGAGTATATTGAGGTGTGGGGAAAGACAAGGGAGGATACAATGTAACATAAATATAAGCAGCACACTGGCAATAACACTTCAAGTGTTTTTGCCAGTGTGCTTATTTTTATGTTACATTGTATCCCCTCCCTGTCTATTCCCCCACACCTCAATATACTCTAAAGCTGTTTTACCACTGTGTTTATGTTGAAACAATGTTGCAGGTACCATACCAATTTTGGCTTGAATATATGTACTAAGATTGTTGTGCATTAACCCTATAAGGTCTTATAATTTAATTATAATTGATAAATGACTTGATTTTCACAGTCTTGCAGTGTGTATCTTGCTAAGACTCTGTCACTACCAACAGTGTGTGTTTCACACACTAGCTAGCGCACAAGTTTTAACTGTGCAAATGCTCTCCTGGTCAACGTTCTCTTTCGCAGCTGGATGGAGTCTGCCAGACCTCTCTTTTAGAGTGTTTATAATTTATTTGCATGAAGATTGTCTTTTCAATGATGGTAAGGGAGTTACTTCTGTCAAACCAATGGACCAATTAGCAGCACTTTTGTTAAGGAAGAATAGAGAGATAGCCTCTGCTTCATCACTTTGCCTCTGTTGTTTCATAGACTTTATGGTACTCGCTCTATAAGAATTCTTGATTCAGCAGGTGCTCACTTGCTTCTGATTCTTTCTTGCTGGATCATAATATTTTAAATTCCCTGAGCTCTGACTCAGCAAAAAAATTCTAAAGAGCCTACAGGCGGACTATGACGAATATCAGATTATGCGATTAAGAGAGGCTGCAGAGAACAAGAAGTCTTTTAAAACAGTGTTTCCCAACCAGTGTGCCGTGGCACACTAGTGTGCCGTAAGCGATCATCAGGTGTGCCGTGGGAAATTGGAACCTCCAATACCCTTTCTTCCCCTTCCTGCCAAACACTTTTTCTTCTCTACTCGGGTTCCCTTCTTCCCAGCCTTGCTCTGCTCGCTTTGCCTCGCTTTGCTCTGGGGCGAGTCTACGCAGTAGCGCCCACACGAGCCACATCTTCCTCCCTCCCCCTCCCCTCCTGAACACGCTCACGCTGCCCCCTCGGATCAAAATGGCGGCAGAAGCAGCAGAGTAGAAGAAAAAGTAAGTGTTCGGCAGGAGGGGGAAGAAAGGGCGCGAAGGAAGGGGGAGAAAGCGGTCTCTGTCTAAAGCTGGCATGGGCACACTTGGATCTTCCAGGTGTTTTGGACTCCAACGCCCACCATTCCTAGCAGCCTCAGGCCCTCTTCCTTTCCCCCTCAGCCACTTAAGCAGGAAAGGGCCTCAGGCTGTTAGGAATGGTGGGAATTGAAGTCCAAAGCACCCAGAGGGCCGAAGTTTTCCCATGCCTGTTTTAGAGACTTTAAAGTGGTGAGCCTCCTTCCAACATTGTGATTCTGGATAGAAAACAAACAACAATGTAACATAACATTGTTTGAGTCCACAGTGCTCTCTGGGTGTAGGTGAACTACAACTTCCAAATTCAAGGTCAATGCCCACCAAACTCTTATAGTATTTTCCCTTGGTTATGGGAGTTCTGTGTGGGAAGTTTGTGTCTTTTTGCCATTCCCGCCAGGATATTTATGTTGTGTTCATTGAAACAGGCCCAGGTTTCACACTGAATGTATAAATACATTTAAAAACATATTAAATATGTATTACTGTGTTAAGAGTGTCATTTTGTGTAATTTTGGTTGGTGGTGTGCCCCAGGAATTTGCAAATGCAAAAAATGAGCTGCGGCTCAAGAATGGTTGAAAAACACTGTTTTAAAAGAGGAAACAAGAGAGGCTGTTGCCAATGCAGAAAAAGCTACCAACTGCACTAAAAACCAAAAACGAAATGCATGTAATAGATTCGAAATGTAACAGATACGGAAAAACTTCTATAACAACTTATACGATTCCAAAGTGCATGTAGTCGAAGTCAAACCACATCTTGAGACAGAAGAAATCCCGATAGTCTTACTGAGGTAGATGTGGGCATAAGTAAAATGATGTCAGGTAAATGCCCAGGAAAGGATAGAATAAGAATAGAATATCAACACCCCCCCCCCCGAATTATAATAAAAATGTTTGTTTACTAAAATAAAGTAAAACAATAAAATGAAAATAATAAAAAATAGTAAAACTAGTAAAATTATAAAATTACCTAGATGCTAAAATTCTCTATGGATTTGCATTGTGAAACACAAACATTTTCTTTGTGTTAATCAGCTTCTTCAGTGAGAGGTCAGCTGTAAGTACAGTACCCCTGAACTTCAGGCTCCGTCTTCCTTGATTGTTTCTTGCGCCTTGCTCCTTCTCCTTTTTACTCCTTCTTACTTTTGCTTTTAGTTCAACTTTCTCAGTGTCAGGGTACTTCTCACAAGAAATGAACGAGAGCGTTTTCAGATCCAGTCACTACAGGACCAGCACTCTCCAGGCCCGGATTACCCATAAGGCCACCCTAGGCCATGGCCTAGGGGCGCAAGCCAGGGGGGCGCTGTTCACACGGACCAAAAAAAGTATGTTGGAAAAAACCCGCAATGTGCGGCATGGAGATGACTCTCTCTCTCTCTCGGGAGGGCAGGGGGAGAGCGCTGCGAGGGGGCGGGGGCGATGGTGAGTGGGGGCGCCATTCTCTCCTCCCCCGCCCCCTTGCAGCGCTCTCCCCCGCCCTCCCCCGAGAGAGAGAGTCATCTCCATGCTGTGCATTGCGGTTTTGTTTCAACATACTTTTTTTTTGTTTCAACATACTTGTCAAGAAAGGAGGGCGTGAGGAGGAGGCGGAGGGAAGCCCCAGGGCCGCTGCCGGGCATGCGTGGCACCCAGGAACATGGCAGAGGAGGCAGAGGCACTTGCGCCCTCCTGCTGCGCATGCCCAGCAGCAGCCCCGGGGGCGGGGCTTCCCTCTGCCTTCTCCTCCACCTCCTCCTTGCGCCCTCCTTCCTTGACTCAAGTAAGGAGAGCATGCGGCGCGCGAGGAGGAGGTGGGGGGTGCGGTAGAGGTTGGTTTGGGGGCGTAATTCCAAACTGTGGCCTAGGGCGCCAAAAGGGGTTAATCCGGGCCTCTACTCAGATATAAAGATGGTTCCTTTTTTTTATAAAAAAAGAATAATTAAGGTACACTACTTACCTTGCCCTGTGGATAAATCAACCCAGGATGTTTGGGTTGATTTTTTACTAGGATTTCTAGACTTCTACATGAGTATATAGGACAGGTGTCCCCAAAGTAAGGCCAGGGGCTGCATGCAGCTTTCCAATGTCAGTTACCTGGACCCTGCCCCAAACTTTAGTCTCAGGACCACCCTAAATTTGAAATGACTTGAAGGTATACAACAGCAATCCTAATTAACTTGACTATCTCATCAGCCCAAAGTAGGTCCGCACTTTCCATTGAAATATATTTTAAATATTGTATTGTTCTTTCATGGTTTTTTGTACTACAAATAAAATATGTGCAGTATACGTAGGAATTGATTCACGATCTTTTCAAACTATAGTCTGGTCCCCAAATAGTCTGAGAGACTGTGAAGCGGCCATCTGCTTAAAAAGCTTGAGGACGCCTGAGTCGCCTACAGGCTGAGAAGGACGGTATACAAATATAGCAAATAAATAAATAAATAAATGGTATTTATTTTTAAGATGTTGTTCGTTAATTTGGATGAAAAGACTAACACAGCCACGCTGGCATTCAACAAATGCTGAGTTTCATGTGGCAGCTTTTCTCACCCTGGATTCTCTGATGTAAATTCAAGTTGTAACTTTGGGTGAAGCCCTTCCCGCACACTGAACAGGTATATGGTTTCTCTCCAGTATGGACTCTCTTATGTCTGGCAAAGTTGGACTGGTCGCGGAAACTCTTGGCACATACGGAGCAGGTATATGGCTTCTCCCCTGTGTGTATCCGTTGATGGATAGTAAGTTTTACTCGATTGCTGAAACTCTTTCCACACTCTGTACATGTATAGGGATTCTCTCTAGTGTGCATTCTTTGATGCTGAATGAGTGTTGGCTTGTTCATAAAGCTTTTGCTGCAATCCGGACAGTGGTATGGTTTCTCCCCCTTGTGAATCTTCTGCTGCCTGAGCAAGTGGGGACTCTGAACAAAGCATTTCCCACGTTCCAAGCACTCATAAGGCTTCTCTCTTGTGTGAATGATTTGCTGTGACTTGAAATGGTCCTTCTGACGAAAGCATTTCCCACATTCCAAACATTTATACAGCTTCTCCCCTTTTTGGATCCTTGGATGCTTCACCTTATCAAGATCCAAATTCATACACTGTCTCTCATCTGCAGAAATACTTTGATTCAAGTATATGTTGGAACTCTGCCCGTCATAAAGTGTTTCATATTCAGTAAAGTTTCCACGCTGATTGAAAGTCTTTTCAAACATTAACTCCGATTCGTCCTCAGGGCAAATGCTCCTATGAGCACTGGGGAAAGTAATCTCTTTTTTTTCTATTTCAATTTCCTGCTGGACTGAGATTTTGTGGACGTCTCCCGCCTGAAATGGAAAGGATTTGGCTCCTGACTCTTCCGTGTGGCTTCCATCTTGGCTCGCTGGCCCATCTTGGCTCCAAATATTATCCTTCAATGATTCACATTCTGTTTTTTCTGGGGAATCCTCACCTAATTGCACCTCATTCCCATTTTTACATTCATCACCTGTTGGAAATAAAGCAGAAGGCAAATTAAGGCCCTTTCTCACAATGCCCCATGTACCTTGCAAACCCTTGAGCTTAGACTATCCAAAGGTCTAAAGGAAGGCCCTACTCAGGAGAGAAACAGCCATAGTGTAGGGGTTTGGGACAATGGTTCTCAAACCATTGTGATTTCTTGCTGCTCAGATCTTGTCCTTGCCTTGCTTGCTTCTAAAACACTATTTCCCTCCCATCACTCAGTGTGTGATTTGATTGTTCTCCTGCAAGGCAGAAGGGAGTTGTACTGGATGGACCTCTGGGGTTTCTGCTATCATTATTATTGTTATTATTACAAACCTGAATGGCCATCTGTTGGGAGTGCTTTGATTGTTCCTTTTTGGTATGGCAGAAGGAGTTCGAATTGGATGGCCCCTGGGGTTTCTGCTATTATTATTAAACATAATAATAATAATAATAATAACAAAAGCTAGATGGTCATCTGCTGGGGATGTTTTGATTGTGCTTTTCCTACATGGCAAAAGGGGGTTGCACTGGATGGCCCCTGGGGTCTTCCACTGAATCACTGTTAAGTTTATGTTGGTTAAAAATATTCTTCATTTTAAATATTTTATTGTTATTTCTTTCGTCTTTATTTCCCCTTTTTTGCACTACAAATGTGATATTTATTTATTTATTTGATTTTATACCACCACTCCCAAAGGCTTGGGGCGGTTTACAAGGAAGAATAAACAATACAGGACAAAACAGTGGTTAAAAAACTCAACAATTGTCGAAAGCCTGCCTGAACAAGTGGGTTTTGCATGCCCTACGAAAGGATCTCAGATCTCGAAGTATATACTGTGTGCATAGAAATTTGTTTTTTCAATTAGTTCACACAAACACTCTCCATCCATCTGCTACTGACTCAGACCATCTGTCAAATTCTAAAACACAATGCATCAACATTTTTGCCCATGCTTGATATATATATACATAAATATATTATATAATAAGTAAATATTTCTTGGGGCTCCACAAAAACAAATCTGCTTCAAAAAGAGCTCCGCAGCTAAAAACATTTGAGAACCCCTGGTCTTGGAAGAACATCCCCAACATCTAAGGATACAAACAGCCCACTCTTCTCACCCAAGGGTCCAGCATCCCCGTCGTCATCTTCCTGTTGGGTCTCCACACTAAGCTTCTTCTGCTCCATCTCAGGCAGGGCTTGGCCAGCTTCAGGGGAACCCACTGTCTCTTCTCCCTGTAACGGAATCTAAAATATTTATCAGTTGTTACCCAAAAGTATATCGTACATATATGGCTTTCCTCTGCTCTACATAGTCCTCAAAGTATTTGACATGGAGGTCACGGCCAGAGAAAATAACTGGCTTATGGTCACAGGATGCGTTTCATGGTCCAGAAGGGAATTGTATCCATATCCCGCAAATCATTATCTCACATTAAACCTATTGCCTGGGGATTTGCTCCTTACAGAGGACTCCTCATCCCTGCTGTCTTTTTATTTTTCTTAAACTGAAAACTCAGTATGCCCACCTCCTCATGGGCATTTGCGAGGCAATTTGTCCATGTTTTTCTTCGTCCATAGCTGTTTCAGGCACAAAAGAGGCCTTTTAAAAACCACAAAGTAAACTTAGATTTAATTATTAGTGCAGAGGGGACTGGGAGACCTAAGAAGGCTGAAATATAGCTCCACACAGGCTACACTTTACTTACTCCAGACCGAACCACTGCCACCCTGTCTTGATAAATTGAGAATCTCAATGAACGGTCCTCACCTGGTTTGCCTGCATCTTGGCCTCTCTCTGCTTCTGGAGGAAGTCCTCCGCCAAGGCTACAGCCTGGGAGCAAGTCTCTGGACCACATTCCTTGACCCAGGCCTCTATCTCTGGAGGCAGGACGGCCAAGAACTGCTCCAAGATCAGCAGCTCCAGGATCTGCTCCTTCGAATGCCTTTCAGCTTTCAGCCACCGGCAACACAGTTCCTGAAGCTGGCCATAAGCCCCTCTGGGTCCCTCAGCCTCCTGATAGCGGAAACGCCGGAAACACTGTCGCAGCTCCTCCCGCCACATGGCATCCCTGTGCAAGATGGCAGCCTTTACTTTCGCATAATCCTCCCTACTTTTGGCCTCCAGTGTAGTGAATGCCCGCTTGGCCTCTCCGCTCAGTGCTGGCAGGAGCCGAGGCACCCACTCTTCCTTGGGCCACCGGCAGGCTTGGGCCACTTGCTCAAAGGAGGCCAGGAAGGCTTTGGCATCATCCCACGGCTCCTCCCTCGACTGAGAGGTCCCCCAGTTTGGGTGAGGGCCTTCTAGGCTCTTCAAGAATTCCTGCCATTGGGTTTCCCACCGCTGAAGCGAGTCTTGTTTCACCTCCATTGATCTCCTTTGTAGGAATGCCTCCGTAGTCCCAACATGGCAGCTCCCTCTCACTTCTCGTGACACCTGCCTTGTAAGGTCTTCTCGGGTCTCCATTTTTATCCTTGGATAGTAGCCTGAAATGGTGGAAAATGCGATACTCTACCGCAGCAATCTAAGTATTAGCATGGAGCTTTCTGCCTGCAGAACTGAAAGAAAAAGAAGGTAATTGCACAATATTCACACTTTAAAGAAGATGAGTAATGAACGTAAAGATGCAGGGTTGGAATGAATCTGGATATGGAATAGAATCCTAGTTGGAAGAGACCTCATGGCCCATCCAATCCAACCCTCTGCCAAAAGAAGGAAAATCGCATTCAAAGCACCCATGACATATGGCCATGTAGCCTCTATTTAAAAGCCTCCAAAGTAGGAGCCTCCACCACACTCTGGGGCAGAGAGTTCCACTGCTGAACAGCTCTCAGGAAGTTCTTCCTAATGTTCAGGTGGAATCGCCTTTGTACAGACTAAGACAGATCCGTGGTTATTCATTCTGTAATACAGTGATTTTCAACCTTTTATGAGCCGCGGTACATTTTTTACATTTACAAAATCCTGGGGCACACCACCAACCAAAATGACACAAATTGACACTCTGTCATTTTACTGTCACCCTCCCCCCCTCGTGAAGCCGCTGCTTCCGCCAAACCCCCCTCCCCCCCCGGAGGCCCACGCGCAGGAGGCCCGTCACTGTCCCGCGGGGAGGACTGCGCTGTGTGGCCGAAGGGCACGCAGGCTCGGCTGAGCAGGGCGAATAGGAATTGAGCTCACAGGGTGGCTCCGAGCCTCGGAACAAACTGTGGCGGAGGCTCGCAGCCGTCGCCACCCCAGCTCTCCTTCCCAAAGGGGTTCAGCCCCCCAGGAGTGCCTCCCCCCTGCGTTCCATTGGCTTCCCTGCTGTCGCCTTGGGGCCAGATCGGGAAAGAACCAAGCTGGGCTGTGGAGCTGCGCATCCTGACCTCTGCTCTGCAGCGAACCCGGAGCCCAGCCAGGAGATGAGGGGTTGCTCCCCTTCCCCGGCGCAGAGGGGCTAGAGGGCAGAAAGCCTCACCTTGAGCCTCCGGGAGTGGGGTCGGACGGGGGCAGCTCCCGCGGACTCATCCTCCCTCTCCTCCTCCTTGCTGCCGGAGGGGAGGAGGGCAGAAGAGCATCCAGGCGCCAGGAAGCAGGAGGAGCCGCAGTCTGGCCAGGTAGCCCTTGGCACGCAAAGGGAGGGAGGGAGGGAATGGAGAGAGAGAGGAGGGAGGGAGGGAGGGAGGGAGGAAAGTTCTGGACGCCGAGGGCTCTCCCTGACTGCAGCCAGGCTGGCTGGCATTGCTGCTTCGGCCAGGAAAGCCTCATTTCCGCTGCCTGAAGTTTCCTGCTAGCCCCCCCCCCCTCTCTACACTGTAATTTCCCATGGCACACCTGATGATCGCTCACGCCACACTAGTACGCCACGGCACACTGGTTGGGAAACACTGCTGTAATACAAGGAAAGAACAAGACAAGGCACCGAAAGGCGCAAATCTGTTTCCTCTCTCGTCAATACCAAGAGAGGAGGGAAAAATAGACCCTTGATGGGAAATAGGTAGAGCTTTTAAGGCCAATGAGAACAATAGGGGAGTTTCATGCAATCTATTCAGGTTTGTCTTTACTGTTGAAAACTCAAACAGGAAGTACTGTTCTTTTTTGAATGTCAGAGATACCTGAATCGTTCTGTGAGGTTCAAAATGGATATGCTACAATCAAGTAAAAGAAGAAATAAAAAGGGGGAAAGGGGGAAAAGAGAGTGAAAACAGGCATCAGATAGTCTTCTTACATCTCAAGGAGATTGATCTACATGTCCAGGCACCTTTGCAGATGGAAGTCTTCGAGGGTTTCATGCCAAGGGGAGTGTGTTCCATTCAGAGTGCTGCCATTGGCTTTGGCTTCAGTGCCAAGGGTCTTCGCAAAGATATCGGTCCTTTAGAACAGTGTTTCCCAACCAGTGTGCCGGGGCACACTAGTGTGCCGTGAGCGATCATCAGGTGTGCCGTGGGAAATTAGAACCTCCAGGAAGGGGGAGAGTCTAGTATGTTGAAGTATAAAAACCCTAAGAAACCTACCTCGATAAAGGCACAAAATTACAAACACCCCCCCTCCCCACCCGTTGTCTACTTGGTCTCTCCCTCTCCATGCATTGGGAAGGCCCGCCTCCCTTTCCCCAAGTAGAGACCTCCTCTTGCCTCCTGGGGGTTCTGTGTGGGAAGTTTGGCCCAGTTCTCTCATTGGTGCGGTTCAAAATGCTCTTTGATTGTGGGGGAACTAAAAATCCCAGCAACTACAACTCCCAAATGTCAAGGTCTATTTCCCCTGAACTCCATCTGCGTTCATATTTGGGCATATTGAGTATTCATGCCAAGTTTGGTCCTGATCCAACATTGTTTGAGTCCACAGTGCTCTCTGGATATAGGTGAACTACAACTCCAAAACTCAAGGTCAATGCCCACCAAACTCTTATAGCATTTTCTCTTGGTTATGGGAGTTCTGTGTGGGAAGTTTGTGTCTTTCTGCCATTCCTGCCAGGATATCTATGTTGAGTTCATTGAAACAGGCCCAGGTTTCACACTGAGTGTATAAATACATTTAAAAACATATTAACTATATGTATTACTGTGTTCGAGTGTCATTTTGTGTCATTTTGGTTGGTGGTGTGCCCCAGGATTTTTCAAATGTAAAAAGTGTGCCGCGGCTCAAAAAAGAATCATAGAGTTGGAAGAGACCTCATGGACCATCCAGTCCAACCCCCTGCCAAGAAGCAGGAAAATTGCATTCAAAGCACCCCTGATGAATGGCCAACCAGTTTCTGTTTGAAAGCTTCCAAAAAAGGAGCCTCCACCACACTCTGGGGCAGAGAGTTCCACTGCTGAACGTCTCTCAGTCAGGAAGTTCTTCCTCATGTTCAGATGGAATCTCCTTTCTTGTATTTGAAGCCATTGCTCCATTGTGTCCATTGCAGCATAAAACAAGCTTGCTCCCTCCTCCCTATGACTTCCCCTCACCTATTTATACATGGCTATCTTGTCTCCTCCCAGTCTTCTCTTCTGAAGACTAAACATGCCCAGCTCTTTAAGCCTCTCCTCATAGAGCTTGTTCTCCAGACCCTTAATAATTTCAGTCGCCTTCCTCTGGACACATTCCAGCTTGTCAATATCTCCCTTCAATTGTGGTGTCCAGAATTGGGCGCAATATTCCAGGTGTGGTCTTAATCAAGGCAGAATAGAGCATGGGGAGCATGACTTCCCTGGACCGAGACACTAGACTCCTATTGATGCAGGCCAAAGTCCCATTGGCTTCTTTTGCCGCCGCATCACATTGTTGGCTCATGTTTAACTTGTTGTCCATGAGGACCCCAAGATCTTTTGTCACAATGTCTTTCATAGAGGCGTCTTCAACATGACAGCAAGTGAGAAATGTTCTAGAAATGTCACGATAAATGTTTTTGGGTTTTTTTTTAAAGTAAATGTTATAAGGAACTCTTGTGAAACCAAAACCCCCAGTTAGCACTCCAGTTTTCAAAATGGCTGCTGCTTTCAAAACGACAGTTGCAGCTTACTGGGAGAGCTGTCAGTGCTATAGCAATGGTCTTCTCCATTTTGAAGGCATCACCTCAAGAGCTCCAGTTTTTTAAATGTCTACCGTTTACTTTGGCCACATCATGAGAAGACGGGAAATCTTAGAGAAGACAATGATGGTGGGGAAATGGAAGGAAAAAGGAAGAGGGGCTGACCAAGGACAAGGTGGATGGATGGTATCCTTGGAAGTGCCTAGCTTGACCTTGAAGGAGCTGGGGGTGGCCACGGCCGACAGGGAGCTCTGGCGTGGGATGGTCCAGGAGGTCACAAAGAGTTGGAAGCGACTGAACGAATAAACAACAACTGTTTACAAAACGACGGTTGCAGCTTACTGGGAGAGCTATCCGTGCTATAGCAATGTTCTTCTCCATTTTGAAGGCCATCTGAGCACCAGTTTTCAAAATGGTTGCCGTTTCCAAAATGACAGTGGCAGCTTTTCGGGAGAGCTGTCAGTGGTACTGTAATGTTCGTCTCCACTCTGGAAGCATGGCCTCTGAGCTTGTTTTCAAAATGGAATTTCAGCTTACCAGGAAACATGCCTTGGCGTATCTACTCTCCTTGTCATTGAATCTTCCTTACTAACGTCTGTGCTTTTGACGTTTGCCAGAGGAAGGCAAGCAAGCAGGACGGTTGGAGGAGGAGCTGGGCCTGCATATCTGCCGGGAAAGAGCCTCGGCTGCTTCCACTCACTCCGGAGGGAGAAACTGGCCTGGAGGCCCCTTGATGGCAGCACACCACGTAATGGCATGGAGGGCCTGGAAACGCCCGAGGGGACGATGCCTGCAAGAGGATGATGTTACGGTAAGTGCCAGTGGATCATGGCACTCCATATTGCCCTTTGAGATCACTACGGTCCGAGGATGCCAACTTTTTGGAGGTACCTTCGGCGAGGCTGGCACGGTTGACCTCTACCCGTCGGAGGGCGTTCTCTGTCATAGCCCCCACGCTGTGGAACGCCCTCCCGACCGAAATCCGGGCAATGAAGGACCTGCTCCCGTTTAGACGGGCTTGTAAAACCCATCTGTTTAAGCAGGCTTTCAGCGGGTAGGCCCGCGCATTCCTAACTGTGCCATTGCTCTAACTGTCCTACTGCCACTGTGTTGTTCTGTTTTTAATTGTTTTTATCGTTTTATACTCTGTATTTTATTGTGCCTTCGGCTCTTGTAAGCCGCCGCGAGCCTCTGGGAGTCGGCGGCATAGAAACCCGAATAAATAAATAAATAAATGGTCCCTGGGGACAGGAGCCATGTTCAATTTGCATTAGAAGAAGTGCAGCTCCATTTCCGAGGTTGAACATTCCTCCATTTCTTCTCAGAGATCCTTCAGCCTTCCAAATATTTTGACTGCAACTCCCATCAGGAATGCTGGGAGTTCCAGTCCAACAAGATCGGGAAGGAAAAGCCATTCCCAGCCACTGGTGAATGAATGCAGTTTGGTGCCCCTTTTACCTGCCGGGGCTCAATGCTATAGAATTGGGGCAGGTGTAGTTTGGCCGAATGCCCGACCACCGTCTCCCAAAGCAGTTGCTCTACTCCGAACTCAAAAATGGAAAACAGAATGTTGGAGGACAGGAAAAGAGATTTAAAGATGGGCTCAAAGCCAACCTTAAAACCTGTGGCATAGGCACTGGAGATTTAGCACAGCTGTTAAATCAGCAGCAGCTAAAAGATCTGTCAACCGAAAGGTTGCAAGTTCGAACCCCGGGTTGGCTTGGGCAGCCAACCGTCAGCCCTGTCCACTGTTTACCTAAACAGTTCAAAAAACAGCTTTAGCTGTAATTAGAGAAATTAGGTACCGCTAAAAAGCGGAGGATGTTTTTACAATGCCATCAAAGAAAAAAGATCAGAAAACGCTGGAACGAGGAAGTCCTGAAAGCTCTTCGTCATAGAGGAGGGAGCAACAGCACCCCCTGTGGCACAACATAAAAACCTCCTTCTGTTCTGTCTGTGTACTGTGTACGTCTATACAAACGGCATTGAATGTTTGCCGTATATGTGTACTTGTGATCCGCCCTTCGGGGGGGAAAAGGCAGAATATAGTTGTTGTTATTATTATTATTATTATTACTATTATTATTATAAGTACTGGGAAGCCTTGGCTCTTGAGTGCTTTAGCTGGAGGTCAGCTGTGACCAGCAGTGCTGTAGAATCTGAAGAAGCACAAATGGAGGGCAAAAATGAGAAACGTGCCAAGAGGAAGGCGCGTCAAGCCAACCCCGATCAGGACAATGTTCCACCTGGAAACCGGTGCCCTCACTGCAGATCAAGAATAGGGCTCCACAGTCACCTACGGACCCACCAGTACACTGATCTTGGAAGAGTATCCTACTCGGACAACGAGGGATCGCCTTAAGGAAGGTGCCTCCCCAAACTACAACTGCCCTGATCCTATAACATTGGGCCTGGCAATTAAAGGGGGCACCACTTTAACTTAGCACAGCTGGTAAATCACTGCGGGAGAAGATGCAGGTCACCTACCTACCCACTGCCAGGACACCAAACTTGGGAGGGCAGTCTTACTCTGGCAACGAGGGATCACCTAAGTAAGTAAGTTTGGGGAGGAAAATACCTTGTAAAACTACAATTCCCAGGATCCCCCAGAATGGAGGCAGGGCAGTGCCAAAGGTTTGAAGTGCATTCCTTCTCCAGTGGAAATGCATCCCAGAACACTTGCACTCGCACAACCAACAGAACATTCTGGAAGGGTTTGGTGGGCATTGACCTTGAGTTTGGGAATTGTAGTTCACCTACATCCAGAGAGTGATGTGGACACAAACAATGATGGATCTGGACCAAACTTGGCACAAATACTCCATATGTTCAAATGTGAACACAGGGGGAAAGACCTTGACATTTGGGAGTTGTAGAGTCCACTTGCAACCCTCCTGCTCTTCCCCATCCTGCTCCCAAAGGAGCAGGGGCAACATTTCCCATCAGAAACCGCCTTTCTTTTCCTCTCCTGCTCTTCCTTTGCCTTCCCTCACCTTCATCCCTCAAACTTCTTCCATCTCAATCCAAGAACAGGGGCTCAGATCTTTCTCCTTTTCCTCCAAAGAAACAGAAGCCAAAGGCAGGAGTTCCCCAAGAAGTCTCTTTAGGAGGAGAAGCCCAGCCAGGAAGAGGAGGGCACAGTCAACACCCATGCTAAACTAAATACCGCAGGAAGGCCTCTCTAGTCAGCTGTAGTTCCAGAACTCGACGGTTGGCCTTCAAGCAGCCCTTGGTTCTCCAGGCTTTTGGACTCCAACTCCCAGAAGCCTCGGCTTCCTTGGGCAAGGAGCAGGAATTCTGGGAACTGGAGTCCAAAACACTGGAAGAGCAGAGCCTGGGAAACACGTGGCTTCTGAAGCTGGGAGGAAACGCTTTTCTCAACAGGGGAGAAATTCTCCTGATCATGTTTCCATGAAGTACTTTTTCCATCTTAAACATGAGAAGTACAAATAAGGACTGTTTTGTAATTGTATTTAATTCAAATGGATGCTGTCCCCCTGAATGGCAAAGGGGTTTCCTTGGCAAAGATGCTGCTTTTCCCAGGCAGTGAAGCCTCCAGCACTTTGGACGCCTTGTCGGTCTCCCATCCAAGTATTAACCAGGTCTGATACTGCTTAGCTTCCAAGACAGAACACATCAACTGCCTTCAGGGTATTTGGTGTTAAGGTGCCTCATGTGCCTTCAGTGGGATTATGTGGCCCCATGGATTACAAGGTGTTTTACATAAGGACTACAAGCCCTATAAGGAGCGGCTTAACGCAGTGTTTCCCAACCAGTGTGCCGGGGCACACTAGTGTGCCGTGAGCGATCATCAGGTGTGCCGTGGGAAATTGGAACCTCCAGGAGGGGAGGGGGGAGAGTCTAGTGTGTTGAAGTATAAAAACCCTAAGACAGTGTTTCTCAACCAGTGTGCCATGGCACACTAGTGTGCCGTGAGCGATCATCAGGTGTGCCACGAGAAAAGCTCTCTGCCCCCCTTTCTTTCCCCCTTCTCTTGTCGAACTCCTGCTGCTTGGGGGGAGGAAGGGCCGGGCAGAAGAAAAAAGAAGAAGGGGCCGGGTGCCGCCTCCTTCGGCCGTTTCCCAGCCAGCCTCCAATCCGCCATGACTCCCACCATGACTCTCGCCCTCGCTCGCTGAAGCGCGCGGAGGAGGACCCCGCCCACTGAAGCCCGTCCAGCGCTCATGCTCCTCCTCTGTGGGAGAGCTGAAGCTGGGGGAGGGAGCAGGGCATGCCCCCCCCCTGGCTTCAGCACTCACACTGCTTTGCCAGCCTCGAGGGAGGGGGCAGTGCCAAGCCAGGAGTGGCAGAGCCAGCACAATGCTGTCTTGGCGCTGCCCCCTCAAGGCTGGCGAAGCTGTGGGAGAACTGAAGCTGGGGGAGGGTGGGGCATGGCCTGGCCTGGCTCCTCCCCAGCTTCGCACTCCCAGCAGCTGCTCCCAGCAGGCCACCATCCCCCCAGCCGTTCTTTACTGTGTTAGAGTGTCATTTTGTGTCATTTTGGTTGGTGGTGTGCCCCCGGATTTTTTAAATGTTAAAAGTGTGCTGCGGCTCAAAAAAGGTTGGGAAACACTGCCCTAAGAAAGCTACCTCGATAAAGACACAAAATTGCAAACACCTCCCCCCCCCCCGTGCAGGTGGTGAATGAGACTCCTGCTCCCCACGACTCCAATTCAAGCCTGGCAGGGAGGGGGAAACCTAAGTGAGAGAGAGAGACTGCTGGTCTTTTGAGCCCCCCTCCAGAAACTGTAACTCCCAAATGTCAAGGTCTATTTTCCCCAAACTCCATCTGTGTTCACATTTGGGCATATTGAGTATTCATGCCAAGTTTGGTCCTGATCCAACATTGTTTCAGTCCACAGTGCTCTCTGGATATAGGTGAACTACAACTCCAAAACCCAAGGTCAATGCCCACCAAACACTTTATAGTATTTTCTCTTGGTTATGGGAGTTCTGTGTGGGAAGTTTGTGTCTTTCTGCCATTCCTGCCAGGATATCTATGTTGTGTTCATCAAAACAGGCCCAGGTTTCACACTGAGTGTATAAATACATTTAAAGACATATTAACTATATGTATAACTGTGTTAGAGTGTCATTTTGTGTCATTTTGGTTGGTGGTGTGCCCCAATGTAAAAAGTGTGCCGCGGCTCAAAAAAGGTTGGGAAACACTGGCTTAACGTGCTGGGCATGTTTAGCCAGAAGAAGAGAAGGCTGAGAGGAGACAAGATAGCCATGTATAAGTATGTGAGAGGAAGTCATAGGGAGGAGGGAGCAAGCTTGTTTTCTGCTGCCCTGGAGACTAGGACGCAATAGACGCAACAGAAGCCTCCGCTTCCTTTGACCAGGAGCAGGAATTCTGGGAACTGTAGTCCAAAACTGCCTGGAAGAGCACAGCCTGGGAAACACTTTCCAGAAATTCCTCTAATTATGTTTTAATAAAGTACTTTTTCCAGCTTACCCATAAGAAGTGCAAATAAGGACTGATTTTTTTAAAAAAATGTGTTTATTCTTGAATTTTTATTATTTTGGTTTTTTTAAAAAAAATGCTTGTATTTTTGTTAACATCTCCTCCATTCTCATCTCTCTATAATCTATCTATAATATAAATAAAAATGTAATGTTTGTTTGTGGGATTAACATAACTCAAAAACCACTGGACAAATTGACACCAAATTTGGTGTATTAAGACCAACGAGTGACCATCTCTCATAAAAAACACTGAAAAATACTCTCTCGGCATTACTTTGCGAACGAAGATTCTTAGGAAGGACTCATCCCACGCTTTTTACAAACCGCAACTTGGAAAGAACATCACCCAAGGAGACTTTCTGCTGTGCTTTCTGCAACCGGACTTGCCTATCTCAGATTGGCCTTTGTAGTCATCAACGCTTTGTAAAAAGCGTGGGATGAGTCCTTCCTAAGAATCCTAGTTCGCAAAGTAAAATGCCGGAGATAATGTACAATGACAGTAAAATTATTCTATTATATGTCATGAGAGACCTCTGTTGGAACATGCAAGGAATCAGTGTGTGTGTGTGTGTGTCAACTGTAAAATAAGATGCATGAAGCCAATTGGTCCGGCAATGCCTCGGGAGATGGCTGAGCCAGGGACTTTTGGTTGCTGTTGCATTTTTGTTCAGGTTTCAGCTATGCAGGTGCAGAGAGAGACATTTTGAAGAGAGAAGCGGAGAGAGGTGGAGTTTGGGGTGTAGTCTCGCTTCATGTGCTGGTGAAGGAGTTTATCCACATGGACAAAGAAAGACATTTTAAATCTCTCATACAAGAACATTACGTGAGATGATACAACAGATCACATTGTACATATGGTATGTTGTTCTGAACTACGAAGAGTAAACTACTTGTTATTTACTGTTCACCTGCATGACATATTTTCTTTCTCTGACAAGTCAGTGTGTGGATTGCTCAAAAATGAACTACACATGGTTTATTTTACATTACGCCACAACCTCTGGTATATCATGAACTGTGACATGTCACTGAAGCTCTTTCCACATATTAAGCATTGGTATGAATAGTCCCCTGTGTGGTGCTTCCAGTGGTCAAGAAAGTGATTCCTTTGGCTGAAGCTCTTTCCACAATCCAAGCACTGAGCGGGTGTTTTTCTAGTGTGAGCTCTCATGGCATATGTGGTGCAAAAGGTAACTGCTTTGCCCACATTCAACACAATGGTGGAGACAGGGGATGCTTCTTAAATCTGGTGTGTCTTGGTCGAAGGATTTTACATGTTTGGGCCTTCCACATGTCATTTCTGACGCATCGACATTTTTGGAGCCAAAGTTATGGATTCCAGTATCACCCATAGATAAGTACTGTAATTTTTGACGTATATGACTACTTTTTAACCCAGAAAAATCTCAAAAGTCAGGGATAGTCTTACACGCTGGGTGTCATAGGGCGGGTGCTGAAACTTCCGAGCTGGACTAGAGAATCTGCAGTCGCCGCATTTGGGCTTGAGTGCCACCAGTACGCCGATGACACCCAGCTCATTCTGGGGATGGAGGGCAGGCCTGGATCCATCCCCGATAATTTCCAGCATTGTCTCGAAGCCGTTACTGGATGGCTGCGAGCCAGTAGGTTGAGGGTGAATCCAGCGAAGACGGAGATCCTGTGGCTGGGCCATCCGGGTGATGGGGATGTCCAGCTTCCGACCCTGGACGGTGTGGCGTTATGGCCATCGCCTTCTGTAAAGAGCTTGGGAGTTCATTTGGACTCCCAATTGACCATGGAGACCCAGATCTCCATGGTCAGCAAGTCTGCTTTTTTCCATCTCAGACAGGCGAGGCGGCTGGCTCCCTATTTATCCCGGAACGACCTGGCCATGGTGATCCAAGCCACGGTCAGGGGCGGTCCTACAAGATAGGCCAAGTAGGCGGCCGCCTAGGGCGTCATCTGGGAAGGGGGCGCCATCCTGGCCGCATGGGGCGCCATCCTGGCCCTGCCAATGTTCCTCAGACAGTGCTGCAGCTGCCTGCTTTTTGACCCCGGCCTTGTGCGCTCCGATGCCGCTTCTGGGCACGCGCGGAGGTTTTCACGCAGGCGCAGTTGCTCCGGAGCTGAAGTTGAGCGCAGGAGCAACTGCACATGCGCGAAAACCTCCGCGCATGCCCAGTAGCTCCCTTGCGCAGAAGCCTGTAAGCAAAGCACTCCCTATCGGGCAGGCAGGGAGTGCTTCCCCTCTCCCTTTGTTTCCGCCGCGCGCGCGTTTGCAGGGAAGGAGAAAAGAATCAGTGAAGGAAGTGTAAGTGAAGGAATGAATGAAGGGCTTTCCTCCTCCTCCTCCTCTGTGACCTCTTCTCTCCCTCCTTCCTTTCTTCGGCTCTATTTCTGTCTAGACCTGAGGGGCCTGAGGCTATGAGGAGTTGTGGGAGTTGGAGTCCAAAACACCTAGAGGGAGGGAAGGCCCAGGTTTGCCCAGGCCGCGCTGCCTGTATTCGACCTCATTTGAACATTTTGGCTGTTTTTCTATTTACATTTACATTGGGATCCTAATTTTGGACTCATGGGAGACTCTTATGAATTATGAGTCGGGTGATAGGTAATATATTCTGATTTTGATGCATTTACATTGCCTTTCTTGTTGATTATTATACAGTTCTGCTTAATATTGTCATACAATATAATACAAATACAATATAACAATAGAATAATGATATATTTTATATTACATGTAATATTACAAACAATATTGCAGTATAGTGGTATTGTACAAAATAGTAATATATAATATTTTATTTTACTTTATTTTGGGTTATTTGAGTTTTAAAGGAGTAATGAAAATATTTAGTAGAGGATAATTTTATTTAAATAAATTATTTTATTATTTTATAATAATAATATAATAGAATGTTACATTATATTATAATGTCAATATATTATAATATAATTATATTGTAATGTAGTATAATATAATTATGATATAATATAGTATGAGTATGGTATAATATATTGTATATACATTGATACAATATAATACTACTAATGGTATTGTGATATTATAATTGTATATTTGTTTTACATGGGGCGGCAAAATAATGTTTTTTTTTTTTTGGGCACCAAAATAATGTTTGCCTACCATTTAAAATTACCTTAGACCGCCCCTGGCCACGGTCATCTCAAGACTGGACTACTGTAACACACTCTATGTTGGCCTTCCTCTGTCGGTGACCCAGAAGCTCAAGCTGGTACAGAACACTGCCGCCCGACTCCTGTCTGGTACGCCAGCTGGTAGTCACATAACACCCACCTTGCAGGATCTGCACTGGCTCCCAATTGAGCACCGGATCACCTTTAAAGTGTTGGTTCTTACCTTTAAGGCCTTGCACGGCCTGGGGCCAGCGTATCTGAGGGACCGCCTCTCCCCATATTGCCCTATGAGATCACTCCGATCGGAAGGTACTAACCTTTTGGATGTCCCCTCTGCGAAGTCCGCCAAACTAACAGCAACCTGTAGGAGGGCATTTTCCATGATTGCGCCCATACTATGGAATGCCCTCCCTGCTGAAACGCGTGCCATTCAGGATCTGCTGCCTTTTAGGCGGGCTTGCAAGACCTACCTATTCCAGCAGGCCTTCGGCCTAGAGGTTTGCTTAGGCACGCCCGTCGTACTTGTAATTTCTTATACCTGTTGTGTTGTGTCTCTCACATCAGGCTTTTAATTCGTTGGTTTTATATTGTGTTTTCTTGCCGTGTTTTAAACTGTTTTACCCTGCTGTTTTATCCGGCGCTTGTGAGCCGCCCTGGGCCTCCTGAGAGTGGCGGCATAGAAGCCCAACAATAAATAAATAAATAGTAGGGAGAGCTTAAAAATAGCTGAGGCTGCATCCCCACTGTATGCAGCAACCTTATGAAAGCAGCGAGGGCGGTGCTGTACAAGTACGGTAGAAGAAAATCCACTACAAGGATTCATGGAAATAAGTGACTTAACGCGGTCCCGTGAGGTGAGGGGGTGCCTCACTGGGAAGGTGTAATTGAACGGCAGAGGAAGCTGCAGGCGTCAGGGACGCCTGAGGTATAGAAAAAAGAGAAAGTGGCGCAGTGCCCAGAAAAAAACACCTCTTTCACCCGTTTGGCCCACCCTTGTATCCTATTACCGTGCCTCCTCCTCTGCCTCTCAGATCTCATTCCTGAAGACTGCAGTGAAGCGGCACAGGTGCACATGTGCAAGATCTGAGAGGCAGAGAAGAAGGCACGGTAATAGGAAAATTACCATACTGAAATCAAATCTGATGTTTTAAAAAATTTTATTTGGTGTGTTTTGGAAGGGGGGTAGTCTTAAACGGCGAGTATATACCAACTCTATATTTTAACTGGAAAAGTTGGGGGTCGTCTTATACGCTGGAAAATACAGGTAATTGTCCAGAAAGGAGAAACACCCCCTTTGTGGTTCCCCCAGACATATCCTTTCCAAGCATTGAAAAAGGAAATAAACAATGACATGGTTGAGGGTAGAAAGGGTCAGTGCTTCTTTTAAGTTCTCCGAGGATGGATTAAACCCTTGCCTTCTACCACTCTACTCAGATACAGAGATGAGCCCTTCTCTGGTGCACTATTTACATTGACCTGCGGATAAGTCAACCCAAGATTTGGGGTTGATTTTTGACTAGGGTTTTAGACTTATACATGGATATATAAAGCAGGGGTCCCCAAATTACTTCTAGGGGGATTGATGAGGCCCTCCAAGGTCAGTTACCCAGACCCTGCCCTAGAATTTAGTTTAAAGGCCTCCCTAAATCTGAAATGACTTGAAGGTACACAACAACAACCATCCTAATTAACTTGACTATCTCAGCCAAAAGCAGATCCACACTTCCCACTGAAATATAGACAAGTTTGTTTTGGTAAGAATTGTTCTTCATTTTAAATATTTCATTGCTCTGTTGTGTTTTTCTGCTCTACAAATGTGTAGTGTGCATAAGAATTGCTTCATGGTTTTATTCCAACCAAAGTCCATCCGGGTCCCCTGAGAGTCTGTGGGACTGTGAACTGGTTCCAGGCCCGGATCAACACTTTTTGGCGCCCTAGGCCAGTTGGGAATTACGCCCCTCCCCCTCGCCTCGTGCAGCCGCATTAGAGAGGCCTATCCCCATCCGCGCCCACTCCCCCTCAGCCCTTCCTCCTTTTCTCCCCCGACATCCATCCACTCACCGCTGAGGCTCCTCCCCATGCCGGGAACGCGCCCCCGGCGAGGCCAAAGAACTACGGGTCCCAGCATGCCCCGTGGCTGAGAGGCTGGCGATGCTGCCGCCCGCATCCCGGCAGCCCCTGCGGCCTTGAAGACGGCTCTGCGGCCTCATGCTGGGTGCGTGGAGGGCAGCGGCTGCAGAGAGTCGGGGCTTTCCTCCACCTCAGGAGCCAATCGCGACCAGCATGGGCTGAAGAGGCCTATTCCTCCTCCGAATAGGCCTCTTCCTTCAGCCCATGCTGCTCGCGATGCTCCTCCTCTTCCTCCTCATGAGGCAGCAGCAACAGCAGCATGAGGAGGAAGAGGAGGAGCAGCAGGAGCCAGCGCGGCGACGGCAGCCAATGGAGGCACCCGAGGCAGTGCTTAGCTGCTATGCGCCGCCCCGGGCGCATCCCCATTGGCTGCCGCCACCGCGCCAGTCCTCCTGCTGCTATGCCTTATACACACAATATTCTAGTGGAAATTGTACAGACAAACACAAGCGAAAGCAATAGGATATCAAATATCAAAATTTCGTATAATACATTCTACATATGGATTATATCAACAAAATGCCCAAATACACAAATGAGGCATCCCTCATGCAGCACAAGCCAAATTACAATGTGGGGTGACAAGGTATGTGGGAAAATAGTCCTGGAAAGGGGAAAATGTCGACGGAAAGGTAAGTCTTTTAGGGAATTATAACATTGTCCATCCCTTTTCCATTTGCAATGGATATATACTCATCCAGGTTCACCACATAAGTCACAATCCTGTATGGCGTGCGTAGATAGCCGGCTTGTGGAGCAGGTGGGAGCCGAGGCTGCGACGGTGTAATGACGAGCCTGATCTGTTTCGCCCCCTGTGGGGCTTTCTCAAGCGGCGGTTGGTGTCAATGTAGGGCAGCGTAATGCACGATAACACATATTTAGCAATTGGCTATAATCCGACATGACGCATCCCGCGGACCCGAAGGTGCTTAGCTGCTAAGGGGCTGTCGGGGCTGGGATTACCGGCTAACAAAGGGGGAGGGGGAAGGTCCGTAAATCTGCCCCCCCCGCAGTTTACACCCATGGCCTAAAGTGGCCTTATGGGTAATCTGGGCCTGACTGGCTCTCTGCTTAAAAACTTTGAGAATGCCTGATATAGGGGATTTATTTTTAAGATGCCACTAAACTGTTTGTTGAATTAGGAGAAAAGACTACCAATGCCAGTATTCAGTAAATGCTGAATTTTTCTGTGGCAGCTTCTCTCACCCTGGATTCTCTGATGTAAAGTCAGACTATAACTTTGGCTAAAGCCCTTCCCGCACACTGAACAGGTGTACGGTTTCTCTCCAGTGTGGATTCTCTTATGTCTGACAAGGCTAGACTGACCGCAGAAGCTCTTGCCACATTCGGAGCAGATATATGGCTTCTCTCCTGTGTGTATCCGTTGATGGAAGTGAAGGCTCCCATGTTGTCCGAAACTCTTTCCACACTCTGTACATTTATAGGGCTTCTCTCTCATGTGCATTCTTTGGTGCTGAATGAGCATTGGCTTGTTGGCAAAGCTTTTGCTGCAATCTAGGCAGCGGTGTGGTTTCTCCCCTTTGTGCATCTTCTGATGCCTAAGCAAGTGGCACCTCTGACCAAAGCATTTCCCACACTCCAAGCATTGATATGGCTTCTCCCCGGTGTGAATTATCTGGTGTGACTTGACGTGTGCCTTCCGACCAAAGCACTTCCCACACTCCAAACATTTATACAGCTTCTTCCCTTTTAGGATCTTTGGATGCTTCATCTTACCAAGATCTGAATTCATAGACTGTCTCTCATCTGCAGAAATAATCTGAGTCAGGTATATGTTGGAACCCGTCGTGTCATGAAGTGTTTCACATTCAGTCAGGTTTCCACTCTGACTGAAGGTCGTTTCAAACATTAAATTGGATTCGTCCTCAGAGTGAATTCTCCAATGAACACTGGGGAAAGCAATCCCCTTTTTCTCTTTCTCCCTTTCCTGCTGGACTGACATTTCGTGGGAGTCTCCCATCTGAAATGGGAAGGATTCAGGTTCCGGCTCTCCCATGTGACTTCCGTTTTGGCTCATTGGCCCATCTTGGTTCCAAACATTCTCCTTCAATGCTTCACACAGTGTTCTTTCTGATGAATCCTCATCTAGTTGCCCTTCATTCCCATTTTTACATTCATCACCTGTTGGAAATAAAGCAGAAGGCAAATCAAGGCCCATTCTCACAATGCCACCAGGAAGCTTCCCAGGAAGGTTTAGGGGGAACAAGACGCAGTGGTTGCTCCCATATCTTGGGAAATTCTTTCCTGACGAAGTCAGGATCATCCTATCTTTCTTTCTTTTCACTGACCAATGCAGGCCAGGATTACCCATAAGGCCAACCTAGGCCATGACCTAGGGGTGCAAGCCGAGGGGGGGCGCAGATCAAAGACCAAAATAATAATAATAATAATGATAATGGTGAAACAAATAAAAACGCAACGCGCATGGAGATGAGGAAGGAAGGATACCGGAGGTCTTCCTTTTCGGCGGCGCCCCTGTCCCTTCCTGAATACCAGCTCCTGCCTCTGCTATTGTTGCGCAAACGGCGTATGCGCAAGGGCTCTCGACACTGGCATCAACGTCGGCAGGAGGAACAATTAACTCCCTCGATGCCGACAGCATCCACTTGCTGGCTCCTTCAGTGCAAGTACAGGAAACTCCATTGCGCAGTCTGCGCATGCCCTAACACCATGAAAGCTGGTATTCCTTCTCCAACACAAGGAGGAGACTCCTCCTTACTGGAGAGAGAAGCACAACTGCCGGCTACGGCACATGCACAAACTCCAGTACAGGAGAGAAGCCCAATGCGACAAGCCACGGTATCGGGGAGAAGCGCGGCATCGGTACAGCTGCTGACTACAACGTATGCGCAATCCCCGATACTGGGTAGGAGCCAAGTGCCTCAAGCCCCGGCATCAGGGAGGAGGCTCCTCCCCCCATGCCTGCATCCATAGTGCCTGCCGAGAGGGAAACTCCTGTGGCGGACCTAGTGGGGCCACACCGGGAGAGCTGGATGCGGGGCCCTAAGGGGGACAAGCGGATGAAAGGATGGGGGGGGGGGCGGTAGAGGTTGGCTTAAAGGGGGCGTAATTCCAAAGTGTGGCATAGGGCGCAAAAAGGTGTTAATCCAGGCCTGGACCAATGACAATTATATAGTCTGAGAAAATTTCTAAATTTTTAATAAGAGCTCAAAGAGAAATTGAACCCTATACTGTTTTTCTAATTGTTTCATGTCCTTCTGTGGTTCAGCATCGATTTCTGTGGTTCAACAAGCTTCATGTTTATTTATTCTGATTTTTTCCCTTATACAGCTCTTTCATCAAGTATAACAACAGTCACCGACCCACACACACACAACATGGATTATGAGAAGGGTAGAAGAATTTTCCACAAACTAAGATTGCAACTGTGCCCATGCATCTTAATCAGTGTGATTCTAAGGCATGTTTGTACTGGATGTTTTTGAACTTTAATGGCCAGAACTGGATACATTAATCCAGATGAGGATTGACAAGTGATGATGCGGATTTCCAGGCCAGGGGTCTGCTAATGCAGTCTTTTTTCCATGAAGGGGAAATTTTGTTCTTCCAGATACTACAACTTTCAATCCCCTCTGGCAAAGCATTTCAGGAGCTGGGAGCCCCATGTACCTTGCAGAAACTTGGGCTTAGACTATCCAAAGGACAAAGGGAAGGCCCTATTAAGGGGAGAAGAAGCCACAGTGCTTCTGGTTAGTCTAGGACAGGGCTGTCCAACTTCCACGGGCCCAAGGGCCGGAATTACGGTCACTGATCACCTGGGGGGCCGAAGGGTCTGCCTCCGCCCCCTCCCCAGCTCCTCCCCTTCCCCAGCTCCGCCCCCTCCCCGGCTCCAATTTACTTACAATTGACCTTGAGTTGTGGAGTTGTAGTTCACCTCCATCCAGAGAGCACTGAGGACTCAAATAATGATGGATCTGGACCAAACTTGGCATGAATACGCAATATACCCAAATGGGAACACTGGTGGATTTGGGGAATGTTTCCTAATACCTTTGAGTTATTTGAGTCCACACTCAAATTGGGACACACCAAAAAAACCAAACACCTCAATGCCGTCGCTTGATGGGGCCTCCTTTCCCAGAGGCGGGTGGAGGAGGCCCAAAGAGCTCCCTCCCTCCCTGAAGGGAAAACAAGCCGCGGGGGCAGGCGCAAAGGAAGCCACGTTGCGCCCTGCACGCGGGGGAAGGCAGCACAACAAGGGGAGGGGGCGGAGGAGGGGAAGGAAGCGCCAAGGAAACCGCCGCTGAGGGACCCCTCCCCTCACCCAACGTCCCACTGTTTTTAGATTGATTGATTTGAGCCAGGCCCTTCCTTACCCATACTGCGGGAGCCCCGCCACAGGGCCGAAGCGCCAACGCTGCTGCCGTCCCCGAAGAGCCCCGCTGGAGCCGAGGCCAAGCTCAGGCCAGACGCGGCGGCTCTCCCATCCGCGGGGCGGGAAGCGAGGGCCCTCCACAGGAAGAGGACGGAGCCAGGAGGGGCTTTCCCTGCCTCACTCCCTCCTCCCTCTCTCTGAGGGAATGGGGCTGGCCTGCAAGCAGCCGCGAGGGAAGAGGAGGCGCGCGCCCAGGCCGGCCGCAAATCCTGCGGGACTCGAGATTTCGGCAGCTATTGCGAGACTACGCAGCCACAGACGGGATTTCGACCTCCCTCGAAATTCCGTCTGTGGCTGGCGTAGTCTCGCGATGCTTGCCTAAACCCGGAAGTAAATTTTTTTTAAAAAAAAATTATTTTATTTTTAATTTGTGTTTTATTAAAGCAAGTTAGGGGGGCGCAGGGAAGGGGCTCGGGGGCCGTGTACGGCCCCAGGGCAGCCTGTTGGACAGCCCTGGTCTAGGAATAACATCCCCAACTTCCAAGGACACAAACACCCATTCTTCTTACCCAAGGGTCCAGCATCCCTGTCGTCATCTTCCTCTTTGGTCTCCACACTAAGCTTCTTCTGCTCCATCTCAGGCAGGGCTTGGCCACCTTCAGGGGAACCCACAGTCTCATCTTCCTCTAACAACACCTAAAATATGTATCACTTCTTAGACAAATGCATATCCCACATATATGGCTTTCCTCTGTTCTACACAGTCCTCAAAATATTTGTGAGGAAGGTCAGGGCCAGAGAAAATAACTGGCCCATGATCATGCTATTAGTTTCATGGTCCAGAAGGGATTTGAATCCATATCCTGCAAGTCACAATTTCACATTAAACCTCTTGCCTGGGCATTGGATGGGGCTGCATTTGCTCTTTGCAGGGCATTCCTCACCCCCACTGTATTTCAACTTTTTCTTAAATTAAAAACTCAATATGCCCACCTCCACATGGGAATTTGTGAAGGAATTTTGTCATGTTTTTTTCTCCTCCCATGGCTGTTTCAGGCACAAAAATAGTTTTGTTAAAACCAAAAAGTAAACCAAGAGTTAACTATTGGGGCAGAGGAGATGCTGGGAGACTTAAGAGGGCTCAAAGATTAGCCCCATATATGCTACGTTTTACTTACTTCAGACCTAAACACACTACAACCCTGGCATCTTGTTGGCACCTTGCACAAAGCAGCCCTTTTGGAAGCCTGGAACGAAATGAACTGTCCTGGTTTGCCTTCCTCTTGGCCTCTTCCTCTCGCTGCTTTTGAAGGAAGTCCTCCGCCAAGGCCACCGCCTGGGAGCAAGTCTCTGGACCACATTCCTTGACCCAGGCCTCTATCTCTGGAGGCAGGACGGCCAAGAACTGCTCCAAGATCAGCAGCTCCAGGATCTGCTCCTTCGAATGCCTTTCAGCTTTCAGCCACCGGCAACACAGTTCCTGAAGCTGGCCGTAAGCTGCTCTCGGCCCCTCGGCCTCCCGGTAGCGGAAATGCCGGAAACACTGTCGTTGCTCCTCCCGCCACATGGCGTCCACATGCAGGATGGCAGCCTTCACTTTCCCATAATCCTCCCTGTCTTCAGCCTCCAGGCTGCTGAAGGCCCACTTGGCCTCTCCGCTCAATGCTGGCAGGAGCCGGGACACCCACTCTTCCTTGGGCCACCGGCAGGCTTGAGCCACCTGCTCAAAGGAGGCCAGGAAGGCTTTGGTGTCGTCCCATGGCTCCTCCTCCGACTCAGAGCTCCTGAGTTTGGGTGAGGACCTTCCACGCTCTTCAGGAACTCCTGCCATTGGGTTTCCCACTGCTGAAGTGAGTCTTTGTTGGGCTCCTGTTTCATTTCCGTTGGTCTCCTGTGCAGGAATTCCTCCATCGTCCCAACATGGCAGCTCCCTCTCATTTCCCGTGGCACCTGCCTAGGTATATGACCTGTAAGGTCTTTTCGGGTCTCCATTTTCATCCTTGGACAATACTAGCCTGAAACAGTAGGGAATGCTAGACTCTACTGCAGCAGTCTAAACATTCGCATGGAGCTTTCTGCCTGGAAAACTGAAAGAAACAAAGGAAAATATTGCACAACATTCACATTTTTTTTAAAAAAAGAGTTTTCCCTTTCGCCCTCCATTCGTGCCTCTTTGAATTCTGCAGCATTGCTGATCACAGCTGATCTCCAGTTATAGCGCTGAAGGTCCAGGGCTTCCCGGTTCTCGGTGTCTATGCCACAGTTTTTGAAGTTGGCACCTGCCAGTGCTCAATGCTATAGAATCAGGGAAGTTGTGGTTTGGGGAGGCACCAGCAGAAAAGAGGAAAGACCTCCATGACCTCAGGTCTTTTGGTTGCCAAGAGATTCAAATGCCTTGAATTAAAAACTATATCTTTCTCTCTTGCCTTTTGTTTATTCCTTTTTCCAGTAACGGCCAAAGGTTGTGATGCTATGGTCTATTCCAAAAGAGCTTCAACAATGGGACCTCTGCTGTGAACTCAGAAGTTCCCAGCTTCTGGTCCTATTATTTCTAATACCGTACATCTAGAAAAGTGATCTATCTGAATGTTATAGTTGCTGCCAGTCAGTGGAGGTTATACTGTTCAAGTTATACCTTTGGGTTATTACTTTGTACTGTGTTATTTACTTTTGCACAGGACTATGGCGCAGCTGGCTGGGAGTCAGCTACATTAAGATCACTACTGACCGGAAGGTCATGAGTTCAAAGCCTGCCCAGGTCAGGATGAGCTCTTGACCAAATTGTGTAGCTTGTTGTCAACCTTTGCAACCCGAAAGACAGTTGCATCTGTCAAGTAGGAAATTTAGGTACCACTTGTGGGGAGGCTAATTTAACTGATTTATGAGGCCATAAAATCTCCAGGAAGTTTGCAAAGAATGAAGGAATGCAACAGCTCCCCCTGGGGGCCAGAAGCTGAAATCTTAAATAGCCTGTAAGTGTCTGTCTAAATATGTTGTGTGTCTATGGCATTAAATTTTTGCCTGTATATGTACTTTGTAATCCGCCCCGAGTCCCCTGCGCGGTGAGAAGGGCGGAATATAAATGATGTAAATAAATAATAAATAAATTTTATGTTCTACTTATTTAATTGCGATATTTTGTTGTTATGTATTACCGGGCTTGGCCTCATGTAAGCCGCCCTGAGTCCCCTTTGGGGAGATGGTGGCGGGGTATAAATAAAGTTTATTATTAGTATTAGTATTATTATCGTACTGTCTATTCTATATGGGTCTGAAACATGGGTCACCTATCGCCAACACCTACGACTCCTCGAACGCTTTCATCAGCGCTGTCTTCGCACAATCCTAAATATACACTGGACCGACTATGTGACAAATGTTGCTGTCCTTGAGCAAGCAAGGATCACCAGCATTGAGGCCATGCTATTGAGGACACAGCTGCGCTGGGCAGGGCACGTATCTAGGATGGAGGACCACCGCCTCCCAAAGATACTACTCTACAGTGATCTCACCACGGGCCAGCGCAAGAGAGGCACCCCCAAAAAGAGATATAAGGACTCCCTGAAACAACATCTCAGGCTCGGCCAGTTTGAGCCAAAGAGAGAGAAAGTGGGGTGTTCTCCTCAAATGCAAAAAATGAGACGACGGGAAAAACGTAGCAAATCCAATCAAGTTCAATGATGAAAATAATCAATGGTTTATTATAAATCTTTTAAGTGGAATATAAGTGGATCATTCGTTCCAAATAATATACCATAGGCCTTCCATGGAAAATCCCAAACGCAAAAATCCATTAATTCCAATTCATATGGGTATCAAATTATAATCCGGGATATCTAGGAAGGTCGACGGTCTGGTTGATATAAGGCCTTGCCGTTTCGCCTATCAAGGCTTCATCTGGACCTGGCATATAGTATTAATCCACAAATAATAAGATTCCACTGGTCCGGTGTATCAATATTGAGTCATAAGTATATCACAGTAGTGGACGCAGTGTGCTTGGAAATGCCTAGTGGCTGCGTCCACTACTGTGATATACTTATGACTCAATATTGATAAACCGGACCAGTGGAATCTTTTTATTTGTGGATTAATACTATATAGCAAAGGCAAAACAACAATGTATCTATCTTGTGTTAGGAAACTACAGCAACATAAGCCTACGCAAAATCAAATAGGCATCATGCAAAATATATCAAAATATATAATTACAATTCATAACAAGGAGAGAACGCGCGATGTGCAAAGCTGCCCATTGCAATGCGGCTTGAAGGTCTGTGGGTTAAGGGTATGCATCTACGAGCGGTCGCAAAAGCCGCCGGCTTGGACATACTTTGGAGAAAGAAGGGGCTTGTTTTACATCATTAGTGCCTCATTTGAGGACAGAAGACCTACAGGACAGTGAGTACTGACCCCTGAACATTGCATAAGGATACCCTTAACCCACAGACCTTCAAGCCGCATTGCAAGGGCAGCTTTGCACATCGCGCGTTCTACACCAATAGAGAGAAGCGCTGTAGCGGGACTATTTTTGTATTTGTGCATTTTCTATTTGTATATGACACTATAAGAGTTGTTATGATTATTGAATGTAGAGGGAGCATCCTCTCCTTGTTATGAATTGTAATTATATATTTTGATATATTTTGCATGATGCCTATTTGATTTTGCGTAGGCTTATGTTGCTGTAGATTAATACTACCGTGTTTCCCCGAAAGTAAGACAGCGTCTTACTTTCTTTTGACCCCCAAAATCCCCACTACGGCTTACTTTCGGGGTACGGCTTACATTAGCCGACGGTACCCCGAAAGTAAGACGAAAGTAAGACTTACCGCGGGCGGCATGGCGTGGCTTCCTGGCTGGGCGACGAGGCTCCCAGAGGGGCTCAAAAGGGGCCCGGAATCCTCCTCTTCCTCCTCTTCCTTCCAGCGCGCCTTCCATCCTCCTCCTCTTCCTCCCAGCAGCGCCTTCTCCCTCTCGCCGTTCCGCCCCTCCCTTCAGTGAAGGGAGGAGGGGCGGAGCCGCCACCGCGAGAGGGAAGAAAGCGCCGGCGGAAGTCCCGCCCGCACGGCGGCTCAGGCGTCTTTCCCGCTGCCGCCCGCTCACCCGCTCCAAACAGGAGCCGGGCGGCGGCGAAAAAGCGCCTGAGTCGCCCTGGGTGGGACTTCCGCGCCGCCTTCTCCCTCTCGCCGGATCAGCCCCTCCCTTCACTGAAGGGAGGAGGGCGAGACCGCCGCGAGAGGGAGAAGGCACCGGCGGAAGTCTCGCCCGCACGGCGGCTCAGGCGCTTTTCGCCGCCACCCGGCTCGCCCCGCTCGCGTTATCAACCAGACCGTCGACCTTCCTAGATATCCCGGATTATAATTTGATACCCATATGAATTGGAATTAATGGATTTTTGCGTTTGGGATTTTCCATGGAAGGCCTATGGTATATAATTTGGAACGAATGCTCCACTTATATTCCACTTAAAAGATTTATAATAAACCATTGATTATTTTCATCATTGAACTTGATTGGATTTGCTACGTTTTTCCCGTCGTCTCATTTTTTCCGGCCAGATTGAGCACCAACAATGGTCCACCCTGGCCTCACATCGGGAGGCATGGCTGGGAGTCAGCTACATTAAGATCACTACTGACCGGAAGGTCATGAGTTCAAAGCCTGCCCAGGGCAGGATGAGCTGCGGCCTCTTTCGAGAAGACACATCGAACGGGTCTCGAAGAGAAACGACAACGCCGAAAGAACCGCAACTTGGAAACAACATCACCCAAGGAGGCTTTCTGCTGTGCTTTCTGCAACCGGACTTGCCTATCTCAGATTGGCCTTTTTAGTCATCAACGCGCTTGTAAAAAGCGTGGGATGAGTCCTTCCTAAGAATCTTCGTTCGCGAAGTAATGCTGAGAGAGAAAGAATTATTATTATTATTATTTAAACTGCAATTCCCAGGATCCCCCACCTGCATGGAGGCAGGGCAGTGCCAGGGGTGTGAACTGCATTCTTTCTCCAGTGGAGATGCATCCTAAAACACTCCTGCTCTTCCCATCAGAAATAGCCTTTCCTTCCCTCCCTCTGCCTTCACTCACCTTCTTCCCTCCAGTTTCTTCCCTCTAAGTCCAAAAACTCTGGCTCAGATCTCTCTCCTCTTCCTCCAAAAACCTCCAAGAAAGGAAAGCCAAGGGCAGGAGTTCCCCAAGAAGTCACTTTTGGAGGAGAAGCCCAGCCAGGAAGAGGAGGGCACAGCCCACATCCCTCCAAAACACAACACTGCCGGAAGGCCTCTCTAGCCATCTGCAGTTCGAGATCTTGGATGTTTGCCTTCAAGCCGCCCTTGGTCCTCCAGGCTTTTGGACTCCAACTCCCAGAAGCCTCGGCTTCCTTGGACAAGGAGCAGGAATTCTGGGAACTGGAGTCCAAAACTGGAAGAGCAGAGCTTGGGAAACAGTGGCTTTTTGAAGCTGGGAAGAAATGCTTTTCTCAACAGGGAAGAAATCCCTGAGATTTCAAGGAGTTGTGTTTTAGTAAAACATTTTTTTCCAGCTTACTCTTAAGACAATTTATATTTATGTATTTATATTTATTTATTGTACTTTTATTTACTTATTCTTTGGGGGTTTTTTTTGGTTAATATCTCTATAATGATTCCTATAGTTTATAAAATGTTTGGTTTTTTTAAAAATTGCTTTTGCATCATCATTTCAATCTCCAAACTTTCTCTGTGTAGTCGTGTGTAGTTAAAATTCCCTGTAAAGATTGCAAAGGATTTTCTTGGGCAATGGGGGTGATTTTCCCTTCCAGAAAAACCTCCAGCACTTTGGACTCCTTGTCGGTCTTCCATCCAAGTGCAAACCAAGGCTGACCCTGCTTAGCTTCCGAGGTCAGAACAACTGCTTTCAGCATATTTAGTATTAAGGTGCTTCATATGCCAACAATTCACTTGTGGGTTTATGGTATTATTATTATTACTAGCTTGGGGACCCGGCGCTGCCCGGGTTATTTGAAAAGGGTATTGTTTGTTTTCGGATGTTAGGTAATATCAGTTTGGTCATATATTATGCCAGTGTTTTTCAACCTTTTTTGAGCCGCGGCACATTTTTTACATTTACCAAATCCTGGGGCACACCACCAACCAAAATGACACAAAATGACACTCTAACACAGTAATACAGATAGTTAATATGTTTTTAAATGTTTTTTATACACTCAGTGTGAAACCTGGGCCTTTTTCGATGAACACCACATAGATATCCTGGCAGGAATGGCAGAAAGACACAAACTTCCCACACAGAACTCCCAAAACCAAGAGAAAATGCTATAAGGGTTTGGTGGGCATTGACCTTGGGTTTTGGAGTTGTAGTGAAGGAAGCATATAGGGAAAAGGGACTTATTTAGAATCATTTAGATTTAGATTCATTTATCTGACTCTCTGTAGAAAGAAGAAATTGTCAGAAGTAGAGAATGTGCATTAGAGGCTAAAAGGTCAAAGTGTGGGCCCTCTTTCCTTATTGAAACCGCAGACACTTAAAATTAGACACATTTATCTTGTTATCAGTGACAGAGGTAACTGGCAAATATGAAGGAACCAAAAATGTTCATAAATAGAACAAATTGTGGTTTCGACAACATGACGCAAAGAGATGTGCAGAGATGCTTTCCATGTGATGTACAAAAAGGTGCTTTCCATGTAAAAAAGGTCAAATGACAGAAAAGGGAATTTCCGTCCTCTGCTTGCCTTATCTGTATATAAAGTTGTGCTTTGGTCAAGGAAGGGGACGGCAGTCCTTGTAAGGTGTGACCACCTGTGTGTGTGTGCATACGACTGTCCGTCTCTTTCATGCGCATGAATGAATAAAACCTTGTATTTTGATCTTCTCCAATGGGACTGCTTCATTCTTTTGACCTCCCTGGCCTGGACTTAATAAGACCCAAAATTAGGGTCTCTAACAGTAGTTCACCTATATCCAGAGAGCACTGTGGACTCAAACAATGTTGGATCAGGACCAAACTTGGCATGAATACTCAATATGCCCAAATGTGAACACAGATGGAGTTTGGGGAAAACAGACCTTGACATTTGGGAGTTACAGTTTCTGGGATTTATAGTTAACACACAATCAAAGAGCATCCTGAACTCTTGCAACAATGGAATTGAACCAAATTTGGCATATCGAACTTTTATTACCAACAGAAAGTACTGAAAGGGTTTGCTTGGGAATTGACCTTGAGTTTGGAAGTTGTAGTTCACCTAGTACACCCAGAGAGCACTGTGGACTCGAACAATGTTATGTTATGTTGTTGTTTATTTTCTATTCAGAATCACAATGTTGGAAGGAGGCTCACCACTTTAAGGTCCCTAAAACAGGCATGGGAAAACTTCGGCCCTCTGGGTGCTTTGGACTTCAACTCCTACCATTCCTAACAGCCTGAGGCCCTTTCCTGCTTAAGTGGCTGAGGGGGGGAAAGGAAAAGGTCCTGAGGCTGCTAGGAATGGTGGGAGTTGGAGTCCAAAACACCTGGAAGGTCCAAGTTTGCCCATGCCAGCTTTCGATAGAGACCTCTTTCTCCCCCTTCCCCTTCGCGCCCTTTCTTCTCCCTCCTGCCCAACACTTTTTCTTCTCCACTCGGGCTCCCTTCTTCCCAGCCTCGCTCTGCTCACTTTGCTTCGCTTTGCTCACGCTGCCGCTTCTGCCACCATTTTGATCTGAGGGGGCAGAGTGAGCGTGTTCAGGAGGGGAGGGGGGCGGGAGGAAGACGTGGGACGAGACTGCACAGTAGCGCCCGCAAGCAGAGCGAGGCTGGGAAGAAGGGAGCCCGAGTGGAGAAGAAAAAGTGTTCGGCAGGAGGGGGAAGAAAGGGGATTGGAGGTTCCAATTTCCCACGGCACACCTGATGATCGCTCACGGCACACTAGTGTGCCGCGGCACACTGGTTGGGAAACACTGTATTATGCTATGTCTTAAGAAAACTCAATTTTGGTCCTGATCTGCCATTGGTGGGGGTCACAGTGGTGTCTGAAAACGGGTGAATGTGCTGTAAATCCTATCATCTGCTTTCCATCCTCCCTCAAACTGCACCAGGACGTAAATTGGGGTACCAGGTGTCTGTGTGCCAAGTTTGGTCCTGGTCCTGGTTATTTGGGGAAAAAATTATGAATGGTTTCAATAGTAAAATGAGTAAGGTTGTAGATGGTCTCACATCATATTAAGTCATCCCCCTCAAGCTTGATCATGTTGCTTAGGTGCCCGATGTTGCCCAGGTTAATTTGGTAAGGACAAACATTAGAAATAGTCATTGTTAGATTTTGGATTTTAAGAATAGGCCTATGGGACTGTGGCGCAGCTGGCTGGGAGTCAGCTGCATTAAGATCACTACTGACTGAAAGTTCATGAGTTTGAAGCCAGCCTGGGTCAGAGTGAGCTCCCGACCAAAATTGTGTAGCTTGTGGTCGACCTTTGACATCTGTCAAGTAGGAAATTTAGGTACCACTTCGTGGGGAGGCTGATTTAACTGATTTAGGAGGCCATAAAAATCTCCAGGAAGTATGCAAAGAATGAGGAAGCAACAGCTTCCCTGGTGGCCAGGAGCTGGAATGTTAAATAGCCTCTGAGTGTCTGTCTATATATGTTGTGTGTCTATGGCATTGAATGTTTGCCATGTATATGTACATTGTAATCTGCCCTGAGTCCCCTGTGAGGAGAGAAGGGCAAAATATACGTACTATAATAACGTACAGGGAATAACGTATTGCAGTGCACACTTCTAAAAATGCCCCTAATAATTATAGGATCCCAGTCTCTGTGGCCTGATCTGGAGTTTCAAGTTAAGGAAGCCTTACTGTCTACTAATTCCTATCATAGTAGCCCAGTATCTGAGGCCTAGTCAGGATATTCAAGTTGAGGAAGCCGTACTGTTAATTCATTCATGCCCTTTCAGGCCCTGTAAAAGCAGTAAGTTTCTGAGGCCCTGTTAATTCAGTCAGGCCCTTTCTTTTCCCCTCTCTGTCGCCATTCATAGGCGATATGCACTGCAGTAGAAAGTAGCATGGGCCAATCAGAGTGCCTTTTGCAGATACTCCCTCTGTTGCAGCCAATCCAAGTTCGTTCATGATCAGTCACTTGATGAGGGTTACAGTGGGTTCGGGAAGAGAGTGGACGTACTTGAAATCCCATCATCCATGGTCTGCCCTCCTCTAAAGTGCAGTAGGATGGTGTGTGGATCATAGGGGCACTGTGTGCCAGGTTTGGTCTTGAGTAGTCATTGGATGAAGGTTGCAGCGGTCTGGGGAAGTGAATAGAGGTACTTCAACTCCCATCATCCATGGTTGTAAAGTGGGCCATTGGGCCTCTGTGTGCCAAGTGTGGTCCTGATCCGTCATTGATGTGGGCCACAGTGCTGTAAGCAAGTGAATTAACCAATCATGTTGTTAGAATGTAGAGGCTGGCCGACACCCCCCGGTAGTTTATAGTTTCGGAATGTTGGGTGGCTGGCCAATCAGACCGTTATGCAAATGATCCTGCATTGGGAGCCAATCGAAACGCTGGCACATATTCCTCCGCAAACACTGACTTTTATTATATCGATCGATAGATAGATTACATTACATTTATACCCCGCCCTTCTCACCCCAATGGGGGACTCAGGGCGGCTTACAGACCATGGCATACAATGCCATATTCTTCTTGTTCTTGACTTTTCTTCGCAAACGAAGATTCAGGAAGGACTCATCCCACGCTTTCTACAAGCGCGTTGATGATTCGGAGGTTGGATGTGTCCTTCGAGCCTGTACAGTAGATTTTTCTGGTGGAGCGCAGGGTGCACAGAACTGGCCTCACCCTTTAAATCAAAGGTTCGTCTGCTGGGGCCTAGCAAGCTGGGACGGTGGCAGCGAGGTCCTCAGGTCATAGGTTTGGTTCGAGTTTCCTTCTCTAGATGGTTGACCTTACAGGGTTAGACGAGCACCATCTGCCCGGGTTTGAAATCAGAGTTTTCTTTCTCCTAGGATGGTTGCCAAAAGGCTAGAGAGCCCATCCTGCCCTTTGACGCTCTTTGTCAAACCCTTCGGTTGTGTAATGTAATGCCACATTACACATACAATAATAAACATGACATATCAACTTAAACAATTAGCATATCAATTTATTGGTATGTGGCCCCATGAATTATATGGGGTCTTCTTAGGGAAGGAGTAACTCAGAGGTATATTGTCAAAGCTTTCATGGCTGGAATCACTGGGTTGTTGTAGGTTTTTTCGGGCTGTGTGGCCATGTTTGGTGGGGACGAGAGACAGGGCCTTCTCTGTGGTGGCCCCCCGGGTATGGAACTCCCTCCCAAATGAAATTAGATCTGCGCCCTCCCCTCTGACCTTTAGGAAGCTAGTAAAAACATGGCTGTGTAACGAGGCCTTCACAGAATGAGGGTGGAGATCACTAATCGACTGAGGCACAGACCACAATATATGGATTGGAATACATGGACTGATTTGACATTATTTTACCTTGGCGAACGGCTTTTTAATGTAATTTTAATTTGTATTTGGTAATTTTATTGTCGATTTATGATGTTTAGATTTTAAAGTTAGCACGGCTGTGTGGCCATGTTCTACAAGGGGCTGCTGATAAGTCTTTGGCTTTACCTTGAAAGAAACGAGATAGGAAGATGAAACTTGACATTTATTCCACATGCTCTCCACTGATATCGACACACATTTCTTATATCGGTATTCCAAGTTGGATGAGGGTTGCAGCAGTCTCAGGAAGTGTTTGGAGGTACTTCAAATCTCATCATCCGTGGTCCGTTGTACTCCAAACAGCACCAGGATGCTGAGTGGGTCATGGAGGGTCTGTGTGCCAAGTTTGGTCTGTATTGATCATTAGATGAGGGTCGCATTGTTTTCAGGAAGTGAGTGAAGGTACTGCAAGTCCCATCATCTGTGGTATGTCCTCCTCACAACTACACCAGGATGCTGAGTGGGTCATGGGGGCTCTGTGTGCCATGTTTGGTCTGCATTGGTCATTGGATGAGGATCGCATTATTTTCAGGAAGTGAGTGATGGTACTACAAGTCCCATCATCCATGGTACGCCCTTTTCCAAACTGCAGTAGGATGCAGAGTGAGTCATGGGGGCTCTGTGTGCCAAGTTTGTAGAGGCGGGCTGATCCAAAACCACAGTGGGAGCCATTCCTGACAGCCTGAGGGCCTTTCCTTTTCCCTCTCTGCCTCCTAAGAGTGATGGAATGTTGGTGGTGGCTGGCCAATCATGAATCTGTATGCAAAATCTCCCTCAGTGGCAGCCAATTCCCTCTCTGCCTCCTTGGAGTGGTGGAATGTTGGTGGTTGGCCAATCAGAGGCGTTATGCAAATAATAGCACAGTGGCAACCAATCGAAACGCTACCCTCCGCACCTCCGCAAACACTGACTTTTATTATATACATAGATAGATGTGCATAGGAATAGATGTGCATAGGAATAGATTCGTGTTTATTTGCAAACTATAGTCAAGCCTTCAAACAGCCTGAGGGACTGTAAACGGACTGTAAAGTATCTCTGATATATGGTATTTATTTTGAAGATGCTACTAAACTGTTTGTTGGATTGCGTGAAAAAACGAACACAGTGAAGGCGGCATGCAGCAAATGTGGAGTTTCGAGGGCCAGCTTCTCTCGGCATGGGTTCTCTGATGTACAGTCAGGCTGTTACTTTGGCTGAAGCTCTTCGCGCACGTTTGATCAGGGGTATAGTTTCTCTCTGGTGTGCATTCTGTTATGTCTGACAAAGTTGGACCGGTTATGGAAACTCTTGCCACATTCGGAGCAGGTATATAGCTTCTCCCCTGTGTGCATCCGTTGATGGACAGTAAGGTTTCTTTTGTAGCTGAAACTCTTGCCGCACTCTTTACATTTATGGGGCTTTCCCCTCATGTGCATTCTTTGGTGCTGAATGAGCCTCAGCTTGTCAGTGAAGCTTCTGCTGCAATCTAGAGAGGAGTGTGGATCTGTCCCCTTGTGAATCTCCTGATGCCTAAGCAAGTCGCCACTCCTGTTGAAGCTTCTCCCACATTCAGAGCATTGGTACGACTTCTCTCCTGTGTGGATTATCTGGTGTGACTTGAAATGGGTACGCTGACCAAAGAATTTCCCACACTCTAAGCACTGATACGACTTCTCCCTGGTGTGCATTTTCTGGTGCCTCGAGAGGTGGGACTTCCGACCAAAGCATTTCCCACACTCCAAGCACTTATGCGGCTTCTCTCCCGTGTGGATTCTCTGGTGTGACTTGAGATGGGCCCTCTGACCAAAGCATTTCCTACACTCTAAGCACTGATATGGCTTCTCCCCGGTATGGATTAACTGATGTGACTTGAGATGGGCACTCCGACCAAAGCATTTCCCACACTCCAAACATTTATATAACTTCTTCCCTTTTTGGATCCTTGTATGCTTCATCTTACCAAGATCCGAATTCATAGGCTGTCTCTCATCTGCAGAAATACTTTGATTCAGGTATATGTTGGAACTCGTCCCTTCATAAAGCGTTTCACATTCAGTCAAGTTTCCACTCTGATTCAAGATCTTTTCAAACATTAAATCTGATTCGTCCTTAGGGGGAATTCTCCAATGAACACTGGGGGAAGCAGTCCCTTTTTTTTCTTTTTGGCTTTCCTGCTGGACTGAGATTTCGTGGAAGCCTCCAACCTGTAATTGGAAAGAATTGGCTTTTGGCTCTTCCGTATGGCTTCCGTCTTGGCTTGCCGATCCATCTTGCCTCCAAACATTCTCTTTCAATGCTCCACAATCTGTTGTTTCTGAGGAATCCTCACCTAGTTGCCCCTCATTCTCACTTTTCCATTCATCGCCTGTTGGAAATAAAGCAGAAGGAAAATTAAGACCCATTCTCACAATGCTACGAGTGTCAGACGCTGGAAGATCTCATAAACAGCTTTATTTTTCCTTCTTGTCAAGGAGAAATTCTGACTACTTCCCACCAAACTGGTAGTATATCGTCTAGCTGACTCAAGACCCCTCCTACTATCTACTTCTAACGGCTACGTTCCATTCTCACATAACATGCTACAGTTTCCAGGTCTCCCCCCAAGTCCAGATGTCCCTTATCAGAAGCCAGGGCTCTACTCCCATCCCAATCAAACTGGCATGGAGTGGACGAAGCAGCTTGTCGGTTTAGCTGGTACGGACACATCCTGACAACGAGAAAGCTTCCCAGGAAGAATGTATTGTCGAAGGCTTTCATGGCTGGAATCACTGGGTTGTTGTAGGTTTTTTCGGGCTATATGGCCATGTTCTAGAGGCATTCACTCCTGACGTTTCACCTGCATCTATGGCAAGCATCCTCAGAGGTTGTGGGGTCTGTGGGAAGTATTTAAAAACTTCATTATTATTTCATTATTGGCGATTTTTAAGACAGAACCAATTAGGAACTGCCATTTATAATGAAATTTTGAGTTTTGTTAGAGTTCTGAAATGTTCACCACCAGAACTTTAGCAACACTGTAGAAGCAAAGCACCAGCGCCACCTAGTTTTCACCACCAGAACTTTATTTTTGTAAGTACTTTAGAACCATTTAGAACCATGATTGCCCAGGCCTAATGGCAAGCATCCTCAGAGGTTGTGAGGATGCTTGCCATCGATGCATGTGAAACGTCAGGAGGAAATGCCTCTAGAACATGGCCATATAGCCCGAAAAAACCTACAACAACCCACTTCCCAGGAAGGTTTAGGGCAGGGGTGCTCACACTTTTTCAGCATGCGAGCTACTCTTAAAGCAACCAAGTCCAAAAGATCTACCTGCCCCTGCCGCCGCGCGGTCCCGCGCGCTCCCGCCGCTGCGCGTGCTCCTGCTGTTTTCCGCCCGCGCAGCGCTTCTTCTGCCTGCGGGACATTGCAGGAAGGAGAAAGCACGAGGCAGGGCATCCAGAGGGAGCGCTTTGCCCTGCCTGTCTCGCCGGCAACGGAGGTTGCACAGCTGCTTCTGGACGAGAGGCAGGGTGCTCCCTCCAGAGGCCCCGCCTCGTGCTTCCTTCTTCCTGCAATGTCCCACAGGCGAAAGAAGCACCACGAGAGCAGAAGCCAGCAGCAGGAGCGCGCGTGCGGACAGGGTGCGCGCGTGCATGGCAGGAGCGCCCCATCCAGCTGGTGAGGCCCGAAGATCACCTGGAAGAGGGCCGAAGATCTACTAGTAGCTCCCGAGCTACCTAATGAGCACCCCTGGTTTAGGGGGAACAAGACACAGTGGTTGCTTTCAAGTCTTGGGAAATTCTTTCCCGGCGAAGTTAGGATTGTCCCATCTTTCTTCGTTTACACTGACTAAGAAAAAAATGTAGCATCTGAGAAAGTTTTTGAATGTTGAGTAATAACCCAAAGAGAAATTGAACCCTACACTCTTTTTCTTTCTTTTAATTTCTTTTTGCTCCACGCACAGCATCCATTTCCAACAAGCTTCATGTTTATTTATTCAGAATTTTTTCTGTTACACAGCTTCTTCATTACATATAACAAAAGTTATTGACCCACACGAAACATGGATTGTGAGAAGGGTACAAGACTTTGCCACAAACTAAGAGGGCAAGATACCATTCAAGCCAGAAATATTTTTATTAGGAATTAATGAACAAAAATTAGACAGTAACATAGACAAACTCCTCTTCTGAGCAACAACAGCTGCAAGAATATGCTATGCGAGGCTGCGGAGAAAAAGTGAAATACCCCAATTGGAAGATTGGAGCAAAAAGATTATGGACATAATATAGATACGTTAACCTACTTGATATCCAAAGAAAAGATAGGAAAAAAAGAACAGAGTGGACATTGATAACTGAAGTAAAAACAACAAGATAACATTAAGGAAAGAAATCACCTGCCCACCAAAAGCAGAGCTCAAAGAAGAAAAGGGAGAAAAGAGATAAGAAGAAATAAAAGAAGGAAAAGGGGGGACGACCTCCAGGAAGAAGCCCAGAAGTGGAGCTCATACATTTTCAATTTTTCCTTTCTTTTTTCTTTTCTGCTTTCTTTGTCTCCCTTTTTATTATATTCTATACATATTTATATTTCTTTTCTTTTATACTCCTTATTTTTAAAAGTTTTAAAGATTGTTGGCTGCATTCGGTGAAAAGACACAGCCATCCCAGCATTCAGGAAGTGCTGATTTTTGTGTCGTATCTTTCCTTGCTATGGATTCGCTGGTGTAAAGTCAGGTAGGGCCTTCGGCTGAAGCCCTTCCCACACGCTGAACAGGTGTACAGTTTCTCTCTGGTGTGGATTCTCTTATGTCGGACAAAGGTGGACCGGTCGCTAAAACTCTTTTCGCACTCTGTACATTTATAGGGCTTCTCCCCGGTGTGAGTTTTCTGGTGTGACTTGAAAGAGTTACTCCAAACAAAGCATTTCCCACACTCCAGGCACTGATACGGCTTCTCCCCAGTGTGGATTATCTGGTGTGACTTGAGATGGCCTTTCTGACCAAAGCATTTCCCACACTCCAAGCACTTATATGGCTTCTCTCCCGTGTGGATTCTCTGGTGTGACTTGAGAGTGGCACTCTGACCAAAGCATTTCCCACACTCCATACTATTATACAGCTTCTCCCCTTTTCGGATTCTTGGGTGCATCATCTTACTAAGATCCGAATTCATAGACTGTCTCTCATCTGCAGAAATACTTTGATTCAGGTATAAGTTGGAACTCGTCCCTTCATAAAGCGTTTCACATTCAGTCAGGTTTCCCCTCCGATTGAAAGTCTTTGCAGGCATTAAACCTGATTCGTCCTCAGGGTGAATTCTACTATGAAGACTGGAATAAGCAGTCCCATTTTTTTTCCTTGCTTTCCAGCTGGATTGAGATTTTGGTAGTCTCTCCCACCTGAAAAGGGAAGGATTTGGCTTCCGGCTCTTCCGCGTGGCTTCCGTCTTTGCTCGCTGGCCCATCTCGGCTCCACAGATTCTCCTCCAATGCCTCACACTCTCTTCTTTCTGAGGAATCCTCGCCCTCTTGCCCCTTAATCTCACTTTTCCTTTCATCATCTGTTGGAAATAAAGCAGAAGGCAAATTAAGACCCATTCTCACCATGTAAATTGTATAGTCCGAGAAAGTTTCTGAATCTTGAATAAGAGTCTCAAGAGAAAGTGAAACCTATACTGATTTTCTATTTTTCATTTCCTTTCATTCCACACACAGCATCCATTTCTGTGGTTCAACAAGCTTCATGTTTATTTATATAGATTTCTCCCCTCATACAGTCCCGGGTGCCACAAACCGTTCAGGTAACATAATGCGCCCTGTAGGCTGTGATGCTGTAACTGGACCTTGCTGCTGAGCCTCTAATTGCAACACTCTGGACTTCATTTGTTCCAGCCGATCAGCAAGATCTTCAAGATTAGCCATGATTGTCTTTGGTGTGGCAGTTGGCAATCTGTCGCAACACAGGGAGCCCAAAGAGCCAGACCAGGTAAAAAGTAGAGTTTATTCAAAAATGACAGAAGTAAAAAACCCTCGATTTATCCGCAAAGCGCGGCACAATGGAGCAAAACGGCACATGGAGAAAGGCACGTCAATGTTGTCATCAGTGGAAGGGAAAAGTAGCACCAGCGAAGTCTAAGGTCGAAGAACGCGAAAGCAGCAAACACGTTGTCAAAAGCAGACTGGCATCAGCGAGGGAGAAGCAGCAGCAACTATTCCAATCCGGGTCAAGCGAGGGAGAAGACAGCAACGCAGCAGGCAGCAGCAGGTCCAAAAGAGCGTCCACAGGAACCAGGAAGCATAGCACAGCACACAAAGCAAGACACAGGCACCCAGCAACACCTTGCCAACTGCAAGGAACCCCAAATTCCAAGCCTCACTTTATTCACAAATCTTCATCAGAGCTTGAAAGAGCCAACACCCCTTCATTAGGCCTCTCAGCTGCGACAGCAGCTTCACGTGTAGCCCTTTGCCTCCTCCTCCAATCTCTCCATCTCCTGTCAAGACTTAACTCCCCCCAGGACGAAGCTTGATCCTCAGAACTCCAATTCCCACCCCTGGAAAACCCCACAAATGTAACACTACTTGTTGGTTCTGCACAAACATCGCACACTTCCTGTACTCTAGTCCAGTGTTTCCCAACCTTTTTTGAGCTGCGGCACACTTTTAACATTAAAAAAAATCCGGGGGCAAACCACCAACCAAAATGACACAAAATGACACTCTAACACAGTAAAGAACGGCTGGGGGATGGTGGCCTTCTGGGAGCAGCTGCTGGGAGTGCCGAAGCCGGGGAGGGGGAGGAGCCAGGCCATGCCATGCCCCTCCCCCTCCCCCCAGCTTCAGTTCTTCCACAGCTTCGCCAGCCTTGAGGGGGCAGTGCCAAGCCAGCATTGTGCTGGCTCTGCCACCGCTGGCTTGGCACTGCCCCTCAAGGCTGGCGGCTGTGTGAGCCCCCCCCCGGCTTCAGCTCTCCCACAGAGGATGAGCATGAGCGGTGGATGGGCTTCAGTGGGCAGGGCTCCTCCTCTGCGCAGCTTCAGCGAGCGAGGGGCAAGAGTCATGGTGGGAGCCATGGCGGATTGGAGGCTGGCTGGGGAAACGGCCGAAGGAGGCGGCGCCTCGGCCCCTTCTTCTTTTTCTTCGCTGCCGCCCGGCCCCCACCCCCCAAAAGCAGCAGGAGTTCGGCAGAAGGAGAGGAGAAGGAAGGGGGGCAGAGAGCTTTTCTTGCGGCACATCTGATGATCGCTCACGGCATGGCACACTGGTTGAGAAACACAGCTCTAGTCCAGTCCATGCCGCTAGATCAGATCTGGGCAATTGCCAGCCCTCCAGGTGTTTTGGACTATAACTTCCAGAAATCCTAGCCAGTTTACCAGCTGTTAGGATTTCTGGGAGTTGAAGTCCAAAACACCTGGAGGGCCAGCAATTGCCCATGCCTGCACTAGATACATTGTCAGAATCCCCATCCACACTTCCCATAGTTGGTTCCCCAGTGACAGACCCATCACCCCCAGAGAAACCCTCAAAAGAGTCCTCATCAGTAGATTCCCCAAGTATTTGCCGGATCCTTTTCCTTTGTTGCTCTTCATCTGATTCTTGCTCACGAGTAACCCATTTTCCCCTCCTAGCCTCCAATTCCATACTTTCAGTATCATTCAAGGGCTCATCTACAACAAGGCAACTGTGCCCACACATCTTCGCAGATTGTGTGGAGCTTCCCCATCACCCACAATATTAGAAATATTTTATGGCATCCAGAAAAGCAGAATCCATATTTTCTATTTCATTTACTTACAATTGAGGTGAAATTATCTCTCTATGCATTTGCAAGATTCTCCGGTGTGATTCTATGGTATGTTTCCCTTGGATGTTTTTATTTATTTATTTATTCATTCACTCATTCATTCATTCATTCATTCGGCTTCTATGCCGCCACTCCCGGCGGGCACGGGGGGCCGGCTCACAGCACCAACAAAAAACACAGGATAAAACAGCAATACAAGATAAAACAAGCATAAAAACATCATTAAAAGTATCAAGATACAACAGCTAAAAACGACCAGGGTTAGAGATCAATTCCCAACAGGGAGGGGCATGTCCCACTAGCCTACACATGGAAGGCAAGCTGGAAGAGGTGGGTCTTACACGCCCGCCTGAAGGAGAGCAAGTCGTGGATGGTGCGCGTGTCCGCCGGAAGGGCGTTCCAAAGTGTTGGTGCGATTACCGAGAAAGCCCTTCGGCAGGTGGCTGTCAATTTAGCCGCTTTTGCAGAGGGGATGGCCAGAAGGTTGGTATCCTCAGAACGAAGAGATCTCATAGGGCAATATGGGGAGAGACGGTCCCTCAGGTACGCTGGCCCTAGGCCATGCAAGGCCTTAAAGGTGAGAACCAACACTTTGAAGGTGATCCGGTGCTCAATTGGCAGCCAGTGCAGATCCTGCAAGATAGGTGTTATGTGGCAACCAGCTGGCATGCCAGACAGGAGCCGGGCGGCAGTGTTATGCACCAGCTTGAGCTTCCGGGTCACCGACAGAGGAAGGCCAACGTAGAGTGCGTTACAGTAATCTAGCCTCGAGATGACCGTGGCTTGGATCACCGTGGCCAGGTCGTTCCGGGAGAGATAGGGGGCCAGCCTCCTTGCCTGTCTAAGATGAAAAAAGGCAATCTTGCTAACCGCAGAGACCTGGGTCTCCATGGTCAGCTGGGAGTCCAAATGGACCCCCAGGCTCTTTACGGAAGGCGATGGGCATAACGCCGCATCGTCCAGGGTCGGAAGCTGGACATCCCCACCACCCGGGCGGCCCGGCCACAAGATCTCCGTCTTCACCGGATTCACCCTCAACCTACTGGCTCGCAGCCATCCAGTAACGGCTTCGAGGCAACGTTGGAAATTATCGGGGACGGATCCGGGCCTGCCCTCCATCCTCAGAATGAGCTGAGTGTCATCAGCGTACTGGTGGCACTCAAGCCCATAACTCCGCACCAGCTGTGCAAGCGGCTGCATGTAGATGTTGAATAACAGAGGGGAAAGAATGGCCCCGTGCGGCACTCCACAAACGAATGGGGAGCCCTCAGAGACCACCCCGCCCCTCCTCACACGCTGAGACCGCTGGTGGAGGAAGGAGGTCAGCCATTTAAGGGCTGTCCCCCTCACTCCAGCCATGGCCAGGCGGTGGATCAAAAGATTGTGGTCGACCGTGTCAAACGCTGCCGTGAGGTCCAATAACACGAGCAGCGCAGACCCGCCTTGGTCGAGGTGGCAGCGGAGTTGGTCTGTGATGGAGACCAGGACCGTCTCCGTCCCATGCCCCGAACGGAAGCCGGACTTTTGAACTTTGATGGCCAGAACTGGATACAATAATCCAGGTTAGGATTGACCAGAAATTATGAGGATTTCCAGGCCATAGGTCTGCCCACAGAAGGGTAAACTTTGGCCTTCCAGATACTACAATTTCAATCCCCTCTGGAAAAGCATTACAGAAGCTGGGGGCCCCATGTGCTTGGCATACTCTTGGGCTCATACCATCCAAGATCTAAGGGAATGCACTTATCAGGGAGAGAACAGCCACAGTGCTGTGGTTAGTCTGGGAAGAAGATCATCCAAGGACACAAACAGCCCATCTTCTTACCCAAGGGTCCAACATCCCCGCCGTCATCTTCCTGTTTGGTCTCCACGCTAAGCTGCTTCTGCTCCATCTCAGGCAGGGCTTGGCCACCTTCAGGGGGACCCGCCATCTCCTCTTCCTCTAACAGCACCTAGAATATTTAACACCTGTTACCCAAATATGTATCTCATGTTTATGGCTTTCCTCTGCTCTACAGAGTCCTCAAAATATTTGTGAGGTACATCAGGGCCAGATGAAGTCGTGTTGTTTTGTTGCAAGATAAATGTATAGTTTGTTATTGCTTATTTGCCTATACGTTTGATGGTAAAAAGTTCAACAAGCCACAGAGGGTTGGCGGGGAATGTTGGGGCAGCAGGCCCCTGTGAAGGCTGTTTTAGAACTTTCAGATTTTTAAAATAAGTCGGTTGGTTTTGTCGGTTGGTGGGAGGGAAGCTGTCTTTCGGAGCTTTTAGAAAGCAGTTTGGTTAGGGGTTTCAGAAACCCAGGTGAAAGTTTGTCCAAGTTAGAGTAGAAAACTAACTTAATAGATGGGAAAAGTCTATAGTTGGCTATTTAACTGCTGGAGCAGTTAGTTGTTAGGACTGCTTGGTTCTGTGTTAGGAAGTACAGTGGAAATTGTACCCTATTGTTGAAACGTTGTAATCGCAAGATTTGTACCTCTTAGGAGACTTGTTTGCAACCAACTAAGCTCTGAACTCTGTTATAAAATAAACTGTTGAACATCTTTAATACAACACCGTTCTTTTGTTGTAATAAAATGTCGTTCAATGTCGTTCTTTTTAAAACACAAGCCTTAAAAGAACAAACCCTCACATTGGTGGCTGATCTGATACAACTGGTGGCAGCAAATATATTAACTGGTGGCAGTTTGAACTGCTGGTGGGGCTCAAAGGGAAAGTACCCACCCTACCACAGTGGGAAGAAAGCCTTACTGCCCAGAGTTATAAAAGGGTTCGTTCCTTACATGTTAATGGCAGTGGTAAGATTTGCTAAGTAGACCTGCCCTGCCACGGTTAACATAAGGAGCCTGGAAGCCTTCTTTATATACTTCATTACATTATTTGGTGGCAGCATATTTACTCTAAGGGTCAAGGGGTCCGAGCCCCGACATATTTGGTGGCATGGTGGGATAGCCTGCCCTGCCACATCAAAAACCCTGACCCCTTGCACTGGCCCATGGTCAGTAGCTGGACAGTGCGTTTCATGGTCCAGAAGGGACTTGAACCCAGATCTAGCAAGTCACAACCCCACATTAGACCTACTTACTAGGCATCTGATGGGGGCTGCATTTACTCTTTGCAGCACATTCCTCATCCCCACTGTATATGAATTTTTCACTTAAATTAAAAACTCAGCATGCCCACCAACAAATGGGGCTTTGTCAGGCAATTTTCCCATGTTTTTCTCCTTCCATGGTTGCTTCAGGTACAAAAGAGGCCTTTTTAAAACCACAAAGTAAACTTAGGATTAACTATTGGGGCAGAGAGGGTGCTGGGAGACCTAAGAAGGCTCAAAGGTAGACCCATACAGGCTACACATAGCTTATTCCAGACCTAACCATATTGCTACCCTTGCTTGATAAATGAAGATCTGTTGACACCTTGCGCAAAGCAGCCCTTTGGGAAGCCTGGGACCCAAGAACATGGAGCAATATTTTAGAATCTTTTAGAGTTGATGCCAGATTAAGAACCCAAAACTATTCAGACTCACCTACTATACTAGATGTTGAAAAAGTCAACAAAAAATCAAGAGTTGACAGAATAATAATTTTCAAGTGGTCAGAACCTCAACCCGTACTGAGCCACAGGATCAATACAGCGTGAGCTACACAGGATCACGACAATGACTGGTCCTCACCTGGTTTCCCTGCCTCTTGGCCTCTCTCTGCCTTCGGAGGAAGTCCTCCGCCAAGGCCACCGCCTGGGAGCAAGTCTCTGGACCACATTCCTTGACCCAGGCCTCTATCTCTGGAGGCAGGATGGCCAAGAACTGCTCCAAGATCAGCAGCTCCAGGATCTGCTCCTTCGAATGCCTTTCAGCTTTCAGCCACCGGCAACATAGTTCCTGAAGCTGGCCGTAAGCCCCTCTGGGTCCCTCAGCCTCCTGATAGCGGAAACGCCGGAAACACTGTCGCAGCTCCTCCCGCTGCATGGCGTCCCCGTGCAAGATGGCGGCCTTCACTTTCACATAATCATCCCTGCCTTCGGCCTCCAGGCCAGTGAAGGCCCGCTTGGCCTCTCCGCTCAATGCTGGCAGGAGCCGGGGCACCCATTCTTCCTTGGGCCACCGGCAGGCTCGGGCCACTTGCTCGAAGGAGGCCAGGAAGGCTTTAGCGTCGTCCCACGGCTCCTCCCTCGACTCAGAGGTCCCCCATTGAGGGTGAGGGCCTTCCATGCTCTTCAGGAACTCCTGCCATTGGGTTTCCCACTGCTGAAGCGAGTCTTTGAGGCATTCCTGTTTCACCTCCACTTGTTCCCTTTGCAGGAATGCCTTCGTCGTCCCAACATGGCAGCTCCCTCTCACTTCCTGTGATGCCTGCCCTGGCATATGACTTGTAAGGTCCTCTTGGGTCTCCATTTTCATCCTCAGACAATCCTAGCCTGAAATGGTGGGAAATGCCAGACTCTACTGCAGGAAGCTAAACATCTGCCTGGAAAATTGAAAACAAAAGAAGAATGTAACACGACATTCACATTTTAAAGAGGAAGAGTGATGAAAGCAAAGATGTAGGACATGAAAAGATAAAATCAGGATGGTCTGATCTCTGTATCTATGTGGTTTACTTTCCCCAATTTACTGCAAAAACAGAAATCTTGGATAATACGGAACCCTATTGAACTGAATGACTCTTCATTTTCCTCCTCAGACAATAGTAGCCTGAAATGGTGGGAAATGCCAGACTCTACTGCCGGAATCTAAACATCTGCCTGGAAAATTGAAAACAAAAGAAGAATGCTGAACCTTATTGAAATGAATGACTCTGCCAGCATATAGTTGTGGACGGAACATCAGTGCCCCCTCGTGACGAAATGGAGCGGCAGCACCCAGTGACGAACATAACAACAACACCCGGTTGGAAGCAAATAAAAAGAACATTGCTCAGTCCAGAAGATCTTCCTGTGTATGTTGTGTTGCGTCTTGTATGTCCAACAACGGCAGGGATTGTCTGCTGTATGTGTTCTATGATTCGCACTTCGGGGCGGGAAGTGCGGAATATAAATAAAAGGTATTATTATTATTATTATCTGTGGATACAGAGGGATAGCATAATTATTTTACATAATGTCCAGTTTTTTAGTTTGGGTGCCCAGAAGTTATTCAATGTTATTGAATGATAACTCCCTTCACTTAAAGGGAATAGCAACCCAACAGCACTTATGGCTCTGAGGTTGGGGAAAGATTGAAGTCAGGCATCATATCCTGCTATCTACATTTAACCCCATTACCCTGACTAAACAGAACCAACAGCAGTCTTCCAGCTGTTACTGTATCTCAACTCCCATCAGCTCGAGTCCTGATATCTAATGATGAGGAATACACGAGTTGTAGTCCAGTATCTGGAGGGATGCATGAAATGACATGGAGGGCCACATTTGGCCTGCGGGCCTTGAGTCTGACACATGTGACTTAGAGGTACCCTCTCTAGAAATTCACCAGGTCCTCCAAGTTGGCTCTATGGTAACCTCAGGGGGAAGCGGAATTGCATGGAAAACACATACAATTCCCAGAGAGGATGCCTCCAGGATGCTGCTGTTATGGTAAGATCCAGTGGATACTACTAAACACTAGGACTAAGCAAAGGTATGCTATAGATGGATGGATGAGAGTCCGTAATCCAGGTAGGTAGATGAAAATGCAAAGTCCGGACTCTCATCCATCTCGGGTTCCTCAATACGCTAAGTATCCTGTACCTCCATGACATTGTGTAACATTATATGTATTTATACATTAGACAGTAATTAATATCGCAATTAATTGCTATGTAAACCAATTAATGATATATTTTGGATAAAATGTACTGACGGTTGCCGGAAGAGAAACGACAAGGCCGAAAGAACCACAACTTTTACTATAGCATACCTTTGCTTAGTCCTAGTGTTTGGTAGTATCCACTGGATCTTACCATAACAGCAGCATCCTGGAGGCATCCTCTCTGGGAAACTGGAATGCCCAGGATGCCCAGCACTGAGCCACATATTGTGGGGTGTGAGGTGCCCTCCTTCCTTCCCCAGTGGAGAGGCCCCCCAGAGCCCCCCAGGGGCAGCCCTCCTGCTCCCAAAGGAAGAGGGGCCAGACTTCCCTCAGACCCCCCTCCCCTCCCTCCCTCCCTCCCTCCCTCTCTCCACACACCTTCCTCCCTCCAACTCCTTCCCTCTCAACCCAGGGACTCAGGCTCAGGTCTCCCTCCTCTTCCTCCAAAAACCTCCCAGAAAGGAAAGCCAAGGGCAGGAGTTCCCAGAGGAGCCGCTTTTGGAGGAGAAGCCCAGCCAGGAAGAGCAGGGCACAGCCCACAGCCCTCCACAACACAACACTGCCGGAAGGCCTCTCTAGCCTCCTGCAGTTCCAGAACTCTAAGGTTGGCCTTCAAGCCGTCCTTGGTCCTCCAGGCTTTTGGACTCCAACTCCCAGAAGCCTCGGCTTCCTTGGGCAAGGAGCAGGAATTCTGGGAAATGGAGTCCAAAACACTGGAAGAGCAGAGCCTGGGAAACACGTGGCTTCTGAAGCTGGGAGGAAATGCTTTTCTCAACAGGGAAGAAATTCTTCTGATCATGTTTCCATGAAGTACTTTTTCCATCTTAAACATGAGAAGAAGAAGTGCAAATAAGGACTGATTATGTATTTAATTTAAATTGCCTGTAAATGGATGCTGTCCCCCTGAATGGCAAAGGGGTTTCCTTGGCAAAGATGCTGCTTTTCCCAGGCAGTGAAGCCTCCAGCACTTTGGACGCCTTGTCGGTCTCCCATCCAAGTATTAACCAGGTCTGATACTGCTTAGCTTCCAAGACAGAGCACCTCAACTGCCTTCAGGGTATTTGGCATTAAGGTGCCTCATGTGCCTTCAATGGGATTATGTGGCCCCATGGATTACAAGGTCTTCTTAGATAGAGGTGAACAAACCCTATGAGGAGCGGCTTAACGAGCTGGGCATGTTTAGCCAGAAGAAGAGAAGGCTGAGAGGAGACAAGATAGCCATGTATAAGTATGTGAGAAGAAGTCATAGGGAAGAGGGAGCAAGCTTGTTTTCTGCTGCCCTGCAGACTAGGCCGCAATGGAGCATTGGCTTCAAACTACAAGAGAGGAGATTCCTTTTTTAAAAAAACTAATTTTTATTTTATTTTAACACACACACAAGAAAAACATACCAAACACGCACAGAACATTTACAATTCCCACCACCAACACGAGGATTATTCCCTTTTATATATTCATTTCTTATGGAGACATTTTTATATATATCTTTATCTTTATACCTTTCCATTCTATATACTATATAACATTTGTATCCTATTTCTTATGGCTTGATCTCCAGAATGATTCATAATATGATTCTTTACCCTTGTCCATTTTTCTTCCATTTTTCTCATTCTATTTTCATTAATTTTTGAAGCATTTAATTTCACATTCATAATTTCAAATTCCATTTGTTCCACCATATAATGATACCATTTGTTTACTGTCCATTTTGATTTATCTTTCCATCCTAATACTATTACTGCTTGTGCACATTCTATTATTGCTTCTTTCATTTCCCTATCATTTTCCGTTTTCTCCATTTTTCCTATTGCCGCTATTTCCTTTGTCATGACCCACTCATTTCCTAGAATTTGTTTTGACTGATTTTGTAGTCTGCCAAAAATATTGTATATATTCACATTCCCACATCATGTGCATAAATCGCCCTTTCTGATGGCATCCGTGCCAGCACTGACTACTCCCCTTTTATAGTAGTATGCTAATTGACAGGGTGTACGATACCATTTATGCAGTATTTTCCTCCTCGTTTCTCGTACTTTGGTATTCCTTTTCATCCCTATAATCTCAACCACGTTTCTCATCTCTTGTTCCGTAATTTGTAGCTCCATTTCCCACATACTTGTCAAATCCTGTATTGTACCTCCACCTGCCTCTAATAGCATTGTATATATTTTGCTGGCCTGTGCCTTCATTCCTTCCCATTTGTCTCTTATTATCTTTTCAAAGGCGGTATCTTCTCTTAACCATATTAATATTATCTTTTATTCTACAGTATGCACAGATTGCTCTTATCTGTAACCAATTCTCTTGTCCAAGCCATTGTTTAATTCTATTTTCCCTTACCATTCCCTCTTTGTTATATAATTGTTCTACCCTCTCTATTCCCTTTTCCTTCAATATCTGGGTATTTCTATTAATATTTGATTCCTTATCCTTATTAATTATCCATACTGTTGACATTTTGGATTTTAAGCTACATATTCTCCCTTGCCATTTCTTCCACACTTGCATAGTTCCTTTCATTGGTCCTATTAATTTATCTATATTTCTTTTATCCCATTTTCTAAAAATTATTTCTTCACAACTAACTCCATTCATTTCCTTTTCAAATCTCACCCATTTTTATTAGTCACTTGTAGTTCTATTACTCTTTCAATTTGGAAGGCATCACTATATAGCTCTAGGCATGGACATCCCCATCCTCCTTTCATTTCTTTTGCAATTATCAATTTTTTCCTTACTCTTGGTCTTTTAGCCAGAAGAAGAAAAGGCTGAGAGGAGACAAGATAGCCATGTATAAGTATGTGAGAGGAAGTCAGGGAGGAGGGAGCAAGCTTGTTTTCTGCTGCCCTGCAGACTAGGCCGCAATGGAGCATTGGCTTCAAACTACAAGAGAGGAGATTCCACCTGAACATGAGGATGAACTTCCTGACTGTGAGAAGCGTTCAGCAGTGGAACCCTCTGCCCTGAAGTGTGATGGAGGCTCCTTCTTTGGATTCTTTTAAGCAGAGGCTGGATGGCCATCTGAATTCAAAAAGCATACCCTCATGAAGCTGGAAAGTTAATGAGCCTCTGTCTCTGTCTATATATGTTGTGTGTCTATGGAATTGAATGTTTGCCATGCATACGTGCATTGTGATCCACCCTGAGTTCCCTGCGGGGTGAAATGGGCGGGATATAAATACTGTAAATAAATGAATAAAATGCATTTAGTTGTCCAATGACAATAAAGTCATTCAAGTAAGTGTTGTGTACAGATGGTACATGACACCACACAAATTAAGGAAATGTTATAAAAATTATAAATCTGAAATGTCGGAAATGTAGGGAGGTTGAAGGAACCTTTTACCACACGTGGTGGTCATGTAAAAAAGCGAAATATTTTGGAAGAAAATACATGAAAATATACAAAAAATAAAGATACCATTCAAGCCAGAAATATTTTTATTAGGAATTAATGAACAAAACTTAGACAGTAACATAGACAAACTCCTCTTCTGAGCAACAACAGCTGCAAGAATATGCTATGCGAGGCTGTGGAGAAAAAGTGAAATACCCCAATTGGAAGATTGGAGCAAAAAGATTATGGACATAATATAGATACGGTAACCTACTTGATATCCAAAGAAAAGATAGGAAAAAAAGAACAGAGTGGACATTGATAACTGAATACCTAAAGTAAAAACAACAAGAAGATAACTATAAGGAAATGAATCATCTGCCCACCAAAAGCAGAGCTCAAAGAAGAAAAGGGAGAAAAGAGATAAGAAGAAATAAAAGAAGAAGGAAAAGGGGAAAAAAACCTCCAGGAAGAAGCCCAGAAGTGGAGCTCATACATTTTCACTTTTCCTTCCTTCCTTCCTTCCTTTCCTTCCTTCTTCCTTCCTTCCTTCCTTTCCTTCCTTCCTTTTCTTCTTTCTTTCTCTCCCTTTTTATTATACTCTATACATATTTATATTTATTTTATACTCCTTGTTTTGAAAGTTTTCGCTTTTGTGCTTTGTAAATCTATCTATCTATCTACAGTATATAATAAAAGTCAATGTTTGCGGCGGGAGGTGCGGAGGAAGGGAGGAATATGTGGCAGCTTTTTGATTGGTCGCCAATGTGGGATTATTTGCATAAATGCCTCTGAATGGCCAGCCACCCAACATTCCACCACTCCTAGCCAGCACAGAGAGAAAACGAAAGGGCCTGAGGCAGACATAAATGGCTGGAATTGAAGTTAACCAGTTGCCAGTTTTTCCCATTGGAAATGTAACGTTCAGTACCTTCACCCAACACATTTCACAAAAAACACTGCAAGCCCTACAACTCACAGACTAGGCCCAAAATTGACCGTAAGGTTTCATTAACTTGATTTTCCTGACTAGGCCTCACCTAATGGGATACTGTTTAAGGCATGGATTGACAGTAAGACTTCATTAACTTGATTTTCCCAACTAGGCCTCAGCTCATGGGACATTGTGTAAGACCTGAATTGACAGTAACCAACCTTGCAATGACGGCTCAGGCAAACAAGGGACCAATGGCCCACTTCACAACCTGGTGTGGTTTAGGGCAGGATGGGCCACGAACGATGGGATTCGCAGTACCTTCACATCATTCACTTCCCAAACAACACTGTAGCCCCTTTTAATCACATACCAGGCACAAAATTGACAGCTAGGCTTCCTTAACTTGATTTTCCTGACTAGGCCCCCAACAATGACAGAACAAGACCAAACTTGGCACACAGACCCCCCCAAGATGCACCCTACATCCTGGTGCAGTTTGAGGGAGGATGGACTATGGAAGATGGGACTTGCAGTACTTAAATACACTTCCTTAGAGCACAGTGGCCCACACCAATGATGAATCAGGACCAAACTTGGGACACAGAGGCCCAATGGCCCACTTTACAAACCTGCTGCGGTTCACGGCAGGATGGCTCACAACTGATGGGATTTGCAGTACCTTCACCCAATTCATTTCCCACAGAACATTGTAGCCCCTACAAATCAGAGACCAGGCCCAAACCTGGCACACAGAGTACCCATGACCCACTCTACACCCTGGTGCAGTTTTGAGTGGGACGGACCACGGATGATGGGAGTTGCAGTACCTTCACTCACTTTCAGAGACCGCTGCCACACTCATCCAAATGACTGATCAAGACCGCACTTGGCACACAGAGCCCCCCTGACCCACTCTGCATCCTGGTGCAGATTGGAGAACGTGGGACCATGGATGATGGGACTTCCAGTACCTTCCCGCACTTCCTGAGACCACAGAAACCTCTCATCCAGAAAATGATCAAGACCAAATGTGACACACACAGCCCCCAAGACCCACTCTACATCCTGGTGCTGTTTGGAGGAGGATGGTCCATGGCCAATGGGACTTGCAGTACCTTCACTAAGTTCCTGAGACCACTGCAAGCCACATAAACATCTAATAGGAAGCAACCTTGGCACACAATGCCTTCCTCAAATAACCCGGGCACCGCCGGGTCCTCAGTTAGTACTTAATAAAGCTTTTTTAAAAAAAACAAACAAACAAACAGATGCCATTGGACTGTTTGTTGCATTCGGTGAAAAGATTATCTTGTGTTATCTTTCCTTGCCATGAATTCGCTGATGTAAAGTCAGGTAGGTTCTTCGGCTGAAGCCCATCCCACACGCTGAACGGTGTATGGTTTCTCTCTGGTGTGGATTCTCTTATGTTGGACAAAGGTGGACCGGTCGCTGAAGCTCTTTTCACACTCTGTACATTTATAGGGCTTCTCCCCAGTGTGAATTTTCTGGTGAGACTTGAGATGGGTGCTCCGAGCAAAGCATTTCCCACACTCCAGACACTGATACGGCTTCTCCCCAGTGTGGATTATCTGATGTGACTTGAGATTGGCACTGTGACCAAAGCATTTCCCACACTCCAGGCACTGATACGGCTTCTCCCCAGTGTGGATTATCTGATGTGACTTGAGATGGCCCCTCTGCACAAAGCATTTCCCACACTCCAAGCACTTATATGGCTTCTCTCCCGTGTGGATTCTCTGGTGTGACTTGAGACTGGCACTCTGAGCAAAGCATTTCCCGCAATCCAAGCACTGATACGGCTTCTCCCCAGTGTGGATTCTCTGGTGTGATTTGAGATGACCCCTCTGACCAAAGAATTTCCCACACTCCATACTATTATACAGCTTCTCCTCTTTTCGGGTCCTTGGGAGCTTCATCTTACCAAGATCCGAATTCACAGACTGTCTCTCATCTGCAGAAATACTTTGGTTCAGGTATAAGTCGGAACTCGTCCCTTCATAAAGCGTTTCACATTCAGTCAGGTTTCCCCTCTGATTGAAAGTCTTTGCAGGCATTAAACCTGATTCGTCCTCAGGGTGAATTCTACTATGAAGACTGGAATAAGCAGTCCCCTTTTTTTCTTCCTTGCTTTCCAGCTGGATTGAGATTTTGTGGGAGTCTCCCACCTGAAATGGGAAGGATTTGGCTTCCGGCTCTTCCGCGTGGCTTCCGTCTTTGCTCGCTGGCCCATCTCGGCTCCAAGGATTCTCCTCCAATGCCTCACACTCTGTTCTTTCTGAGGAATCCTCGCCCTCTTGTCCCTTAATCTCACTTTTCCTCTCATCATCTGTTGGAAATAAAGGAGAAGGCAAATTAAGACCCATTCTCACCATGTAAATTGTATAGTCCGAGAAAGTTTCTGAACCTTGAATAAGAGTCTAAAGAGAAAGTGAAACCTATACTGATTTTCTATTTTTAATTTCCTTTTGTTCCACACACAGCATCCATTTCTGTGGTTCAACAAGCTTCATGTTCATTTATATAGATTTCTCCCCTTGTACAGTCCCGGGGGCCATCAAACAGTTCAGGTATCATAATGCGCCCTTTAGGCTGTGATGCTGTAACTCAGTGTTTCTCAATCGGTGTGATTGAGTGTGCCGTGAGCGATCCTCAGGTGTGCCTTGGGAAATTGGAACCTCCCAGCATGCTTTGCGAGTGCGCACTCTGGCCTGCACAAGGAGGGAAGGAAGAGGTACATATCACGCCTTTCCCCGAGGCTCCCCCCTCCCCTTATGCAAATCTTATTTACTTCCCCTTCTTAGTGCCGAGCGCAAGCGATAGTCAAAGGCCTTGGTTTAAAGATTGCTAGGAGGTAGGCCGAAGGGGAGGGCGGCAGCCTGGAAGAGTGCAAGGCGAAGGAGTCCCATCACATCTGCTGCAGGAGCTGTTGGTGGCTGGCTATAGGCCAGTAAGCGGGAAGGAGGAGGAGGCGGCGGCGCAAGGGGGGGCCGGGGAGGGGGGGAGTCGCGCGCAGGCGGAGGGAGCGAAGGGACAGGGACAGGCCCTCTGAGTGGCAGCAGTTGGCCGTGCTCTGCTGCCGGCGCTTTCTGATAGGACGAGGTGAGGAAGGGGCGAGACCTTTCCTCTCGTTGGGCTCTCGCCGGCGACATTTTGTAGCGCAGCAGAGGAGACCCATAAAAAATGGGCGGGAAGCACATGCGGTGCTACAGCCCCCCACACACACACACACACGACGGGAGGGTGAGAAGAAGGGAGCAGGCCTTGTCTCGGGCTTCAGAATGCTCATTGATTGTATGTGAACTATAAATCCCAGAAACTGTAATTCCCAAATGTCAAGGTCTATTTTCCCCAAACTCCACCTGGGTTCACATTTGGGCATATTGAGTATTCATGCCAAGTTTGGTCCTGATCCAACATTGTTTGAGTCCACAGTGCTCTCTGGATATAGGTGAACTACAACTCCAAAACCCAAGGTCAATGCCCACCACACTCTTATAGTATTTTCTCTTGGTTATGGGAGTTCTGTGTGGGAAGTTTGTCTTTCTGCCATTCCTGCCAGGAGATCTATGTTGTGTTCATCGAAACAGGCCCAGGTTTCACACTGAGTGTATAAATACATTAAAAAAACATATTAACTATATGTATTACTGTGTTAGAGTGTCATTTCGGTTGGTGGTGTCCCCCAGGATTTTGTAAATGTAAAAAATGTGCCGCGGCTCAAAAAAGGTTGGGAAACACTGCTGTAACTGGACCTTGCTGCTGAGCCTCTAATTGCAACACTCTGGACTTCATTTGTTCCAGCTGATCAGCAAGATCTTCAAAATTAGCCATGATTGTCTTTGGTGTGGCAGTTGGCAATCTGTCACAACACAGGGAGCCCAAAGAGCCAGACCACGTATAAAGTAGAGTTCATTCAAAAATGACAGAAGTAACTCAAAAAATGGCCAATTTGGTCCAAAAACGCTTTAACTTCAGTGTGAAAGTTCAACCAACTTAAAACAGTGACCAAATAGGTCCAAAAAGATATAAACAAGAAAACCCGGATTAAATCCTCTAAAAACCCGATTTATCCATGGCACAATGGAACAAAACGGCACACGGAGAAAGGCACGCCGATGTCGTCATCAATGGGAGGGAAAACAAAGAGCGAAGTAGTGCCAGCGAAGTCCGAGGTCGAAGAACGGGAAAGCAGCAAACACAATGTCAAAAGCAGACCGGCGTCAGCGAGGGAGAAGCGGCAGCAACGATTCCAATCCGGGTCAAGTGAGGGAGAAGCGACAGCAACGATTCCAATTTGGGTCAAGCGCAGGAGAAGACAGCAACGAAGCAGGCAAGCAGCAGATCCGAAACAGCGTCCACAGGAACCAGGAAACACAGCACAGCACACAAAGCAAGATACAGGCACCCAGCAACACCTTGCCAACTGCAAGGAACCCCAAATTCCAAACCTCACTTTATTCACAAATCTTCATCAGAGCTTGAACGAGCCAACACCCCTTCATTAGCCTTCAATATGGATGCAAATACAGAAGAATTATTTGTGTATTGTATCTCGGCTGCCAGGATGGTTTTAGCCAGGAGATGAAAAGAGGAAACCATCCCAGAGAAAGAAGACTGGAAACTGAAGCTACTGAATATCATGAATATGGGCCGCTTGACAAAAGCATTGAACCAAGATACCAACTTTAAATGTACAGACTGGTCGCTGATTATAAATTACTTTAAGAAGAATAATACAGATTGGACAATTAAATAAAATGAAAATATGTTAGTAATATAATTCAAGAGGATTGTCAGTAAGTGTTCGGTGATGACCAAAGCTATGCGCAAAGGACACAGGGGGTTAGAAGGGGTTGGAAGTACACCAATAGCAGGATTTAGTGTGTTTCGTGAGTGTATGTCTATGTTTATTTGTTACGAAGTAGGTTCCGCACGTTGGAACTACTTTTGTGTCTTGTGTTATTTTAACGTTAAAAACTAATAAAATATTTTGAACCTAAAAAAAAGACTTAACTTCCCCCAGGATGAAGCTTGATCCTCAGAACTCCAATTCCCACCCCTGGAAAACCCCACAAATGTAACACTACTTGTTGGTTCTGCACAAACATCGCACACTTCCTGTACTCTAGTCCAGTCCATGCCACTAGATCAGGGGTGCTCACACTTTTCCAGCATGCGAGCTACTTATAAAACAATCAAGTCCCAAAGATCTACCTACCCACTACTCAGAGAGCCATAAAAGCAAAATATTGGGAAATTTATTTCAGTGAGATCCATGTAATACATTTTAAGACTGAATTCAACTAAATGTGAGTATAATAAGCCCCTGAGCATTCCTCACAAATGGCATGGGAGCCATACACACTGTGCCTGCGATCTGCTTGAGATCTACCAGGACGCCCTTCAAGATCTACCAGCAGATCACGATCTACCTAATGAGCACCCCTGCACTAGATACATCGTCAGAATCCCCATCCACACTTCCCATAATTGGTTCCCCAGTGACAGACCCATAATCCCCAGAGAAACCCTCAAAAGAGTCCTCATCAGTAGATTCCCCAAGTATTTAACGGATCTTTTTCCTTTGTTGCTCTTCATCTGATTCTTGATCACGACTAACCCGGTTTCCCCTCCTAGCCTCCAATTCCATACTTTCAGTATCATTCAAGGGCTCATCTACAACAGGGCAACTGTGCCCACACATCTTCACAGAACGCGTGGAGCCTCCCCCATCACCCACAATATTAGAAATATTTTATGGCATCCAGAAAAGCAGAATCCATATTTTCTATTTCATTTACTTACAATTAAGGCAAAATTATCTCTCTATGCATTTGCAAGATTCTCCAGTGTGATTCTATGGTATGTTTCCCTTGGATGTTTTTGAACATTGATGGCCAGAACTGGATACAATAATCCAGGTTAGGATTGACCAGAAATTATGAGGATTTCCAGGCCATAGGTCTGCCCACAGAAGGGTAAACTTTGGCCTTCCAGATACTACAATTTCAATCCCCTCTGGAAAAGCATTACAGAAGCTGGGGGCTCCATGTGCTTGGCATACTCTTGGGCTCAGACTATCCAAGATCTAAGGGAATGCACTTCTCAGGGGGAGAACAGCCACAGTGCTGTGGTTAGTCTGGGAAGAAGATCATCCAAGGACACAAACAGCCCACTCTTCTTACCCAAGGGTCCAACATCCCCGCCGTCATCTTCCTGTTTGGTCTCCACGCTAAGCTTCTTCTGCTCCATCTCAGGCAGGGCTTGGCCACCTTCAGGGGGACCCGCCATCTCCTCTTCCTCTAACAGCACCTAGAATATTTAACACCTGTTACCCAAATGTGTATCTCACGCTTATGGCTTTCCTCTGCTCTACAGAGTCCTCAAAATATTTGTGAGGTACTGTACATCAGAGAAATTAACTGTCCCATGGTCGGTAACTGGACGGTGCATTTCATGGTCCAGAAGGGACTTGACCCAGATCTAGCAAGTCACAATCCCACATTAAACCTACTTCCTAGGCATCTGATGGGGGCTGCATTTGCTCTTTGCAGTGTAATCCTCATCCCCACTGTATTTGAATTTTTAATTGAATTAAAAACTCAGCATGGACACCAACAAATGGGGCTTTGTCAGGCAATTTTCCCATGTTTTTTCCTTCCGTGGTTGTTTCAGGTACAAAAGAGGCCTTTTTAAAACCACAAAGTAAACTTAGGATTGACTATTGGGGCAGACAGGGTGCTGGGAGACCTAAGAAGGCTCAAAGGTAGACCCATACAGGCTACACATTACTTATTCCAGACCTGACCATATTGCTACCCTTGCTGGATAAATGAAGATCTGTTGACACCTTGCGCAAAGCAGCCCTTTGGGAAGCCTGGGACCCAAGAACATGGAGCAATATTGTATAATCTTTTAGAGTTGATGCTAGATTAAGAACCCAAAATTATTCAGGCTCACCTACTATATGAGATGTGGAAAAAGTCAACAAAAAATTAAGAGTTGACAGAATAATTTTCAAGTGGTCAGAACCTCAACTCTGTTATTCAACATCTATATGCGACCACTTGCCCAGCTGGTACGTAACTTTGGGCTTGGGTGTCACCAGTACGCTGATGACACTCAGCTCATTCTGAGGATGGAGGGCCGGCCCGAATCCGTACCCGATAATTTCCATTGCTGCCTTGAAGCCATTACTGGATGGCTGCGAGCCAGTAGGTTGAAGGTGAATCCGGCAAAGACGGAGATCCTGTGGCTTGGCCGTCCGGGCGGTGGGGATGTTCAGCTTCCAACCCTGGACGGCGCGATATTATGTCCGTCGTCATCTGTTAAGAGCCTTGGGGTGACTTTGGACCCTCTGCTGTCGATGGAGACTCACATCTCCACCGTCAGCAGAGTGGCGTTCTTCCATCTTCGCCAGGCGAGGAGGCTGGCCCCCTACCTGTCCCGTAAGTGAAAAGCAGGCTGTTCAACACATATATAATACACAGTGGGAAAGACAGCGTGTAAGCTGAACAATGCGGATAAATGCACAATTTACGGTGATATAAGCAATGATAAAGTCTTCTCTAGTAAATGCACATGTATTTATTGTAATAGGAAATACAAGCATAGAATGTACAATTGTCACAACTTAAATATCATCATAATGAATGTCCAAATAATAGCGGTGAATGGGCTCACACGGAGGTGAACCGAGACGCCCAGGCTCCGGAGAGGAATGTTGTAAAATAAGCTCAGGCACAGTCCCGGACGCCTTCCCAACCGAAAAGATAATTCCAAATAGTGTTCAATGCAAGTGAGTTCTCACAAATAATGGTGATAACAAGGGAGGGTCGTCCTTGGGCCGACGGGGAGAAACGAAGCCGCACGGGACCCTTTCGTCGGCCCAAGGACAACCCTCCCTTGTTATCACCATTATTTGTGAGAACTCACTTGCATTGAACACTATTTGGAATTATCTTTTCGGTTGGGAAGGCGTCCGGGACTGTGCCTGAGCTTATTTTACAACATTCCTCTCCGGAGCCTGGGCGTCTCGGTTCACCTCCGTGTGAGTCCATTCACCGCTATTATTTGGACATTCATTATGATGATATTTAAGTTGTGACAATTGTACATTCTATGCTTGTATTTCCTATTACAATAAATACATGTGCATTTACTAGAGAAGACTTTATCATTGCTTATATCACCGTAAATTGTGCATTTATCCGCATTGCTCAGCTTACACGCTGTCTTTCCCCCTACCTGTCCCGGCACGACCTGGCCACAGTGGTCCATCTCGAGGCTAGACTACTGTAATGCTCTTTACATTGGCCTTCCTTTGTCGGTGATCCAGAAACTTAAGCTGGTGCAGAATGCTGCAGCTAGACTCCTTGCTGGGGTCTCGGTAAATTGCCACATTACACCGATTCTGCGTGAGCTGCACTGGCTACCTGTAGAATGCCGGATTACCTTCAAAGTGTTAGTTCTGACTTTTAAGGCCTTAAATGGTCTGGGGCCAGTGTACCTGCGGGACCGCCTCTTCCCATATCATCCCACCAGATCTCTACGCTCTGAAGAGCAGAACCTCCTGGTCGTTCCTAGCCCTAAGATATACCGCCTGATTGCAACCCGTCGACGGGCCTTTTCGATCATTGCTCCAGTGCTCTGGAACGCATTGCCCACCAACATCTACTGCCCAGAATCTCCTTTCGTTTCGGATAGCTTGCAAGACTTTGCTGTTTCAGCAGGCTTTCGGAGTCTGATTAGCTGCAGCCTCTTGCTGATGTTCCGCCATCTTGTATTACTTGTCTTATTGCTGTGTTTTAATGTGCTATTCATTGCGATATTTTAATTCATTGTTTTAATTGTGATTTTTAACTATTTTAGCTGTGTTTGCTGGTTCTATGATCATGAGTGGCGGCAGATAAATGCGAATAAATAAATGAATACTGTAAATAAACCCGTACTGAGCCACAGGATCAATACAGCGTGAGCTACACAGGATCACGACAATGACTGGTCCTCACCTGGTTTCCCTGCCTCTTGGCCTCTCTCTGCCTCTGGAGGAAGTCCTCGGCCAAGGCCACCGCCTGGGAGCAAGTCTCTGGACCACATTCCTTGACCCAGGCCTCTATCTCTGGAGGCAGGACGGCCAAGAGCTGCTCCAAGATCAGCAGCTCCAGGATCTGCTCCTTCGAATGCCTTTCAGCTTTCAGCCACCCGCAACACAGTTCCTGAAGCTGGCCATAAGCCCCTCTTGGCCCCTCGGCCTCCTGATAGCGGAAACACCGGAAACACTGTCGCTGCTCCTCCCGCTGCATGGTGTCCCCGTGCAAGATGGCGGCCTTCACTTTCACATAATCCTCCCTACCTTCGGCCTCCAGGCCAGTGAAGGCCCGCTTGGCCTCTCCGCTCAATGCTGGCAGGAGCCGGGGCACCCACTCTTCCTTGGGCCACCGACAGGCTTGGGCCACTTGCTCAAAGGAGGCCAGGAAGGCTTTAGCGTCATCCCACGGCTCCTCCCTCGACTCAGAGATCCCCCGTTTAGGGTGAGGGCCTTCCATGCTCTTCAGGAACTCCTGCCATTGGGTTTCCCACTGCTGAAGCGAGTCTTTGAGGCATTCCTGTTTCACCTCCACTTGTTCCCTTTGCAGGAATGCCTCCGTCGTCCCAACATGGCAGCTCCCTCTCACTTCCCGTGATGCCTGCCCTGGTATATGACTTGTAAGGTCCTCTTGGGTCTCCATTTTCATCCTCAGACAATAGTAGCCTGAAATGGTGGGAAATGCTGGACTCTACTGCAGGAAGCTAAACATCCGCATGGAGCTTTCTGCCTGGAAAAGAGAAAACAAAAGAAGAATGTAAAACGGCATTCACATTTTAAAGAGGAAGAGTGACGAAAGCAAAGATGCAGGACATGAAAAGATAAAAACAGGATGGTCTGATCTCTGTATCCATGTGGTTTACTTTCTCAAATTTACTGCAAAAACCCTAATTGAACTGAATGACTCTGCCAGCATATAGTTGTGGATCTGTGGATACAGAGGGATAGCATAATTATTTTACATAATGTCCAGTTTTTATCTAGTTTGGGTGCCCAGAAGTTATTCAATGTTATTGAATGATAACTCCCATCACTTAATGGGAATTGCAACCCAACAGCACTTATGGCTCTGAGGTTGGGGAAAGATTAGGGTTAGGCATCATATCCTGCTATCTACATTTAACCCCATTACCCTGACTAAACAGAACAAACAGCAGTCTTCCAGCTGTTACTGTATCTCAACTCCCATCAGCTCGAGTCCTGATAGCTAATGATGAGGAATACACGAGTTGTAGTCCAGTATCTGGCAGGACGCATGAAATGACATGGAGGGCCACATTTGGCCTGCGGGCCTTGAGTCTGACACATGTGACTTAGAGGTACCCTCTCTAGAAATTCAACAGGTCCTCCAAGTTGGCTCTATGGTAACCTCAGGGGGAAGCGGAATTGCATGGAAAACACATACAATTCCCAGAGAGGATGCCTCCAAGATGCTGCTGTTATGGTAAGATCCAGTGGATACCAGTCCAGTAGTACAAGAATCATATTGTATTTTACATGAGAAGGATGGTAAAACAGCAAGACATCTGGGTGACCCCTGGGCAACATCCTTGCAGACAGCCAATTCTCTCACACCAGAAGTGACTTGCAGTCCCACATTCTACGGTTCTCCATCTCTCCTCATAGTTCCTATAGAATTCCAGATATTTTGGACTGCAGCTCCTATCGGTACAGTCAGTCAGTGGTGAGGAAAGCCGGGGGTCCCAGTCCAACAAGACTGAGAGAGATAAACAACTCCTAGCCCTGAGACAAAGATTTCAAGAGCGGTGTGTTTGTTCGCAAGCACTGACTTTCTGAGAATCTAGGACTCTTTAGGTCAGTGTTTCTCGACCTTCTTAATGCCGTGAACCCTTAACACAGTTCCACATATTGTGGTGACCCGCATCCATAACATAATATTGGTTGCTACTTCATAACTGTCATTTTGCTACTGTTATTAATAACAGTATTATTTTTACAGTTATTATGCTTTTTAAATGTATTTATGGTATTGTATTTGATAATTTTATTGTAAATTTATGATGTTTTTAGATTTTAAATGTTAGCATTGAATACTTGTTGTTTGCAGTCTGAGTCCCTCTCCGGAGGTGAGAAGGCCGGGGTAGAAAAGATTTAAATAAAATAAAATAAAATAATTAATTGCAATGTGAATATCTGATGTGCAGGATACATTTTCATTCACTGGACCAAATTTGTCACAAATACTCAATACGCCCATATTTGAATTCTGATGAGGTTGGGGAAGGGAATTGATTTTGTCATTTGGGAGCTGTAGTTGCTGGGATTTATAGCTCACCGACAATCAAAGAGCACTCTGAACTCCACCAAAGATGGAATTGAACCACACTTGGCACACAGAACTCTCATGACCAACAGAAAATCCTAGAAGGGTTTGGTGGGCATTGACCTTGAGTTTGGGAGTTGTAGTTCACCTACATCCAGAGAGAACTGTGGACTCAAACAATGATGGATCTGGACCAAACTTGATATGAATACTCAATATGCCCAAATGTGAACACCGGTGGAGCTTGGGGGAAATAGCCCTTGACATTTGGGATTTGTAGTTGCTGGGATTTATAGTTGGTCTACAATTAAGGAGCATTCTGAACCCCACCAAGGAGAGAATGGGGCCAAACTTCCCACACAGAACCCTCAGGACTAACAGAAAATACTGTTTTCAGATGGTCTTTGTCGACCCCTCTGACACCTCCTAGCGACCCGCCCCCAAAATTGATTTAGGTCTTGCAGTAGAACATGACTCCAAAGTGGGAGAAGGGGCTGGACTGGGTGGCCTCTGGGTGCCCCTTCCTCCTCTGTGGGTCCCACTTTCCCTCCTTCACCAACCACTTCTCTGCTCCTCAACAACTTGTTGTTTCTTTATTTCTTATCCCTCTTTTCCTCCCATAACCAGGACCCAAAGCAGCTCACATTAAAAAAACCCAGACAATTAAAAACATGCAGAAAGTATATATTGTCAGATACGGCGATGCTCTCTCGGAGCCCTTTCTAATAACTAATGGAGTGAAACAAGGTTGTGTTCTTGCACCAATCCTATTTACAATCTTCTTCAGCATGAAGCTCCAAAGGGCTACGGCAGACCTCGAAGAAGAAGACGACGGCATATATATACGCTATAATACTGATAGTAGATTGTTCAACTTAAGCCGTCTGAGGGCTCGCACTAAGACTCTAAACCAGGGGTGCCCACACTTTTTCATCATGCGAGCTACTATATGAACTATCAAATTGAAAAGATCACCCGTCTGCGCGGGGCTTCTTTCTTGCCTGCCCACGAGCTCGCTGCCACGTGCACCCAGGAAGGGGATCCTCGCCTACGCGCGCGCTCTCTCTTAATGTCTTAGTTGCCTTCCTCCTTCCTGCTGCGTGCTTTCGCAAAGCAGGAAGTCCCCATTCCATCCTGCTTCTTGCATGCACAGCAGGCCCCTCCCACGCACGCAGCAGGAGGGTATTTATAGGCGCACCTGCCAGCGCTCCGGCCAGATATGGCTTTGGCGGCGGCTCGAAAGGTGCAGGGCTGGGAAGAGAGGCCGTCTGGCTGCTGCCTGGGCTGGGAAACTCAACCGAGAGAGGGACCCACCTGAGGCTGGAGCCTCCCCATGGTTGCCTCCCCCCCCCTCCCTCCAGGCTTCCTTACCTGGGCAGGAGAAGGAAGAGTGGAAAAGGTGCTTCCCCAAAGTGACAGATGCAGCGGGGGCGCCCTTCCTTCCTTCCTTTCGAGGGTGTCACTCAGAAAGGACGCCCAAGTGGACGGCTGGCAGGAAGGAGGACCCCTCCCACTGGTGGCAGTCCATGCCCACGGGAGAGAGAGAGAGAGAGAGAGAGAGAGAGAGAGAGAGAGAGGGTGGCTCTTCCTAGCCAGCTCTGAAGAGCCACCGTCTCTCTCTCTCTCTCCCGTGGGCCCTTGCCGCCTTTCTCCTTCGAGGGCGAGGGAGGGTGAGGCAGAGAAAGGCGGCGAGGGCACAAGCAGCAGCAGCAAGTGGAGTCTCCATCCCCGCAGCCCCCTCCTCCTTGGGTTCAGCCCCAGGAACACGGCGGAGCCCTCCCTCCTCGCCCCCTACCAAGGAAAGAAAGCAGCCCCACACAGCTCGCTCGCCCAGGTCTCGGCTTGGAATGGGAGTCCCGAGGGCAGCAGCAGGGTTTGCGGGGGCTTGCGGCGGGGCTTGCTTGGCTTTGCCCCACTTTGCCCGGCCTCCTTCGCCTCTATCTCTCTCCCTCTCTCCTTCTAGCGCCCGCCTGCCTGCCTGCCAAAAGGATCCGAAAACGTTCTCCGGATTTCCCCGGCAGCAACCAATGGACAGTCATGTCACCACACCGTGCGTGGCAAGACGAGTGCCAGGGCCCGCCCACTAAAGCCTCATTTTGGCAAAAGAAGCCCCGCAAAGGCGGCGGCGGGAGCGCACGTGCACGCGCATGGCAGGAGCGCGCCATCCGGCTGGTGAGGCCCAAAGATCACCAGGAAGAGGGCTGAAGATCACCTAGGTGCTCCCGATCACCGTAATGAGCACCCCTGCTCTAAACTATCTGGTCCGTGAGCTGCTTTTTGCTGACAATGCTGCCCTTGTCGCCCATTCAGAAGCAGCCCTGCAGCGCCTAACATCCTGCTTTGCAACAGCTGCAGAGCTGTTTGGGCTGGAAGTCAGCCTGAAGAAAACGGAAGTCCTCTACCAGTCCGCACCACAAGAAGAACACCATCACACCCACGTCAGCATAGGCACATCTGTGCTTAAGTCCGTTCAGCAGTTCACCTACCTGGGAAGCATCATCTCTTCAGACGCCAAGATTGACAAAGAGATAGATCACAGATTATCAAAGGCATAGAGTGCATTCGGAAGGCTGCACAAAAGAGTCTGGAGCAACAAGCACCTGAGGCTTGTGTACAGAGCTATTGTACTGTGTATTCCCCTATATGGGTCTGAAACATGGGTCACCTATCGCCAACACCTACGACTCCTCGAACGCTTTCATCAGCGCTGTCTTTGCACAATCCTAAATATACACTGGACTGACGATGTGACGAACGTTGCTGTCCTTGAGCAAGCAGGGATCACCAGCATTGAGGCCATGCTATTGAGGACACAGCTGCGCTGGGCAGGGCACGTCTCTAGGATGGAGGACCACCGCCTCCCAAAGATACTACTCTGTGGTGAACTCGCCACGGGTCAGCGCAAGAGAGACGCCCCCCAAAAGAGATATAAGGACTCCCTGAAACAACATCTCAGGCTCGGCCAGATTGCTCACCAACAATGGTCCACCCTGGCCCCCCATCGGGAGGCATGGAGATGCACTCTCCACAATGCTGCGGCCTCTTTCGATAAGACACACCGAATGGGTCTCTAAGAGAAACGACAACGCCGAAAGAACCGCAACTTGGAAACAACATCACCCAAGGAGACTTTCTGCTGTGATTTCTGCAACCGAACTTGCCAATCTCAGATTGGCCTTTTTAGTCATCAACGCGCTCGTAAAAAGCATGGGAATGAGCCCTTCTTCGGAATCTTCGTTCGCGAAGTAATGCCGAGAGAGAGTTGGGGGAGGCACCAGGACTCTTGGGCAGAGAAGGGGAAGACCCTGGGAAACTGGAATGCCCAGGATGGCCCAGCAAACCCGCCTCCCCTCCCCTCCCTCCCTCCCTCTCCACACACCTTCCTCCCTCCAACTCCTTCCCTCTCAACCCAAGGACTCAGGCTCAGATCTCCCTCCTCTTCCTCCAAAATCCTCCCAGAAAGGAAAGCCAAGGGCAGGAGTTCCCAGAGGAGCCGCTTTGGAGGAGAAGCCCAGCCAGGAAGAGCAGGGCACAGCCCACAGCCCTCCACAACACAGCACTGCCGGAAGGCCTCTCTAGCCTCCTGCAGTTCCAGAACTCGAAGGTTGGCCTTCAAGCCGCCCTTGGTCCTCCAGGCTTTTGGACTCCAACTCCCAGAAGCCTCGGCTTCCTCGGGCAAGGGGCAGGAATTCTGGGAAATGGAGTCCAAAACACTGGAAGAGCAGGGCCTGGGAAACACGTGGCTTCTGAAGCTGGGAGGAAACGCTTTTCTCAACAGGGAAGAAATTCTTCTGATCATGTTTCCATAAAGTACTTTTTCCATCTTAAACATGAGAAGAAGAAGTGCAAATAAGGACTGATTATGTATTTAATTTAAATTGCCTGTAAATGGATGCTGTCCCCCTGAATGGCAAAGGGGTTTCCTTGGCAAAGATGCTGGTTCTCCCAGGCAGTGAAGCCTCCAGCACTTTGGACGCCTTCTGTGTCTCCCATCCAAGTATTAACCAGGTCTGATACTGCTTAGCTTCCAAGACAGAGCACAACAACAAGAGCGTGAAAGGGGAGGGGGAGGAAGAGGTCTCTGTCTAAAGCTGGCATGGGCAAACTTGGACCTTCCAGGTGTTTTGGACTCCGACTCCCACCATTCCTAGCAGCCTCAGGCCCTTTTCCTTTTTCCCCCTCAGCCACTTAAGCAGGAAAGGGCCTCAGGCTGTGAGGAATGGTGGGAGTTGAAGTCCAAAGCACCCAGAGGGCTGAAGTTTTCCCATGCCTGTTTTAGGGACCTTAAAGTGGTGAGCCTCCTTCCAACATTGTGATTCTGGATAGAAAACAAACAACAACGAAACATAACATTGTTTGAGTCCACAGTGCTCTCTGGGTGTAGGTGAACTACAACCTCCAAACTCAAGGTCAATTCCCAAGCAAACCCTTTCTGTTGATAATGAGAGTTCAATATGCCAAGTTTGGTTCAATTCCATTATTGCAAGAGTTCAGGATGCTCTTTGATTGTGTGTTAACTATAAGTCCCAGAAACTGTAACTCCCAAATGTCAAGGTCTATTTTCCCCAAACTCAATCTGTGTTCGCATTTGGGCATATTGAGTATTCATGCCAAGTTTGGTCCTGATCCAACATTGTTTCAGTCCACAGTACTCTCTGGATATAGGTGAACTACAACTCCAGGAAGGGGCGAGACTTTTCCTCTCGTTGCGCTCTCGCCGGCGACATTTTGTAGCGCAGCAGAGGAGACCCGTAAAAAATGGGCGGGAAGCACATGCGGTGCTACAGCCCCCCCCCCCACACACACACACACACGACGGGAGGGTGAGAAGAAGGGAGCAGGCCTTGTCTCGGGCTTCAGAATGCTCATTGATTGTATGTGAACTATAAATCCCAGAAACTGTAACTCCCAAATGTCAAGGTCTATTTTCCCCAAACTCCACCTGGGTTCACATTTGGGCATATTGAGTATTCATGCCAAGTTTGGTCCTGATCCAACATTGTTTGAGTCTACAGTGCTCTCTGGATATAGGTGAACTACAACTCCAAAACCCAAGGTCAATGCCCACCACACTCTTATAGTATTTTCTCTTGGTTATGGGAGTTCTGTGTGGGAAGTTTGTCTTTCTGCCATTCCTGCCAGGAGATCTAAGTTGTGTTCATCGAAACAGGCCCAGGTTTCACACTGAGTGTATACGTAAATCCATTTAAAAACATATTAACTATATGTATTACTGTGTTAGAGTGTCATTTTGGTTCGTGGTGTGCCCTAGGATATTGTAAATGTAAAAAATGTGCCGCGGCTCAAAAAAGGTTGAAAAACACTGAATTAGTCTACTGTACTTTGAAAAAGTCCTGTATCGCCTCTTCCGTCCAACGGGGACGCAGGCTGCCCTGCAAGTTGGAATCCCCGGGCAGGCGTTGCCGTGGAAACCGCAGCGCGCACCTTCCTCTGGTGAACCCCGCCCAGTCCTGTCCTGCTAGTCAAAAATAAGGGGCAGGGCCTGTAAAAAAGGGACACAAATTTTAGGGCCAAAATAAGGGACGTCCCTTAGAATAAGGGACATATGGCAACCCTAAGTCTGCGTCTGCAGTCATCTTTGCGCCTAGAAATACAAAGTCTGTCACGGCCTCCACTCTATTGGACTAAAGGTGAAGACAGCCACACTGAGGAAGGGCCAAGCTTGTTTTTTGCTGCTCTGGAGAGTAGGACCCAAAGGAGCCATGGATTCAAATGACAGGAAGAAAGATTCCCCCTCAACGTTAGGGGCTCCCAGAGGCCTCCTGGCCAAGCATCCCAATGGCATTAGCAATGCCATGGTTGAGAGAAGAGAGGGTCGGCGTTTCTTGTAGGTTCTTCCAGGATGGATGAGCTCTCGTCCTTTGCCACGCTTCTCAGATACAGGGACGGGCCTTTTGAGGAGCAAGGAAGTGGTTGGTGAAGGAGGGAAAGTGGGACCCACAGAGGAGGATACAGAGATGGGCCTTTAAAGAATAAAAGTAGGGTACACTACTTACATTAACCTGTGTAGAAGTATACCTAGGATTTTAGGGTTGAATTTTTGACTAGGATTTCTATACATGATTATACATAATTAACTTGACTTTCCCCGCTCCCCACTTTGGGAGAACTTGATAAGTCCCGCAGCCTTAAGAAAGCTCTGAACTTTCTGAAGGACCCATTTCACCAAACATATACTGGTGGGTTTTTTTTTTGGATATTATTACTATCTGGCAGGCGGTAAAAGATGACAAAATCAAGGACAAACAGACCAGTTTTATACTAGAACTGTAACGATATTGGTTTCGCACTGATGTGGCACTGGGGGCTGTGCGGTGGTGGTTGGAGTGTGGAAGGATGGTTGTTTTTGTGATGAGTGCTGGGGAAAGCTTTTGGACCGAGTTGTGGCGCAGCTGGTTGGGAGTCAGCTGCATTAAAATCACTATTGACTGAAAGGTCATGAGTTCGAAGCCAGCCAGGGTCGGAGTAAGCTCCCGACCGTTTGTCTAGCTTGCTGTTGACCTTTGCAGCCCGAAAGACAGTTGCATCTGTCAAGTAGGAAATTTAGGTCCCGCTTATGCAGGGAGACTAATTTAACTAATTTACGACACTATAAAACCCTCTAGCACAGTGTTTCTCAACCTGGGGGTCGGGACCCCTGGGGGGGGTCATGAGGGGTTGTCAGAGGGGTCGCCAATGACCCTCAGAAAACATAGTATTTTTGTTGGTCGTGGCAGTTCTGTGTGGGAAGTTTGACCCAATTCTATCATTGGTGGGGTTCAGAGTGCTCTTTGATTGTAGGGGAACTATAAATCCCAGCAATTAGAGCTCCCAAATGTCAAGGCCTATTTTCCCCAAATTCCACCAGTGTTCACATTTGGGCATATTTAATATTCATGCCAAGTTTGGTCCAGATGAGTCCACAGTGCTCTCTGTATGTAGGTGAACTACAACTCCAAAAACCCAAGGTGAATGCCCACCAAACTCTTCCAGTATTTTCTGTTGGTCATGTGTGCCAAGATTGGTTCAATTCCCCCATTGGTGGAGTTCAGAATGTTCTCTGATTGTAGGTGAACTATAACTCCCAGCAACTACAACTCCCAAATGACAATATCAATCCCCCTGCCCTCACCTCACCAGTATTCAAATTTGGGTGTATCAGGTATTTGTGCCAAATTTGGTCCAGTGAATGAAAATATGTACATTCTGCATATCACATATTTACATTACGATTCATAACAATAGCAAAATTACAGTTATGAAGTAGCAACAAAAAGTAATTTTGTGGTTGGGGGTCACTACAACATGAGGAATTGTATTAAGGGGTCGCGGCATTAAGAAGGTTGAGAAACACTGCTCTAGCAGTATGCAAAAGATTGAGGAAGTACTCCATCGATGTCACAAGTGGATGGTGATGCGACAGCTCCCCCGGTGGCTGGAATTCAAAAAGCATACCCTCATGAAGCTGGAAAATTAATTAGACTGTCTATATATGTTGTGTGTCTATGGCACTGAATGTTTGCCATGTATATATGCATTGTGATCCACCCTGAGTTCCCTGCGGGGTGAAATGGGCAGAATATAAATATTGTAAATAAAAAATTAAAATGCATTCAGTTGTCCAGTGACAATAAAGTCATTCAAATAAGTGTTGTGTACAGATGGTACATGACACCACACAAATTAAGGAAATGTTATAAAAATTATAAATCTGAAATGTTGGAAATGTAGGGAGGTTGAAGGAACCTTTTACCACATGTGGTGGTCATGTAAAAAAGCAAAATATTTTGGAAGAAAATACATGAAAATATACAAAAAATAAAAATAACATTCAAGCCAGAAATATTTTTATTAGGAATTAATGAACAAAACTTAGACAGTAACATAGACAAACTCCTCTTCTGAGCAACAACAGCTGCAAGAATATGCTATGCGAGGCTGCGGAGAAAAAGTGAAATACCCCAATTGGAAGATTGGAAGAAAAAGATTATGGACATAATATAGATACGTTAACCTACTTGATATCCAAAGAAAAGATAGGAAAAAAAGAACAGAGTGGACATTGATAACTGAAGTAAAAACAACAACAAGGATAACTATAAGGAAAGAAATCATCTGCCTACAAAAGCAGAGTTCAAAGAAGAAAAGGGAGAAAAGAGATAAGAAGAAATAAAAGAAGAAGGAAAAGGGAAAAAACCTCCAGGAAGAAGCCCAGAAGTGGAGCTCATACATTTTCACTTTCTCTCTTTCTTTCTTTCTCTCCCTTTTTATTATATTCTATTCATATCTATATCTATATTTCTTTTCTACTCCTGGTTTTTAAAGTGTTTGCTTTTGTGCTTTGTAAATACTTAATAAAGCTTTTTTATATATATAAAAAAGATGCCATTAGACTGTTTGCTGCATTCGGTGAAAAGACACAGCCATGCCAGCATTCAGGAAGTGCTGATTCTCGTGTGTTATCTTTCCTTGCTATGGATTCGCTGATGTAAAGTCAGGCGGGTCCTCCGGCCGAAGCCCTTCCCACACGCTGAACAGGTGTACGGTTTATTTCTGGTGTGGACTGTCTTGTGTCGGGCAAGGGTGGACCGGTCGCTAAAACTCTTTTCGCACTCTGTACATTTATAGGGCTTCTCCCCTGTGTGGATTATCTGGTGTGACTTGAGAGTGTTACTCCGAGCAAAGCATTTCCCACACTCCAGGCACTGATAGGGCTTCTCTCCCGTGTGGATTCTCTGGTGTGACTTGAGATTGCCATTCGAACCAAAGCATTTCCCGCACTCCATACATTTATACAGCTTCTCCCCCTTTTGGATCCTCGGGTGCTTCGTCTTACCAACATCTAAATTCATAGACTGTCTCTCATCTGCAGAAATACTTTGATTCAGGTATATGTTGGAACTTGTCCCTTCATAATGCGTTGCACATTCAGTGTGGTTTCCTTTCTCGCCATGGATTCTCTGGTGCAAAATCAGGTAAGTCCTTCGGCTGAAGCCCTTCCCGCACTCTGAACAGGTGTACGGTTTCTCTCTGGTGTGCATCGCCTTATGTCGGACAAAGGTGGACCGGTCGCTGAAGCTCTTTTCACACTCTGTACATTTATAGGGCTTCTCCCCTGTGTGGATTTCCTGGTGTGACTTCAGATGGCCACTCTGAGCAAAGCATTTCCCACACTCCAAACATTTATACTTCTCCCCTTTTTGGATCCTTGAATGCTTCATCTTACTAAGATCCGAATTCATAGACTGTCTCTCATCTGCAGAAATACTTTGATTCAGGTATAAGTCAGAACTCGTCCCTTCATAAAGCGTTTCACATTCAGTCAGGTTTCCCCTCTGATTGAAAGTCTTTGCAGGCATTAAACCTGATTCGTCCTCAGGGTGAATTCTACTATGAAGACTGGAATAAGCAGTCCCCTTTTTTTCTTCCTTGCTTTCCAGCTGGATTGAGATTTTGTGGGAGTCTCCCACCTGAAATGGGAAGGATTTGGCTTCCGGCTCTTCCACGTGGCTTCCGCCTTTGCTCGCTGGCCCATCTCGGCTCCACAGATTCTCCTCCAATGCCTCACACTCTGTTCTTTCTGAGGAATCCTCGCCCTCTTGCCCCTTATTCTCACTTTTCCTCTCATCATCTGTTGGAAATAAAGCAGAAGGCAAATTAAGACCCATTCTCACCATGTAAATTGTATAGTCCGAGAAAGTTTCTGAATCTTGAATAAGAGTCTCAAGAGAAAGTGAAACCTATACTGATTTTCTATTTTTCATTTCCTTTTGTTCCACACACAGCATCCATTTCTGTGGTTCAACAAGCTTCATGTTTATTTATATAGATTTCTCCCCTTATACAGTCCCGGGTGCCACAAACCGTTCAGGTAACATGATGCGCCCTTTAGGCTGTGATGCTGTAACTGGACCTTGCTGCTGAGCCTCTAATTGCAACACTCTGGACTTCATTTGTTCCAGCTGATCAGCAAGATCTTCAAAATTAGCCATGATTGTCTTTGGTGTGGCAGTTGGCAATCTGTCGCAACACAGGGAGCCCAAAGAGCCAGACCAGGTATAAAGTAAAGTAGAGCTTATTCAAAAATGACAGAAGTAACTCAAAAAATGGCCAATTTGGTCCAAAAACACTTTAACCTCAGTGTGAAAGTTCAACCAACTTAAAACAGTGACCAAATAGGTCCAAAAAGATATAAACAAGAAAACCCGGATTAAATCCCCTAAAAACCCGATTTATCCGCAAAGCGCGGCACAATGGAGCAAAACGGCACACGGAGAAAGGCACGCCGATGTCGTCATCAATGGGAGGGAAAACAAAGAGCGAAGTAGCGCCAGCAAAGTCCAAGGTCAAAGAACGGGAAAGCAGCAAACACGTTGTCAAAAGCAGACCGGCGTCAGCGAGGGAGAAGCAGCAGCAACGATTCCAATCCGGGTCAAGCGAGGGAGAAGACAGCAACGAAGCAGGCAGCAGCAGGTCCGAAAGAGCGTCCACAGGAACCAGGAAGCATAGCACAGCACACAAAGCAAGATACGGGCACCCAGCAACACCTTGCCAACTGCAAGGAACCCCAAATTCCAAGCCTCACTTTATTCACAAATCTTCATCAAAGCTTGAACGAGCCAACACCCCTTCATATCATCCAAGGACACAAACAGCCCATTCTTCTTACCCAAGGGTCCAACATCCCTGCCGTCATCTTCCTGTTGGGTCTCCACGCTAAGCTGCTTCTGCTCCATCTCAGGCAGGGCTTGGCCACCTTCAGGGGGACCCCCCATCTCCTCTTCCTCTAACAGCACCTGGAATATTTAACACCTGTTACCCAAATATGTATCTCACGTTTATGGCTTTCCTCTGCTCTACAGAGTCCTCAAAATATTTGTGAAGTAGGTCACGGACAGAGAAATTAACTGGCCCATTGTCACACAATGAGTTTAATGGTCCAGAAGAGACTTGAACACTGATCTTGCACGTCACAATTTCACATGAAACCTCTGCCTGGGCATTTGATGGGAACTGCATTTGCTCTTAGCAGGGCACGTCTCACATCTGCTGTATTTTAACTTTTTTCTTCAATCAAAAACTCAGTATGCCCACCTACTCAGGGGGATTTGGAAGGTAATTTTGCCATGTTTTTAAAAACTCGATATTCCTCATCTTCTTAGGGGAATTTGTGAGGCTGTTTTGCCATATTTTCCTCCTTCCATGGCTGTTTCAGGCACAAAGAAGGCCTTTTTAAAACCAAAAATTACTGAGAGTTAACTATCAGGGCAGAGGGGGTGCTGGGAGACCTAGGAAGGCTGAAAGATAGCCCCACACAGTCTAAATTTACTTACTCCAGACCTAACCACACTGCTGCTCTGGCTTGATAAATGAAGATCATCTGGTGACACCTTGCACAAAGCAGCCCTTGGGGAAGCCCGGAACGAAATGAACTGTCCTCACCTGGTTTTCCTGCCTCCTGACCTCTTCCTCTCGCTGCTTCTGGAGGAAGTCCTCCGCCAAGGCCACCGCCTGGGAGCAAGTCTCTGGACCACATTCCTTGACCCAGGCCTCTATCTCTGGAGGCAGGACGGCCAAGAACTGCTCCAAGATCAGCAGCTCCAGGATCTGCTCCTTCGAATGCCTTTCAGCTTTCAGCCACCCGCAACACAGTTCCTGAAGCCGGCCGTAAGCCCCTCTCGGCCCCTCGGCCTCCTGATAGCGGAATTGCCGAAAACACTGTCGCAGCTCCTCCCGCTGCATGGCGTCCCCGTGCAAGATGGCGGCCTTCACTTTCCCATAATCCTCCCTACTTTCGGCCTCCAGGCCGGTGAAGGCCCGCTTGGCCTCTCCGCTCAATGCTGGCAGGAGCCGGGGCACCCACTCTTCCTTGGGCCACCGGCAGGCTTGGGCCACTTGCTCAAAGGAGGCCAGGAAGGCTTTAGCGTCGTCCCACGGCTCCTCCCTCGACTCAGAGGTCCCCCATTGAGGGTGAGGGCCTTCCATGCTCTTCAGGAACTCCTGCCATTGGGTTTCCCACTGCTGAAGCGAGTCTTTGAGGCATTCCTGTTTCACCTCCACTTGTTCCCTTTGCAGGAATGCCTCCGTCGTCCCAACATGGCAGCTCCCTCTCACTTCCCATGATGCCTGCCCTGGTATATGACTTGTAAGGTCCTCTTGGGTCTCCATTTTCATCCTCAGACAATAGTAGCCTGAAATGGTGGGAAATGCCAGACTCTACTGCAGGAATCTAAACATCCACATGGAGCTTTCTGCCTGGAAAATTGAAAACAAATGAGGACATTCACATTTTAAAGAGAAAGAGTGATGAAAGCAAAAATGTAGGAAATAAAAAGATAAAAGCAGGATAATTTGATCTCTGTATCCATGCGACTTAGTTTCCCAAATTTACTGCAAAAACAGGAAATCTTGGATAATAGTGAACCTTATTGAACTGATTGACTCTGCCAGCATATAGTTGTGGATCTGTGGATACAGAGGGATAGCATAATTATTTTACAGAATGTCCAGTTTTTATCTAGTTTGGGTGCCCAGAAGTTACTCAATGTTATTGAATGATAACTCCCATCACTTAATGGGAATAGCAACCCAACAGCACTTAAACCCAACATTTACCCTGAGTAATCAGAACAAACAGCAGTCTTCCAGCTGTTACTGTATCTCAACTCCCATCAGCTCGAGTCCTGATATCTAATGATGAGGAATACACGAGTTGTAGTCCAGTATCTGGCGGGATGCATGAAATGACATGGAGGGCCACATTTGGCCTGCGGGCCTTGAGTCTGACACATGTGACTTAGAGGTACCCTCTCTAGAAATTTACCAGGTCCTCCAAGTTGGCTCTATGGTAACCTCAGATGGAAGCGGAATTGCATGGAAAACACATACAATTCCCAGAGAGGATGCCTCCAGGATGCTGCTGTTATGGTAAGATCCAGTGGATACTACTAAACACTAGGACTAAGCAAAGGTATGCTATAGTAAAAGGCCGTCAGTAAATTTTATCCAAAATATATCATTTATAGGTTTACATAGCAATTAATTGCGATATTAAATACTGTCTAATGTATAAATACATATAATGTTACACAATGTAATGGAGGTACAGGATACTTAGCGTATTGAGGAACCCGAGATGGATGAGAGTCCGTAATCCAGGTAAATAGATGAAAATGCAAAGTCCGCACTCTCATCCATCTCGGGTTCCTCAATATCATGTACCTCCATTACATTATGTAACATTATATGTATTTATACATTAGACAGTATTTAATATCACAATTAATTGCTATGTAAACCTATAAATGATATATTTTGGATAAAATTTACTGACGGTCTTTTACTATAGCATACCTTTGTTTAGTCCTAGTGTTTAGTAGTTGCAAGGTATTACAGCTTTACTCTATTGTGGGTTTGATGTTTAAGATCCAGTGGATGCCAGTCCAGTAGTACAAGAATCATATTGTATTTTACATGAGAAGGATAGTAAAACATCAAGACATCTGGGTGATCCCTGGGCAACGTCCTTGCAGACAGCCAATTATCTCACGCCAGAAGCGACTTGCTGTCCCTATAGAATTCCAGATGTTTTGGACTGCAGCTCCTATCGATACAGTCAGTCGGTGGTGAGGAAAGCCGGGGGTTCCAGTCCAACAAGACTGAGAGGGATAAACAACTCCTATCCCTGAGACAAAGATTTCAAGAGCAGTGTCTTTGTTCGCAAGCACTGACTTTCTGAGAATCTAGGACTCTTTAGGTCAGTGTTTCTCGACCTTCTTAATGCCGTGACCCCTTAACACAGTTCCACATATTGTGGTGACCCACAACCATAACATTATTTTCGTTGCTACTTCACAACTGTCATTTTGCTACTGTTATTAATTGCAATGTAAATATCTGATGTGCAGGATACATTTTCATTCACTGGACCAAATTTGGCACAAATACTCAATACGCCCATATTTGAATACTGGTGGGGTTGGAGAGGAGGATTGATTTTATCATTTGGGAGCTGTAGTTGCTGGGATTTATAGTTCACCGACAATCAAAGAGCACTCTGAACTCCACCAAAGATGGAATTGAACCACACTCGGCACACAGAACTCTCATGACCAACAGAAAATCCTAGAAGGGTTTAGTGGGCATTGACCTTGAGTTTTGGGAGTTGTAGTTCACCTACGTCCAAAGAAAACTGTGGACTCAAACAATGATGGATCTGGACCAAACTTGACACGAATACTCAATATGCCCAAATGTGAACACTGCTGGAGTTTGGGAGAAATGGCACTTGACATTTGGGATTTGTAATTGTGGGGATTTATAGTTCGTCTAATTAAGGAGCAATCTGAACCCCACCAAGGAGAGAATTGGGCCAAACTTCTGACACAGAAACCTTATGACTAACAGAAAATACTGTGTTTTCTGGTGGTCTTTGTCGACCCCTCTGACACCTCCTAGCGACCCGCCCCCAACATTGATGTAGGCCTTCCAGTAGAACATGACTCCAAAGTGGGAGAAGGGGCTGGATTGGGTGGCCTCTGGGTGCCCCTTCCTCCTCTGTGGGTCCCACTTTCCCTCCTTCACCAACCACTTCTCTGCTCCTCAACAACTTGTTGCTTCTTTATTTGTTATCCCTCTTTTCCTCCCATAACCAGGACCCAAAGCAGCTCAAAAAACCAGACAATTAAAAACATGTAGAAAGTACTGTATATATTGTCAGATACGGCGATGCTCTCTCGGAGCCCTTTCTAATAACTAATGGAGTGAAACAAGGTTGTGTTCTTGCACCAATCCTATTTACAATCTTCTTCAGCATGAAGCTCCAAAGGGCTACGGCAGACCTCGAAGAAGAAGACGTCATATATATACGCTATCGTATTGATGGTAGCTTGTTCAACTTAAGCCGTCTGAGGGCTCGCACTAAGACTCTAAACTATCTAGTCCGTGAGCTGCTTTTTGCCCCTTGTCGCCCACGATGCTGCCCTTGTCGCCCATTCAGAAGCAGCTCTGCAGCGCCTCACATCCTGCTTTGCAACAGCTGCAGAGCTGTTTGGGCTGGAAGTCAGATCACAGATTAGCAAAAGCATATCGTCTGGAGCAACAAGGACCGGAGGCAAAGCACCAAAATCAGTGTGTACTGAGCTATCGTACTGTCTATTCTCCTTTATGGGTCTGAAACATGAGTCACCTATCGCCAACACCTATGACTCCTCGAACGCTTTCATCAGCGCTGTCTTCGCACAATCCTAAATATACACTGGACCGACTATGTGACGAATGTTGCTGTCCTTGAGCAAGCAGGGATCACCAGCGTTGAGGCCATGCTGCGCTGGGCAGGGCACGTCTCTAGGATGGAGGACCACCGCCTCCCAAAGATACTACTCTATGGTGAACTCGCCACTGGTCAGCGCAATGGAGGCGCCCCAAAAAGAGATATAAGGACTCCCTGAAACAACATCTCAGGCTCGGCCAGATTGATCACCAACAGTGGTCCACCCTGGCCTCACATCGGGAGGCATGGAGACGCACTATCCACAATGCTGCGGCCTCTTTCGAGAAGACACGCCGAATGGGTCTCGAAGAGAAACGACAACGCAGAAAGAACCACAACTTGGAAACAACATCACCCAAGGAGACTATCTGCTGTGCTTTCTGCAACCTGACTTGCCTATCTCAGATTGGCCTTTTTAGTCATCAACGCGCTTGTAGAAAGCGTGGGATGAGTCCTTCCTAAGGATCTTCGTTCACGAAGTAATGCCGAGAGAGAGTTGGGGGAGGCACCAGGGCTCTTGGGCAGAGAAGGGGAAGACCTTGGGAAACTGCAATGCCCAGGATGCCCAGCACTGAGCCAGGGCAGCGCCAGGGGTGTGGGGTGCCCTCCTTCCTTCCCCAGTGGAGAGGCACCCCAGAGCCCCCCAGAGGCAGCCCTCCTGCTCCCAAAGGAAGAGGGGCCACACTTCCCTCAGACCCGCCTCCCCTCCCCTCCCTCCCTCCCCCTCTCTCTCCACACACCTTCCTCCCTCCAACTCCTTCCCTCTCAACCCAAGGACTCAGGCTCAGAGCTCCCTCCTCTTCCTCCAAAAACCTCCCAGAAAGGAAAGCCAAGGGCAGGAGTCCCCAGAGGAGCCGCTTTGGAGGAGAAGCCCAGCCAGGAAGAGCAGGGCACAGCCCACAGCCCTCCACAACACAACACTGCCGGAAGGCCTCTCTAGCCTCCTGCAGTTCCAGAACTCGACGGTTTGCCTTCAAGCCGCCCTTGGTCCTCCAGGCTTTTGGACTCCAACTCCCAGAAGCCTCGGCTTCCTTGGGCAAGGAGCAGGAATTCTGGGAACTGAAGTCCAAAACACTGGGAAGAGCAGAACCTGGGAAACACGTGGCTTCTGAAGCTGGGAGGAAACGCTTTTCTCAACAGGGGAGAAATTCTTCTGATCATGTTTCCATAAAGTACTTTTTCCATCTTAAACATGAGAAGAAGAAGTACAAATAAGGACTGGTTTTTAAATGTATTTAATTCAAATGGATGCTGTCCCCCTGAATGGCAAAGGGGTTTCCTTGGCAAAGATGCTGCTTTTCCCAGGCAGTGAAGCCTCCAGCACTTTGGACGCCTTGTCGGTCTCCCATCCAAGTATTAACCAGGTCTGATACTGCTTAGCTTCCAGCAGGCCACCTTTAAGGCCTTGCATGGCCTGGGGCCAGCGTACTTGAGGGACCGACTCACCCCACACTGTCCCCGAGATCACTACGCTCCGAGGATGCTAATTTGTTAGAGATACCCGGCGAAATCGGCTAAACTGACATCTACTCGCCGGGGCGTTCTCCGTTATAGCTCCTACGCTGTGGAACGCCCTCCCGGCTGGAACGCGGGCTATAAAGGACCTGCTCCCGTTTAGACGCGCCTGCAAAACTTATTTGTTTAAGCAGGCCTTCGGTGAGTAGGTCCTGCCCATGTTCCGCTTTAGCCGCTGTCCTGGGGTGTCACGCTATCTAATTTCTGAACTGTACCTGGGGGTTTTGTATTTTGCTGTTTTAACTGTTTAATTGTCTTAGAGGTTTTATCGCATTGCTTGTGTGTAGTTGTACCTTCGGTTCCTGTGAGCCGCCGCGAGCCTCAGGGAGTCGGCGGCATAGAAACCCGAATAATAAATAAATAAAATAAAATAATAAGACAGAGCACCTCAACTGCCTTCACGGTATTTGGCATTAAGGTGCCTCATGTGCCTTCGATGGGATTATGTGGTGAACAAGCCCTAAGAGGAGCGGCTTAACGGGCTGGGCATGTTGAGCCAGAAGAAGAGAAGGCCGAGAGGAGACAAGATAGCCATGTATAAATATGTGAGAGGAAGTCAGGGAGGAGGGAGCAAGCTTGTTTTCTGCTGCCCTGCAGACTAGGCCGCAATGGAGCATTGGCTTCAAACTACAAGAGAGGAGATTCCACCTGAACATGAGGATGAACTTCCTGACTGTGAGAAGCGTTCAGCAATGGAACTCTCTGCCCTGAAGTGTGATGGAGGCTCCTTCTTTGGATTCTTTTAAGCAGAGGCTGGATGGCCATCTGAATTCAAAAAGCATACCCTCATGAAGCTGGAAAGTTAATTAGCCTCTGTCTCTGTCTATATATGTTGTGTGTCTATGGCATTGAATGTTTGCCATGCATATGTGCATTGTGATCCACCCTGAGTTCCCTGCGGGGTGAAAAGGGCGGAATATAAATACTGTAAATAAATAAAATTTATTTAGTTGTCCAATGACAATAAAGTCATTCAAATAAGTGTTGTGTACAGATGGTACATGACACCACACAAATTAAGGAAATGTTATAAAAATTATAAATCTGAAATGTTGGAAGTGTAGGGAGGTTGAAGGAACCTTTTACCACATGTGGTGGTCATGAAAAAAAAGCGAAATATTTTGAAAGAAAATACATGAAAATATACAAAAAATAAAGATACCATTCAAGCCAGAAATATTTTTATTAGGAATTAATCAACAAAAATTAGACAGTAACATAGACAAACTCCTCTTCTGAGCAACAACAGCTGCAAGAATATGCTATGCGAGGCTGCGGAGAAAAAGTGAAATACCCCAATTGGAAGATTGGAGCAAAAAAGTTATGGACATAATATAGGTACGTTAACCTACTTGATATCCAAAGAAAAGATAGGAAAAAAATAACAGAGTGGACATTGATAACTGACACAGCCATGCCAGCATTCAGGAAGTGCTGATTCTCTTGTGTTATCTTTCCTTGCTATGGATTCGCTGATGTAAAGTCAGGTAGGTCCTCTGGCTGAAGCCCTTCCCACACGCTGAACAGGTGTACGGTTTATTTCTGGTGTGGACTGTCTTATGTCGGACAAAGGTGGACCGGTCGCTAAAACTCTTTTCGCACTCTGTACATTTATAGGGCTTCTCCCCAGTGTGGATTTTCTGGTGTGACTTGAGAGTGTCACTCCGGCCAAAGCATTTCCCACACTCCAGGCACTGATAGGGCTTCTCCCCAGTGTGGATTCTCTGGTGTAACTTGAGATGGTCACTCCGACCAAAGCATTTCCCACACTCCATACATTTATTCAGCTTCTCCCCCTTTTGGATCCTTGGGTGCTTCATCTTACGAAGATCCGAATTCATAGACTGTCTCTCGTCTGCAGAAATACTTTGATTCAGGTATATGTTGGAACTCATCCCTTCATAATGCGTTGCACATTCAGTGTGGTATCTTTTCTCGCCATGGATTCTCTGGTGCAAAATCAGGTAAGTCCTTAGGCTGAAGCCCTTCCCGCACTCTGAACAGGTGTACGGTTTCTCTCTGGTGTGCATCCTCTTATGTCGGACAAAGGTGGACCGGTCGCTGAAGCTCTTTTCACACTCTGTACATTTATAGGGCTTCTCCCCAGTGTGGATTTCCTGGTGTGACTTGACACTGTCACTCCGGCCAAAGCATTTCCCACACTCCAAGCACTGATACAGCTTCTCCCCATTGAGAATTTTCTGGGGTGACTTGAGAGAGGCACTCCGACCAAAGCATTTCCCACACTCTATACTATTATACAGCTTCTCCCCTTTTTGGATCCTTGGGTGCTTCATCTTACCAAGATCCGAATTCATAGACTGTTTCTCATCTGCAGAAATACTTTGATTCAGGTATAAGTTGGAACTCGTCCCTTCATAAAGTGTTTCACATTCAGTCAGGTTTCCCCTCTGATTGAAAGTCTTTGCAGGCATTAAACCTGATTCGTCCTCAGGGTGAATTCTACTATGAAGACTGGAATAAGCCGTCCCCTTTTTTCCTTCCTTGCTTTCCAGCTGGATTGAGATTTCGTGGGAGTCTCCCACCTGAAAAGGGAAGGATTTGGCTTCCGGCTCTTCCACGTGGCTTCCGTCTTTGCTCGCTGGCCCATCTCGGCTCCACAGATTCTCCTCCAATGCCTCACACTCTGTTCTTTCTGAGGAATCCTCGCCCTCTTGTCCCTTAATCTCACTTTTCCTTTCATCATCTGTTGGAAGTAAAGCAGAAGGCAAATTAAGACCCATTCTCACCATGAACACTGTATAGTCCGAGAAAGTTTCTGAATCTTGAATAAGAGTCTAAAGAGAAAGTGAAACCTATACTGATTTTCTATTTTTCATTTCCTTTTGTTCCACACACAGCATCCATTTCTGTGGTTCAACAAGCTTGATGTTTATTTATATAGATTTCTCGCCTTATACAGTCCCGGGGGCCACAAACCGTTCAGGTAACATGATGCGCCCTTTGGGCTGTGGTGCTGTAACTGGACCTTGCTGCTGAGCCTCTAATTGCAACACTCTAGACTTCATTTGTTCCAGCTGATCAGCAAGATCTTCAAAATTAGCCATGATTGTCTTTGGTGTGGCAGTTGGCAATCTGTCGCAACACAGGGAACCCAAAGAGCCAGACCACGTATAAAGTAGAGTTTATTCAAAAATGACAGAAGTAACTCAAAAAATGGCCAATTTGGTCCAAAAACACTTAAACTTCCTATGAGGTACTCAAGATGCATGGCTGCTTGCCTCCGTTCTTTCACCTAGCTTCTGGGCATGGGCGCGCGGGGGGGGGGGGGAACCAAAATAATTTTCCCTCCTAGCCTCCAATTCCATACTTTCCGTATCGCTCAAGGGCTCATTTACAACAGGGCAACTGTGCCCACACATCTTCACAGAACGTGTGGAGCCTCCCCATCACCCACAATATTAGAAATATTTTATGGCATCCAGAAAAACAGAATCCATATTTTCTATTTCATTTACTTACAATTGAGGTGAAATTATCTCTCTATGCATTTGCTAGATTCTCCAGTGTGATTCTATGGTATGTTTCCCTTGGATGTTTTTGAACTTTGATGGCCAGAACTGGATACAATAATCCAGGTTAGGATTGACCAGAAATTATGAGGATTTCCAGGCCATAGGTCTGCCCACAGAAGGGTAAACTTTGCCCTTCCAGATACAATTTCAATCCCCTCTGGAAAAGCACTACCCCCATGTGCCCCATGTGCTTGGCATACTCTTGGGCTCAGACTATCCAAGATCTAAGGGAATGCACTTCTCAAGGGGAGGACAGCCACAGTGTTGTGGTTAGTCTGGGAAGATAATCATCCAAGGACACAAACAGCCCATCTTCTTACCCAAGGGTCCAACATCCCCGCCGTCATCTTCCTGTTTGGTCTCCACGCTAAGCTTCTTCTGCTCCATCTCAGGCAGGGCTTGGCCACCTTCAGGGGGACCCACCATCTCCTCTTCCTCTAACAGCACCTAGAATATTTAACACCTGTTACCCAAATATGTATCTCACGCTTATGGCTTTCCTCTGCTCTACAGAGTCCTCAAAATATTTGTGAGGTAGATCAGGGCCAGAGAAAATAACTGGCCCATGGTCAGTAACTGGACAGTGCATTTCATGGTCCAGAAGGGACTTGAACCCAGATCTAGCAAGTCACAATCCACATTAAACCTACTTCCTAGGCATTTGATGGGGGCTGCCATTTGCTTCAGGTTGCAAAAGTGGCCTTTTTAAAACTCCAAAGTATTTGAATTTTTAATTGAATTAAAACTCAGCATGCCCACCAACAAATGGGGCTTTGTCAGGCACTTTTCCCATGTTTTTCTCCTTCCATGGTTGCTTCAGGTACAAAAGAGGCCTTTTTAAAACCACAAAGTAAATTTAGGATTGACTATTGGGGCAGAACATGGTGCTGGGAGACCTAAGAAGGATGCAAAGATTAGACCCAAAATTACAGGCTCACACATTACTTATTCCAGACCTAACCAAAAGTCAACCCTTGCTTGATAAATGAAGATCAAGTGGTGACACCTTGCACGTACAGAGCCACAGGGAAGCCCGGAACAAAATGAAGTGTCCTCACCTGGTTTCCCTGCCTCTTGGCCTCTCGCTGCCTCTGGAGGAAGTCCTCCGCCAAGGCCACCGCCTGGGAGCAAGTCTCTGGACCACATTCCTTGACCCAGGCCTCTATCTCTGGAGGCAGGACGGCCAAGAACTGCTCCAAGATCAGCAGCTCCAGGATCTGCTCCTTCGAATGCCTTTCAGCTTTCAGCCACCCGCAACACAGTTCCTGAAGCTGGCCGTAAGCCCCTCTCGGCCCCTCGGCCTCCTGGTAGCGGAAACGCCGGAAACACTGTCGCTGCTCCTCCCGCTGCATGGCGTCCCCATGCAAGATGGCGGCCTTCACTTTCCCATAATCCTCCCTGCCTTCGGCCTCCAGGCCAGTGAAGGCCCGCTTGGCCTCTCCGCTCAATGCTGGCAGGAGCCGGGGCACCCACTCTTCCTTGGGCCACCGGCAGGCTTGGGCCACTTGCTCAAAGGAGGCCAGGAAGGCTTTAGCGTCGTCCCACGGCTCCTCCCTTGACTCAGAGGCCCCCCATTTAGGGTGAGGGCCTTCCATGCTCTTCAGGAACTCCTGCCATTGGGTTTCCCACTGCTGAAGCGAGTCTTTGAGGCATTCCTGTTTCACCTCCACTTGTTCCCTTTGCAGGAATGCCTCCGTCGTCCCAACATGGCAGCTCCCTCTCACTTCCCGTGAAGCCTGCCCTGGTATATGACTTGTAAGGTCCTCTTGGGTCTCCATTTCCATCCTCAGACAATAGTAGCCTGAAATGGTGGGAAATGCCAGACTCTACTGCAGGAAGCTAAACATCCGCACGGAGCTTTCTGCCTGGAAAATTGAAAACAAAAGAAGAATGTCACACGACATTCACATTTTAAAGAGGAAGAGGGACGAAAGTGAAGCTGTAGGACATGAAAAGATAAAATCAGGATAGTCTGATCTCTGTATCTATGTGGCTTACTTTCCCAAATTTACTGCAAAAACAGGCTCCATCTTGGATAATAGTGAACCTTATTGAACTGAATGACTCTGCCAGCATATAGTTGTGGATCTGTGGATACAGAGGGATAGCATAATTATTTTACAGAATGTCCAGTTTTTATCTAGTTTGGGTGCCCAGAAGTTACTCAAAGTTATTGAATGATAACTCCCATCACTTAATGGGAATTGCAACCCAACAGCACTTATGGCTCTGAGGTTGGGGAAAGATTAAAGTCAGGCATCATATCCTGCTATCTACATTTTACCCCATTAAGCTGACTAAACAGAACGTATAGCAGTCTTCCAGCTGTTACTGTATCTCAACTCCCATCAGCTCAAATCCTGATATCTAATGATGAGGAATACACGAGTTGTAGTCCAGTATCTGGAGGGATGCATGAAATGACATGGAGGGCCACATTTGGCCTGCGGGCCTTGAGTCTGACACATGTGACTTAGAGGCACCCTCTCCAGAAATTCACCAGGTCCTCCAAGTTGGCTCTATGGTAACCTCAACCATAACATTATTTTCGTTGCTACTTCACAACTGTCATTTTGCTACTATTATTAATTGCAATGTAAATATCTGATGTGCAGGATACATTTTCATTCACTGGACCAAATTTGGCACAAATACTCAACAGGCCCATATTTGAATACTGGTGGGATAGGGGAGGGGGATTGATTTTGTCATTTGAGAGCTGTAGTTGCTGGGATTTATAGTTAACTGACAATCAAAGAGCTTTCTGAACTCCCCCAAAGATGGAATTGAACCACACTTGGCACACAGAACTCCCATTACCAACAGAAAATCCTAGAAGGGAGAATGGAGGAAAGAAGGAAGGGGAGAGAGGGAGGGAAAAGGAAGGAGAGAAGGGAAGAATGGAAGAATAGAAGAGGGAGGGAGAAAAGAAGGTAGGGAGAGAGGGAGGGAGGAAAAAGAATAAAAGAAAAAGAGAGGGGAAAAGAAAGGAAGAGGAAGGAAGGAAGGAAGGGGGAGGAGGGCACGAGGCCCCGAGAGCAGCGGGGGATGAGGAAAAGGCAGCGATGGCGGCGCAAAAGCGGCAGTCGCAGCGCATTTGCGTCACTCCTCCGCACTGCATGCTGGGAAACCGAGGCCCAGGCTGCTGTGGAGAGCCAGATGCAATCATGAAAAGAGCCACACCTGGCTCCCGAGCCATAGGTTCCCAACCCCTGCTGTAGGATCAGGGCAGCTGTACTTGGGGGAGGCACCAGGGCTCTTGGGCAGAGAAGGGGAAGACCTTGGGAAACTGCAATGCCCAGGATGCCCAGCACTGAGCCAGGGCGGCGCCAGGGGTGTGAGGTGCCCTCCTTCCTTCCCCAGTGGAGAGGCCCCCCACAGCCCCCCAGTGGCAGCCCTCCTGCTCCCAAAGGAAGAGGGGCCACACTTCCCCCAGACCCGCCTCCCCTCCCCTCCCCCCCTCCCTCTCCACACACCTTCCTCCCTCCAACTCTTCCCTCTCAACCCAAGGACTCAGGCTCAGGTCTCCCTCCTCTTCCTCCAAAAACCTCCCAGAAAGGAAAGCCAAGGGCAGGAGTTCCCAGAGGAGCCGCTTTTGGAGGAGAAGCCCAGCCAGGAAGAGCAGGGCACAGCCCACAGCCCTCCACAACACAACACTGCCGGAAGACCTCTCTAGCCAGCTGTCGTTCCAGAACTCGAGGGTTTGCCTTCAAGCAGCCCTTGGTCCTCCAGGCTTTTGGACTCCAACTCCCAGAAGCCTCGGCTTCCTTGGGCAAGGAGCAGGGATTCTGGGAAATGGAGTCCAAAACAATGGAAGAGAAGAGCCTGGGAAACACGTGGCTTCTGAAGCTGGGAGGAAATGCTTTTCTCAACAGGGAAGAAATTCTTCTGATCATGTTTCCATAAAGTACTTTTTCCATCTTAAACATGAGAAGAAGTACAAATAAGGACTGATTTTTAATTGTATTTAATTCAAATTGATGCTGTCCCCCTGAATGGCAAAGGGGTTTCCTTGGCAAAGATGCTGCTTTTCCCAGGCAGTGAAGCCTCCAGCACTTGGACGCCTTGTCGGTCTCCCATCCAAGTATTAACCAGGTCTGATACTGCTTAGCTTCCAAGACAGAACACGTCAACTGCCTTCAGGGTATTTAGTATTAAGGTGCCTCATGTGCCTCCAGTGGTATTATGTGGCCCCATGGATTACAAGGTGTTTTAGATAAGGACTACAAGCCCTATGAGGCATGTTTAGCCTGAAGAAGAGAAGGCTGAGAGGAGACAAGATAGCCATGTATAAGTATGTGAGAGGAAATCATAGGGAAGGGGGAGCAAGCTTGTTTTCTGCTGCCCTGGAGACTAGGATGCAATGGAGCAATGGCTTCAAACTACAGGAAATGAAATTCCACCTGAACATTAGGAAGAACTTCCTGACTGTGAGAGCTGTTCAGCAGTGGAACTCTCTGCCCTGAAGTGTGGACCATAGGGAAGGCTGAGCGAAGGAAGGTCCAGCTCTCGCACCCATAGGTTACTGGAGTCGAGCCAAATAGGGTCAGACCAATGCATCCTGCAGCAGGGAGTTCCAAACATCCCCCCTGTGCCAATTGGGCCAGGCTGCTAAGTGCCAGACCCAAGAAAGCGACCTCCCCCCCCCCCTTTTTTTTATCTGCCGCTACGCAGGCTTCATTCCCTCATACAGGCCCCACCGCCTTTCCCCGATACCGCCGCCGGAAAACTTTTTCAAAACACACCAACACGCGCCAAAACAATAATAAATAAAACCATCACTTCCTCTTACCTTGCCTTCTGCACTCCCTCCCTTCGCCACCATGCTCCTGGCACTCAAAAAAACCCCGGAGGTTAAAATAATCTTTATCTTGTTGATTCAATCTCAAAAATCATAAGCAGTATTCTGCATTCGTCGTTGTGAAACAAAGATTCATATTCCAAGATCATTCGTCTTGGAATTCATATTCCAAGATCATTCGATGTAACCTATAAATCAAAAGTCCTGGGTCAGACTGAAATGCTTCTAATAATTACATTGAAATCTGGCCTGTCGAAACCAGACTATTTAAATATAGGTTTCACAGGTCCGGATTTCAATGTAATTATTATTAAGCATTTCAGTGTGGGCGCAGCCACCGACGCGATGTAACCGACCCATTGTGGACTTTTGATTTATAGTTATTACTACGTGGTTCCTCAAGACTCTTTTTTTGCTTAGAATATTATGTCTAATATAGACGAATGATCTTGGAATATGAATCTTTGTTTCACAACGACGAATGCAGAATACTGTTTATGATTTTTGAGATTGAATCAACAAGATAAAGATTATTTTAACCTTATATTGGACCTCAGTGTCTTCCTAAGAACCCATCTTTTCTACTACACGTTTATCCTGGAACTACTTACCGATTACCCTTTGAACTCAAAAAAACCCCAGCAGGCCAGCCTGCATCCTTGCCAGTTTGCTCCGGGCACTATTTTGATTCCCGGGAGGGGGGAGCTGCACTCGGAAGATCCGCGGTTAACGGGTTCCCATAGATTTCAATGGAACCCATATCCGCCAAAGTAAAGTTTCACCTAGCAACTCCGTTCCTGTTTCATAAGCACCCTATAATATTTTTAACCTATTTCTGCTATCTTAGTTTCTTCCTTTGTGACTTCCTCTGGCCTGTGGGGGAGACAAGCCGCTCTGGTGTTTTTACTCGCAAGCTCCCATGCTCTGGAAGTTCATCTGGCGTTCGACACGGTGGACCATGACTTGCTGTTGCGGCGACTATCAGCCATTGGGATTCAAGGCACAGCTTTGGCCTGGTTCGATTCCTTCCTGGGCCGCTCGCAGCGTGTTGAGTGGCGAGGCCAAGTGTCCAAGAAATCCACCCTGGATTGTGGAGTCCCCCAAGGCGCCATTTTGTCACCAACGCTTTTTAACATCTACGTCCAACCCTTGGCAAGCATAGCCAGAAGTTTTGGATTGGGGTGCTACCAATATGCAGATGACACCCAGCTTCTGCTGAAGCTTGAGCCAGGTGTAACATCGGTGCCTGAGAACTTCAGACAAGGACTAGAGGCAGTGACCAGATGGCTCCGCTCATACAAACTCAAGATCAATCCATCAAAGACTGAGATTCTATGGCCGGGACGCCCAGAGCCACCCATTCCGCTGCCTCTCTTTGAGGGAGAGCCGCTGATCCCAGCCCCGTCAGTGAAGAGTCTCGGTGTGATACTAGACTCGAGACTCTCACTGGAGGCCCAGGTTGCTGCGACAAGTAAGGGAGCTTTTTTCCACCTACGCCAGGCACGTCAACTGGCACCTTACCTTCCATCAGATGCGCTGGCTACTGTGGTCCATGCCACAGTGACATCACGGCTGGACTACTGTAATGCCTTGTACGTGGGGTTGCCGCAGTCAACCACTCGTAAAATCCAGCTGGTGCAGAATGCAGCCGCCAGGCTCCTCACCGGGACACCACTGAGATGCCATATCGCGCCATCTCTGCAGCGCCTGCACTGGCTGCCAGTCGAGCTCAGAGCCATCCACAAGATCCTGTCGCTTACCTTTAAGGCCCTCCATGGTGCCGGCCCAGCGTATTTAAAAGACCGCTTGTCCGAACCAGCTCATTTAAGGTCGCCGCGCTCAGGAAACAGGGACCTTCTCCGCATCCCAGGTGTGAGTGAGGCCCGCCTCGACACCACGAGACGGAGAGCTTTTTCCATCGCGGCCCCCTCATAAATAATAAAATCAATCAATCAATCAATCAATCTCAGGACAAGCTACTCTCAGCTGTTCCAAAGGCGGGGGCCAGGAGCAACTTCAAGACTCTTTCTCACGGGAGGGGGGCTGCCGCCTCCGTGGGAAATCCAGCAAACCTGAGTCCAAAATCAGCAGGGCTGCAGGTTAACTGGCCCACAGGGACATCGGCAGGGGGAATATGTAGTTCTACAAGGACACTTTTGGAATACCTAGTTTCCCAAGTATCAAGGACCTATTTTCGCTGTTTCTCATCACTTTTGATCCTTTACTGACTCTCTCTCTCTCTCTCTGGCTAATTGCAGCTAAAAGCCATGCTCCATCTTTGGAACCCGGGACCCTGAAGGGCCCCTTTCACCAGCGGACTGGCTATGTGTTTTCCCTAGGGGTTTCGCCACGGTTGGGGGCCAAAAAGGACAAAGGATCCTTCTGGCTTGAGGGGAGCAGTACCTCTCTGGATCAAATATGGACTCTTTTACATGGACTTTCCAGCCTTTCCCTGCAACTGCTAGCCCTATGCCGGAAGGGAAACTATGGACTTTTACCTGGACTTTCTAGTTTACTAAAGGACTCTTTCAGTAAGCCAGGGCACTGGCTCTCCCCCATGGACTGTGGAACTATGGCCCCCAGAGAGATGCAGCCTTTGTTTTGCTTGTTTTTATATGACCTCTCTGGGTGGGCTGCATGGGGGATCATACGGGATGATTGTTGAGGGTCTCCTCTATATCCAAATGTCTTGTCTAAGTTTTTTTTCCCTTTTGTACTTTCCCTCATGGTTATTTTGTGTTTAAGTAAAATTTCCTAGCAGGGAGGCCGCATTGCTGGCTGGCAGCTAGCTTTCTTTACACTCTCAATTTACCTTCATTTGCACAATAATATTAACGTAGACGTTTCTGGTCATCCCTTCGGATGGAGATGGGGTTATGTTAGGAACTTCTTCTACTGTGGACAAGAACCTGTAATATGGATATTTAAAGCCTTGATAAAGATTCCAAAACGGATTTACAGCGGCCCTGATTTCACAGGATTACCTTTCCGTAGGCTTGCCTTCCATCGGATCCCTTTGGGGAGCCTAGATGCTTTGGCTCCGGTTCTTGCTTTTGTGAATTAACATCATTGATGTGGGCTTACTTATCGATGCCTGTATCCCGTGGATTATAAATGTTACTCCTATGAACTATGGATATTTAATACATTTGGACTTTGTTGCGGACCCAGGACTTACATGATTGAATTATATTTACATGCCGGTCTTCCTGGCTGCGTCCGGACACGGTAATATGTACGATTTACGCCCTGTTCTATATTTGTGATATTCAATATATATTTTGTACTGATTGTGTGCCAACCTTTTTTGTTTGGTATTGAAGGAACCTTTTACCACATGTGGTGGTCATGTAAAAAAGCGAAATATTTTGGAAGAAAATACATGAAAATATACAAAAAATAAAGATACCATTCAAGCCAGAAATATTTTTATTAGGAATTAATCAACAAAAATTAGACAGTAACATAGACAAAGTCCTCTTTTTAGCAACAACAGCTGCAAGAATATGCTATGCGGGGCTGTGGAGAAAAAGTGAAATACCCCAATTGGAAGATTGGAACAAAGAGATTATGGACATAATATAGATACGTTAATCTATTTGATATCCAAAGAAAAGATAGGAAAAAAAGAACAGAGTGGACATTGATAACTGAAGTAAAAACAACAATAAGATAACTATAAGGAAAGAAATCATCTGCCCACAAAAGCAGAGCTCAAAGAAGAAAAGGGAGAAAAGAGATAAGAAGAAATAAAAGAAGGAAAAGGGGAGAAAAAACCTCCAGGAAGAAGCCCAGAAGTGGAGCTCATACATTTTCTTTCTTTCTTTTCTTCTTTTTTCCTCTCCCTTTTTATTATATTCTATTCATATCTATATATTTCTTTTCTTTTCTACTCCTGGTTTTTAAAGTGTTTACTTTTGTGCTTTGTAAATACTTAATAAAGCTTTAAAAAAAAGATGCCATTAGACTGTTTCCTGCATTCGGTGAAAAGACACAGCCATCCCAGCATTCAGGAAGTGCTGATTCTCGTGTGGTATCTTTCCTTGCCATGGTTTCGCTGATGTAAAGTCAGGTAGTCCCTTCGGCAGAAGCCCTTCCCACATGCTGAACAGGTGTACGGTTTATTTCTGGTGTGGATTGTCTTATGTCGGAGAAAGTTGGACCGGTCGCTAAAACTCTTTCCGCACTCTGTACATTTATAAGGCTTCTCCCCTGTGTGGATTTTCTGGTGTGACTTGAGATCGCCACTCCGAGCAAAGTGTTTCCCACACTCCAAGCACTGATACGGCCTCTCCCCAGTGTGGATTATCTCATGTGACTTGAGAGAGGCACTCCGACCAAAGCATTTCCCGCACTCCAAACATTTATACAACTCCCCTTTCTGGACGTTTGGATGCTTCATCTTACCAAGATCCGAATTCATAGACTGTCTCTCATCTGCAGAAATACTTTGATTCAGGTAGAAGTTGGAACTCGTCCCTTCATAAAGCATTTCATATTCAGTCAGGTTTCCCCTCTGATTGAAAGTCTTTGCAGGGTGAAAGTCCTCAGGGTGAATTCTACTATGAAGACTGGAATAAGCAGTCCCATTTTTTTCTTCCTTGCTTTCCTGCTGGATTGAGATTTTGTGGTAGTCTCCCACCTGAAAAGGGAAGGATTTGGCTTCCGGCTCTTCCGCGTGGCTTCCGTCTTTGCTCGCTGGCCCATCTCGGCTCCACAGATTCTCCTCCAATGCCTCACACTCTGTTCTTTCTGAGGAATCCTCGCCCTCTTGTCCCTTAATCTCACTTTTCCTTTCATCATCTGTTGGAAATAAAGCAGAAGGCAAATTAAGACCCATTCTCACCATGTAAATTGTATAGTCCGAGAAAGTTTCTGAATCTTGAATAAGTCTCAAGAGAAAGTGAAACCTATACTGATTTTCTATTTTTCATTTCCTTTTGTTCCACACACAGCATCCATTTCTGTGGTTCAACAAGCTTCATGTTTATTTATATAGACTTCTCCCCTTATATAACTCCTTTATCAGGTATAAAAATGATGATCAATTCACACACAACATGGATTATGAGAAGAGTAGAAGGCTTTGCCACAAACGAAGAGGGCAACTGTGCCCACACTTTTCCTCAAGAAATGTGGAGTCTCCTTCTCTACAGGTTTTTAAACAGAGGTGGGAAGGCCATCTGCCGGGGTACTTTGAATGTGTTTTCCTGCATGGCAGAATGGAGATGGACAGGACATCACAATATTAGCTATATCTTACGGCCTCCAGAACAGCTGGACCCATATGTACGATTTCACTTACTTGCACTTAAAGGAAAATTATCTCTCAAGGCATTTGCTAGATCCTCCAGAGTGATTTTATGGTATGTTTCCTCTGAAAATTTTAGAACTTTGATGCCCAGAACTGGATACAATAATTCAGGTAAGGATTGACCAGCAATGATGAGGATTTTGATGCCAGGGGTCTGTCCACATGGTCCGTTAACTTACCCCAGGAAAAGAGAACGTTTTGGCTTTCCAGATCATACAACTTTCAATCTTTTCTGGCAAAGGATTATAACAGCTTGGAGCCCTATGTACCTGGCAGACTCTTGGACTTCGACTATCCAAAGGTCTAAAGTAATTGGTTAAGTGAACAAACCCAAAGGGTGCTCACCAATGCTTTCTCTTCATTTTGGAAAGCAGTGACGAGTGGAGTGCCACAGGGTTCCGTTCTGGGCCTGGTTCTGTTCAACATCTTTATTAATGATTTAGATGAAGGGTTAGAAGGCATGACCATCAAGTTTGCAGATGAGATGTGAAAAAGATCTTGGAGTCCTTGTGGGGAACAAGATAAACATGTGCCAACAATGTCATGCGACAGTTTTTTAAAAAGCCAATGGGATTTTGCCCTGCATAAATAGGAGTATAGTATCTAAATCCAGGGAAGTCATGCTAACCCTCTATTCTGCCTTGGTGAGACCGCACCTGAAATCACACTGTGTCCAATTCCGAGCACCGCAATTGAAGGGAGACGTTGACAAGCTGGAATGTGTCCAGGGGAGGGCAACTAAAATGATCAAGGGTCTGGAGAACAAGCCTTATGAGGAGCGGCTTAAAGAGCTGGGCATATTTAGTCCGCAGAAGAGAAGGCTGAGAAGAGGCATGAGGGCCATGAATAAATATGTGAGGGGAAGTCATAGGAAGGAGGGAGCAGGCTTATTTCCTGTTGTTCTGAAGACTAGGTCATGGAACAAAAGCTTCAAATACAGGAAAGGAGATTCCACCTGAACATTAGGAAGAACTTCCTGACTGTGAGAGCTGTTCAGCAGTGGAACTCTCTGCCCCAGAGTGGAGTGGAGTCTCCTTCTTTGGAGGCCTTTAAACAGAAACTGGATGGCCATCTGTTGGGGATGCTTTGAACGTGATTTTCCTGCTTCTTGCCAGGGGGTTGGATGGGATGGCCCACATGGCCTCTTCCAACTCTGATTCTAAGGGAACGCCCTACTGAGGGGGAGAAGAAGCCACAGTGCTGTGGTTAGTCTAGGAAAAATATCACCAACAACCAAGGACGCAAACAGCCCATTCTTCTTACCCAAAGGTCCAGCATCCCCATCGTCATTTTCCTTTTTGGTCTCCACACTAAACGTCTTCTGCTCAATCTCAGGCAACGCTTGGCCACCTTCAGAACAACCCACTGTCTCCTCTTCCTCTAACGACACCTAAAATATTTATCACTTGTTAGCCAAATGTATATCTCACATATATGGCTTTCCTCTGCTCCACATAGCACTCAAAATATTTGTGAAGTGGGTCAGGGCCAGAGAAATAACTGGCCCATTGTCACACAATGAGTTTAATGGTCCAGAAGAGACTCAATATTCCTCATCCCCTTACGGGAATTTGTGAGTCTGTTTTGCCATATTTTTCTTCTTCCACGGCGGTTTCAGGCACAAAGAAGGCCTTTTTAAAACCAAAGACTACTGAGGGTTAACTATCAGGGCAGAGGGGGTGTTAGGAAATCTAGGAAGGCTGAAAGATAGCCCCACACAGTCTAAATTTACTTACTCCAGACCTAACCACACTGCTGTTCTGGCTTGATAAATGAAGATCATTTGTTGGCACCTTGCACAAAGCAGCCCTTTGAGAAGCCTGTCCTCACCTGGTTTGCCTGCCTCCTGACCTCTTCCTCGCGCTGCTTCTGGAGGAAATCCTCCGCCAAGGCCACCGCCTCGGAGCAAGTCTCTGGACCACATTCCATGACCCAGGCCTCTATCTCTGGAGGCAGGACGGCCAAGAACTGCTCCAAGATCAGCAGCTCCAGGATCTGCTCCTTCGAATGCCTTTCAACTTTCAGCCACCGGCAACACAGTTCCTGAAGCTGGCCGTAAGCCACTCTTGGCCCCTCAGCCTCCCGGTACCGGAAACGCCGGAAACACTGCCGTTGCTCTTCCCGCCACATGGCATCCACATGCAAGATGGCAGCCTTCACTTTCCCATAATCCTCCCTGTCTTCAGCCTCCAGGCAGGTGAAGGCCTGCTTGGCCTCTCCGCTCAATGCTGGCAGGAGCTGGGACACCCACTCTTCCTTGGGCCACCGGCAGGCTTGGGCCACCTGCTCAAAGGAGGCCAGGAAGGCTTTGGCGTCGTCCCACGGTTCCTCCCTTGACTGAGAGGTCCCCCAGTTTGGGTGAGGGCCTTCCCCGCTCTCCAGGAACTCCTGCCATTGGGTTTCCCACTGCTGAAGCGAGTCTTTATCGGGCTCCTGTTTCACCTCTGTTGGCCTCCTTGGAAGGAATGCCTCTGTTATCTCAACATGGCAGCTCCCTCTCACTTCCTGTGGCAATTGCCTTTGTTTATGACCTGTAAGGTCTTCTTGGGTCTCCATTTTCATCCTCAGACAATACTAGCTTGAGATGGTGGAAAATGCAGCAGTCTAAACATCCGCATGGAGCTTACTGCTGGAAAACTGAAACAAAAAAAAAGAATATAACACAACATTCAGATTGTAAACAGGAAGAGTTTTGAAAGCAAAGATGCGAGTCTGGATGGAACTGGACACTGAATAAGAAAAGGTAAAAACAGTACACTCTGATCACTATCCATAGGGAGGACTTTTCTGAATTTACTGCAAAATCAGGAAACTATGGAAAATGGCGAACCTTGTTGAAATGAAAGGCTCTGCTAGCACACAGCTCCAAGGACAACCTAGGCCACATCAGCCTTGTGGTTGCCTTCAAAAGGCAATGGAAAACTGGAGCTCTGAGGGGAGGTCTCCAAAATGGAGAACATTGCTATAGCTCCAGTTTTCAAAATGGCTGCTGCGTTCAAAATTACAGTTGCAGCTTACTGGGAGAGCTGTCAGTGCTATAGCAATGGTCTTCTCCATTTTGAAGGCACCGCCTCAAAGTTCCAGTTTTCAAAATGGCTGCTGCTTTCAAAACGACAGTTGCAGCTTACTGGGAGAGCTGTCAGTGCTATAGCAATGGTCTTCTCCATTTTGAAGGCATCGCCTCAAAGCTCCAGTTTTCAAAATGGCTGCTGCTTTCAAAACGACAGTTGCAGCTTACTGGGAGAGCTGTCAGTGCTATAGCAATGGTCTTCTCCATTTTGAAGGCACTGCCTCAAAGTTCCAGTTTTCAAAATGGCTGCTGCTTTCAAAACGACAGTTGCAGCTTACTGGGAGAGCTGTCAAAATGTGCTATAGCAATGGTCTTCTCCATTTTGAAGGCACCGCCTCAAAGTTCCAGTTTTCAAAATGGCTGCTGCTTTCAAAACGACAGTTGCAGCTTACTGGGAGAGCTGTCAGTGCTATAGCAATGGTCTTCTCCATTTTGAAGGCATCGCCTCAAAGCTCCAGTTTTCAAAATGGCTGCTGCTTTCAAAACGACAGTTGCAGCTTACTGGGAGAGCTGTCAGTGCTATAGCAATGGTCTTCTCCATTTTGAAGGCATCGCCTCAAAGCTCCAGTTTTCAAAATGGCTGCTGCTTTCAAAACGACAGTTGCAGCTTACTGGGAGAGCTGTCAGTGCTATAGCAATGGTCTTCTCCATTTTGAAGGCATCGCCTCAAAGCTCCAGTTTTCAAAATGGCTGCTGCTTTCAAAAACGACAGTTGCAGCTTACTGGGAGAGCTGTCAGTGCTATAGCAATGGTCTTCTCCATTTTGAAGGCACCGCCTCAAAGTTCCAGTTTTCAAAATGGCTGCTGCTTTCAAAACGACAGTTGCAGCTTACTGGGAGAGCTGTCAGTGCTATAGCAATGGTCTTCTCCATTTTGAAGGCACCGCCTCAAAGTTCCAGTTTTCAAAATGGCTGCTGCTTTCAAAACGACAGTTGCAGCTTACTGGGAGAGCTGTCAGTGCTATAGCAATGGTCTTCTCCGTTTTGAAGGCACCGCCTCAAAGCTCCAGTTTTCAAAATGGCTGCTGCGTTCAAAACGACAGTTGCAGCTTACTGGGAGAGCTGTCAGTGCTATAGCAATGGTCTTCTCCATTTTGAAGGCACTGCCTCAAAGTTCCAGTTTTCAAAATGGCTGCTGCTTTCAAAACGACAGTTGCAGCTTACTGGGAGAGCTGTCAGTGCTATAGCAATGGTCTTCTCCATTTTGAAGGCATCGCCTCAAAGCTCCAGTTTTCAAAATGGCTGCTGCTTTCAAAACGACAGTTGCAGCTTACTGGGAGAGCTGTCAGTGCTATAGCAATGGTCTTCTCCATTTTGAAGGCATCGCCTCAAAGTTCCAGTTTTCAAAATGGCTGCTGCGTTCAAAATGACAGTTGCAGCTTACTGGGAGAGCTGTCAGTGCTATAGCAATGGTCTTCTCCATTTTGAAGGCATTGCCTCAAAGTTCAGTTTTCAAAATGGCTGCTGCCTTCAAAACGACAGTTGCAGCTTACTGGGAGAGCTGTCAGTGCTATAGCAATGGTCTTCTCCATTTTGAAGGCATTTGAAGGCGCCTCAAAGCTCCAGTTTTCAAAATGGCTGCTGCTTTCAAAAACGACAGTTGCAGCTTACTGGGAGAGCTGTCAGTGCTATAGCAATGGTCTTCTCCATTTTGAAGGCAGCTGTCCAGTTTTCAAAATGGCTGCTGCTTTCAAAACGACAGTTGCAGCTTACTGGGAGAGCTGTCAGTGCTATAGCAATGGTCTTCTCCATTTTGAAGGCACTGCCTCAAAGTTCCAGTTTTCAAAATGGCTGCTGCTTTCAAAATGGCGACAGTTGCAGCTTACTGGGAGAGCTGTCAGTGCTATAGCAATGTTATTCTCCATTTTGTAGGCATCGCCTCAAAGCTCCAGTTTTCAAAATGGCTGCTGCTTTCAAAACGACAGTTGCAGCTTACTGGGAGAGCTGTCAGTGCTATAGCAATGGTCTTCTCCATTTTGAAGGCATCGCCTCAAAGCTCCAGTTTTCAAAATGGCTGCTGCTTTCAAAACGACAGTTGCAGCTTACTGGGAGAGCTGTCAGTGCTATAGCAATGGTCTTCTCCATTTTGAAGGCATCGCCTCAAAGCTCCAGTTTTCAAAATGGCTGCTGCTTTCAAAACGACAGTTGCAGCTTACTGGGAGAGCTGTCAGTGCTATAGCAATGGTCTTCTCCATTTTGAAGGCATCGCCTCAAAGCTCCAGTTTTCAAAATGGCTGCTGCTTTCAAAACGACAGTTGCAGCTTACTGGGAGAGCTGTCAGTGCTATAGCAATGGTCTTCTCCATTTTGAAGGCATTGCCTCAAAGTTCCAGTTTTCAAAATGGCTGCTGCGTTCAAAATGACAGTTGCAGCTTACTGGGAGAGCTGTCAGTGCTATAGCAATGGTCTTCTCCATTTTGAAGGCATTGCCTCAAAGTTCCAGTTTTCAAAATGGCTGCTGCTTTCAAAACGAAGTTGCAGCTTACTTCCAAAATGGCAGCTTTTCTCCAGTCAGTGGTACAAATCTCCACTCTGGAGGCATGGCTATATTGTTCGCTTTGTTCAAAATGGTTTTTCAGCTTACCAGAAGACATGTCTTTGCTTATCTTACCTACTATTCTTGTTATTCATCCTTACTAACACCCTTGCCTTTTAAATTTGTCAGAGGGTGGTAAGCAGGCATAGGGGTCGGAGGAGGAGCTGGGCCTACATGTCTGCCTGGAAGGAGCCTTGGGTGATGCCACTCCGGAGGGAGAAGCTGGCCTGGAGACTGGAGGTCCCTTGATGGCTGTGAACCACAGAATGGCATAGAAGGCCTGGAAATGCCTAAATGTATTTATTTACAGTAGATATATACTGCTTTTCTCATCCCTGGAGGGACTCAAAGCGGTTTGCACAAAAATAATGGCAACATTCAATGCCTTACATCAGGGCTGCCCAGGAAATCAATCGCGATCAACCAGTCGATCCCGGGACCAAAGGAGGTCGATCCCAAGATGGGGCGCTTCTCCGAGGGAGGGTGGTGGCAGCCAGGCCATGCCAAGCCCCGCCCCTCCCCACGGCCCTCGGCACTCCCAGCAGCTTCTCCAGGCTTGAGGATGGCAATGCCAAGCCAGTGGTGGCTTAGCTAGCAGGCTGGCTTGGCATTCCCATCCTCAAGCCTGGAGAAGGTGCTGGTAGCTCCAAAGCCAGAGGGGGGGGCGTGGCTTGCCAGTGGTGGCCTGGCTCCTGCCCCCCTCTGGCTTCTGCCCAAAGCCACCAGCAGCTTCTCTAGGCTTGAGGATGGCAATGCCAAGCCAACCTTGTGCTAGCTATGTCACCACTGGCTTGACATTGCCATCCTCAAGCCTGGAGAAGCTGCTGGTAGAGCGGAAGCCAGAGGGGGGGTGGGAGCCAGCCACGCCAAGCCCCGCCCTTCCCCTCTCCAGCCTAGAGGAGGTAGGTAGATCTTTCTGACTTGGTTTTATTATAAGTAGCTCGCATGCTGAAAAAATGTGGGCACCCCTGTTTTAAAGGAAAATGTAGGGAGATCAACCCAATGGGTACTTAAAGTGCTTCTGAGGACATTTTGCAGGGAATTGGTCAGAGCAGGGCATTGTTTCCTTTATTCAGGGAAGGCACACTGGAACAGCCACGTTTTTAGGCTCCTCCTAAAGACTGGCAATGTGGGGGCTTGTTTGATATCCTTGGGGAGTCGGGGGGGGCACCACAGAGAAGGCCCTCTACCTCGTCCCCACCAATCGCGACTGCGAAGGGGGCGGGAACGAGAGCAGGGCCTCTCCAGATGATCGAAGAGATTGAGTGGATTCGTAAACAGATATGCGGTCACGCAGGTAGGCGGGTCCCAAACCGTTCAGGGCTTTATAGGTAAGAATCTGCACCTTGAATTGGGACCGAAAATGAACGGCTGCCAATGGAGCTCCTTAAACAGTGGGGTTGACCGCTCCCTGTAAATCGCTCCAGTTAGTAAGCTGGCTGCCGCCCATTGAACCAATTGAAATTTCCGAGCCGTCTTCAAGGGCAGCCCCACGTAGACTGCATTACAGTAATCCAATTTGGATAATTATTATCCCTCTTTCCCTCCCATAACTGGGACACAACTTTAAAAAGTAAGACAACTAAAAACATGCAGAAAGTACATTTCAAAATGGAACTAAACTGGTCACAATAATCGAGAGTACATTTTCCACTGCAGTTTGGTGCCATTTTTAACTGCCAGACTGAATGCTATAGGCTCAGGGCCCAGGGAGGAAAAGACCTTGCAAAACTGCAATTCCCAAGACCCACCTCCCCAAGATTGGAGCCAGGACAGTGTCAGGTGTATCAGTGGAGATGCATCCCAGAACACTCCACTTGCAACCCTCCTGCTCTTTCTCATCCTGCTCTCAAACCCACTTTTCCTTTCCTTTTTTTCCTTTCTTCTCCTTCCTCTGTCTTCATTCACCTTCATCCCTCCATTTTCTTCCATCTCAATCCAAGAACTCCAGCTCAGGTATTTCTCTTTTTTCCTCCAAAGAAAGGAAAGCAAAAGGTAGGAGTTTCCCAAGAAGCCGCTTTTGGAGGAGAGAGCAACACAGGAAGAGGAGGACACAGCCCACATCCCTGCAAAACAAAACATGGCAGGAAGTCCTCTCTAGCCACCTGTAGTTCCAAATCTCAAAGGTTTGCCTTCAAGCCACCATTGGTCTTCCAGGCTTTTTGGACTGCAACTCCCAGGAATTGAAGGAACTGAAGTCCAAAGCTGCCTGGAAAAAGAGCACAACTGGAAGGAGATGCTTTTCTCAAGGGGAAAGAAATTCCTCTGACAATGTTTTCATAAAGTTATTTTTTCTAGCTGTGCAAATTATGCCTGCTTTTAAAAAAAATCATGTAATTACTTTTGAATTTTGGGTGGCCTCATGTAAGCCGCCCTGAGTCCCCATGGGAAGATGGTGGCAGGGTATAAATAAAGTTGTTATTATTATTATTTTGCTTTTATAATTTTATTAGTCATATGCAATGTCACAGAAGAGTCTGGAGCAACAAGCACCTGAGGCAAAGCACCAAAATCAGTGTGTACTGAGCTATCGTACTGTCTATTCTCCTCTATGGGTCTGAAACATGGGTCACCTATCGCCAACACCTATGACTCCTCGAACGCTTTCATCAGCACTGTCTTCGCACAATCCTAAATATACACCGGATCAACTATGTGACTAATGTTTCTGTCCTTGAGCAAGCAGGGATCACCAGCATTGAGGCCATGCTATTGAGGACACAGCTGCGCTGGGCAGGGCACATATCTAGGATGGAGGACCACTCCCTCCCAAAGATACTACTCTATGGTGAACTCGCCACGGGTCAGCGCAAGAGAGGCGCCCAAAAAGAGATATAAGGACTCCCTGAAACAACATCTCAGGCTCGGCCAGATTGATCACCAACAATGGTCCACCCTGGCCTCACATCGGGAGGCATGGAGATGCACTATCCACAATGCTGCGGCCTCTTTCGAGAAGTCACACCGAACAGGTCTCGAAGAGAAACGATAACACAGAAAGAACCGCAACTTGGAAACATCACCCAAGGAGACTTTCTGTTGTGCTTTCTGCAACCGAACTTGCCTATCTCAGATTGGCCTTTGTAGTCATCAACATGCTTGTAGAAATCGTGGGATGAGTCCTTCCTAAGAATCTTCATTCGCGAAGTAATGCCGAGAAAGTCATATGCAATGTCATACAGCTGCAAAAAAGCCAATGGGATTTTGGCTTACATAAATAGCAGTCTAGTGTCTAGATCTAGGGAAGTAATGCTACGGTAGTAGTTCGAAAACACCTAGCAGTTTGAAAACATGCAAATGTGAGTAGATTAATAGGTACCACTCCGGCAGGAAGGTAACAGTGCTCCATGCAGTCATGCTGGCCACATGACCTTGGAGTGTCTATGGACAGCGCCGGCTCTTCGGATTAGAAATGGAGATGACCACCACACCCCAGAGTCAGACACGACTGGACTTCATGTCAGGGGAAAACCTTTACCTAGTGCCTAGGTCCAGGGAAGTCCTGCTCCCCCTGCTCTATTCTGCCTTGGTCAGACCACACTTGGAATCACATGGTGTCCAATTCTGGCCACCGCAATTGAAGGGAGATGTTGACAAGCTGGAATGTATCCAGAGGAGGGTGACTAGAATTATTATTAACTTTATTTGTACCCCGCCACCATCTTCCCAAGGGGACTCTGGGCGGCTTACATGAGGCCACGCCCATCTATACAATAAACAGAATATAACACAAGAGCACAACAGAAAATTTAAAATAAAATAACTTAAAATACAAAACCAATGTAAATAAAACAACAGCAATATAAAATCAAAACGTTAAGACACTAAAGACAATGATCAAGGGTCTGGAGATCAAGGGTCTGGAGAACAAGCCCTATGAGGAACAGCTTAAAGAGCTGGGCATGTTTAGCCTGCAGAAGAGAAAGCTGAGAGGAGACATGATATGGGCCATGTATAAATATGTGAGGGGAAGTCATAGAGTGGAGGGAGCAAGATTGTTTTCTGCTGCCCTGGAGACTAGGACACAATGGAACAATGGCTTCGAACTACAGGAAAGGAGATTCCACCTGAACATAAGGAAGAACTTCCTGACTGTGAGAGCTGTTTGGCCGTGGAACTCTCTGCCCATAGTGCGGTGGAGTCTCCTTCTTTGGAGGCCTTTAACCAGAGGCTGGATGGCCATCTGTTGGGGGTGCTTTGAATGTGATTTTCTTGCTTCTTGGAAGAAAGGGGTTGGACTGGATGGCCCAAGTGGTCTCTTCCAACTCTATCTATACTTGACTATATAGGACAGGGGTCCCCAAAGTATGGCCCAGGGGCTGAATGAGGCCCTCCAAGCTCAGGTACCCAGCCCCTGCCCCTAAACTTTTACTCATCAGTAAAAGTTGGTCCACACTTTTAAAATACTGGTAAGTTTATGGTGGCTAAAATAGTTCTTCTCTTTAAATATTGCATTGCCCATTTATTATTATTTTTTGCAATACAGCTGCTGGTGACTTTCTACCGCTGTGCTATGGAGAGTGTTGTAACCTACTGCATCTGCCCATGGTTTGGTAACTGCACAGTGGCGGTTAGGAAGGCGCTCCAAAGGCTCACCACTTCTGCCCAGAGAATAACTGGTTGCCTTCTCCCCTCTTTGGAAGAACTGTATAAGTCTCGCAGCCTTAAGAAATCTCAGAACATTCGGAAGGAGCCAATTAACTCCATCCACACACACACTTCCTATCTGGCAGACGGTACAGGAAGATCAAATAAGGACACACAGACTGAGAGAGAGCTTTTATTCTACAGCTGTAACGAAATTGAACTCCATGGTTTCACATTTATGTGGCACTGGAGGCTGTGCGGTGGTGGTTGGAGTGTGGAGGGATGGGTGTGTTGTTTTTGTGATGTGTGCTGGGCGAAGCATTTAATTTTGTTGTACAATGACAATAAAGTCATTCTATTCCATTAAAATTAGATATGTGCTGTGCATATAGGAATATGTTCATTATTTCTTCAAACTATAGTGCGGCCTCCCAAATGTCTGAGGACCGTGAACCAGCCCTCTGCTTTAAAATGTATTTATTTACAACAATTTTATGCCACCCTTCTCTCAGACCGGCTTACAAGATATATATACATATATTATTGGCATAGCACAATATTAGTATTATATATTACTGTATTGTACTATACTATTGTACTGTAATATTATTAGTAATATTACATGTATTATAAAATATATACCGTACATTCCGGTGTACTAGATGACTTTTTAGCCCTGGAAAAGCTTAAGAAAAGTTGGGGGTAGTCTAGTATTCTGGGTATAAATTTAAAATAATAGTAATAATTAAAAGAAAAAACATAAAATACAACTTAGGAGGGAGGGAAGAGGAGGGAAGAGGAGGGGAGGAGGAGCGACTCCAGTTTCCTGACTCCCTTTAGCGCCATGGCCGTGCCTCGAAGCACCCTCGCCATCCTGGCTAGAGGGAGGGTGCGCGCGTCCTTCCTTCCAGGAGGAAGGCAGAGGAAAGGTGGAGGCGTAGCCAGCGCCAAGCTGTCCGCCCCTTCCTCCCATGCCGGCATGGAGGCATCAGGATGGACGCCAATGTGGGAGCGTCTTCTTTGGAAGCAGGCGAGGAAGGAAGAAGGGAGGTGCTGGCAAGGCTAGCCAGCAGCAGCTTCTGAGCCGAGCGAGGCGGAGGAGGAGCAGAGCTGCGTTCGCCGTCCTTCGCCTCAAATCAGCTGTGTGCACAGCTGATTTAAGGCGAAGGACGGCGAACATGCCTCTGCTCCTCACCTCGCTCGGTTCAGAAGCTGCTGCTGGCTAGCCTTGCCAGCCATGCCAGTATCTCCCTCCTTCCTTCCTCACCTGCATCCAAAAAAGACCATCCAAAGAAAACGCTCCCACGCCTCCATGCCGGCATGGGAGGAAGAGGCGGAGAGCTTGGCACTGGCCCCGCCTCCACCTTCCTTCTGCCTTCCTAATAGAGGGCTTCCTTGCGCCAGTGAAGTGCGCGCCCTCCAGCCAAGGCAGCCCCTGCTTCGAGGCGGAGTTGTCTTAAACGGCGAGTATATCCCTAACTCATTATTTTGAGGTGATAAGTTGGGGGTTGTCTTATAGCCCGTCGCCTAGTACCCCGGAATATGCGGTAATTATAATATTGTATTACTATTACTATTATATTGTATTACATTATAATATTAGAAATATTATATGTATATACAATTATATTATATTTTATTTAAAAGTTTGAGGGTGCCTGGTATAGGGTATTTGTTGCTACTAGGGGTTTACAAAAGGCTTTTTCTAAGTAACAGGGAAGATCAGTACAGTTTCTGTTACAGCTGTCACAAGTTAATTGGGTATGTTATCTGCTTCAGCATCTAACAAGGCACTAGGTTTGCAAATGTTGAGTTTTGCATTTGGCGTAGCTTGATGGCTTGTTTGAGCTAAGGAAACATTTGGCTGTTGCTGGGAGCGGTTACACAGCGTCCTGAAGCTGAAGGCTGAATCCGTTTGGAGTGCCAAGGAAACTGCTTGTTTATGGTAAGATAAGGACATTCTACTGATATCTAAGTAGAGAGACTGTATTATTTTGCTATGTGTTTGCATGTTGTCATGTGAAGAAGAAGATTCGCCGGAGATATTGTTTGTTGTATATTGGTGAGAACAATTCTTCTGTTTTGCTTTGTGTTTTTGACCTATCGTGAATAGAACCATATTTTGGTTTCCAACTCAGGTGTTTTTGGACTTTCCAGTTAAAGCCAGTTTACAGCTGTTACTCTGGGAGTTGAAGTCTAAAACACCTTTTTGAGTTTTTTTTGAGTTTTTATCACACTGAGAGTAAAGGGACAGAGACATTCTGCAGGCTATTCTGGCAGTATTTCCTTTAAATATGACAGCATTCAGGAAAAGCAGATTTTCATGTGGCATCTTCTCTCACCATGGAATCTCTGATGTAAAGTCAGGTTGGTATTTTGGCTGAAGCCATTCCCACAATTTGAACAGGAGTACAGTTTATCTCTGGTGTGGATGCTCTTATGTCTGACAAAGGTGGACCGGTCACTGAAACTCTTTCCAAACTTTGTACATTTATAGGGCTTGTCCCCAGTGTGAATGTTCTGGTGTGACTTGGGATGCTCACTCCGACCAAAACATTTCCCACACTCCAAGTACTGATACGTCTTCGTCCATTGTGGATTATCTGGTGTGACTTGAGGCTGGCGCTCCTACCAAAGCATTTCCCACACTCCAAGCACTGATACGGCTTCTCTCCAGTGTGGATTACCTGGTGTGCATTGAGATGGGCACTCTGGCCAAAGCATTTCCCACACTTCAAGCACTTATATGGCTTCTCCCCTGTGTGGATTCTCTGGTGTCTTGAGAGGTGGGTCTTCCAACCAAAGCATTTTCCACATACCAAACATTTAAACAGCTTCTCCCCTTTCTGGACCTGTGGATGCTTCATCTTTCCAAGATCTGAATTCATACACTGTTTCTCGTCTGCAGAAATACTTTGATTCAGGTATACGTTGGAACTTGTCCCTTCATAAAGCGTTTCACATTCAGTCAGGTTTCCACTCTGATTGAAAGTCTTTGCAAGCATTAAATTTGATTCGTCATCAGGGCAGAGTCTACTATGAACACTGGAGAAAGCAGTCCCCTGTTTTTCTTTCTCACTTTCCTGCCAGATTGAGATTTCATGGGAGTCTCTCACTTGAAATGGGAAGGATTCGACTTCCGGCTCTTCCATGTGACTTCCATCTTGGCTTGCTGGCCCACTTTGGCTCCAAGCATTCTCCTTCAATGCTTCACACTCTATTCTTTCTGGGGAATGCTCACCTAGTTGCCCCTCTTTCTCACTTTTCCTTTCTTCACCTGTTGGAAACAGAGCAGAAGGCAAAGTAAGACCCATTCTCAAAATCAAAATTATACAGTCTGAGAAAGTTTCTGAATCTTGAATAAGAGTCTAAAGATAAATTGAAACCTATATTGTTTTGCTATTTTTCCCTTTTTCTTCTGTTCCTCAATGTCTGTGCTTCAAGAACTATGCCCTCACATCTCCTCAGGAAATGTGGAGCCTCCTTTGGGCTCCCCCCCCCCCCCAACATTAATATATACTTTAATGTCAAACTGTACATATACAATAACAATACTAAAATATTTTCAGTAAAAACAATAAGACCTGTTAAAATGCAAAATTCTCAAATTAGTGCATCTTTAAGTGAGAAATCTTACCAAATACAGAACTTTAGCATAATGCTGACTAAGTTAAAGAAAGTCGTCAAAAATATTTATTTGACTGCAAAGCATTCCTCATATTTTAAAATCCAGAGACATATCATTAGCTTAATGGAGGAGGGAGTGAGTGAGGGAATGAGAAAACTAGTGCCCACAATTTCAATATTCATTTTTGACAAAGAATGTGAGACGGAAAAAACAGAATCAAGAATGTGTATCAAGAACGAATAAGCTGAAGAACATTGAGCAAACAAAGCATTTATTTAAGTTCCCTGATTTCTAAGATCTTAAGACATGCATTTGCTTAACAAAAGGAAGGGGTAGGAGGTAGGGTATTAATACTTACAATATCATTTTTCTTGTTCTGCCTTCTTTTTTCTGAAAAAGGCTCAGTCACAGCTGTGATATTCTTTGGAGGCTTTTAAACAAAGGTGGGAAGGCCATCAGTCGGATTACTTTGAGTGTGGATAGTCCTTGCGGTGTCTTCCAACTCTGTGATTCTATGTCATCACAGGACCCAATGGTAACCCCATTATCCACTGTATTAGATATATTTTACGGCCTCCAGAACAGCAGAACCCATATGTACAATTTCACTGGCTTACACTTAAGGGAAAAAATTTTCTCTAGGCATTTGCTACATCCTCCAATGTGATTCTATGGTATGTTTCCCTTGAACATTTTTGATCTTTGATGGCCAGAACTGGATACAATAATCCAGGTGAGGATTGACCAGCGATGATGAGGATTCCCAGGAAGGGAATCGAAAATAGGTCAGCAAATGTTGTATTACCTCTCTACAAATCGATGGTAAGGCCACATTTGGAGTACTGTGTACAATTCTGGTCTCCGCACCTTAAGAAGGATATAACGGAACTGGAAAAGGTACAGAAAAGGGCAACAAGAATGATCCAAGGGATGGAGCGGCTCCCTTTATGAAACCAGGTTGCAATGCCTTGGTCTTTTCAGCCTTGAAAGACGGCGTCTAAGAGGTGACTTGATCGAAGTGTATAAAATCATGCATGGGATAGAAAAGGTGAATAAAGAAAAATTATTTTCTTTGTCACAAAACACTAGGACTAGAGGGCACTCCCTGAAGCTCCAAGGTAGGAAAATTAGGACTAATAAAGGGAAATATTTCTTCACCCAGAGGGTCATTGGGTTATGGAACTCACTTCCAGAAGAGGTTGTGACAGCTGTCAGCCTGAACAACTTCAAGGCAGGATTAGACAGATTCATGGATACCAAGTGTATCGGTAGTTACTGAAAAGGACATTCAAGTGCCACCTCGGAGTTGGTTGAGGTAGGCAGGATTTCCCTGGGTACTGGTTGTGGGGGGTCGGGAGCAGGTCAGGGTTTTGCCCTCCCTTCTGCTCGAGATCCCCGTGTACAACTGGTGGGCCACTGTGTGACACAGAATGCTGGACTAGATGGGCTGAGGTCCGATTCAGCATGGCTCTTCTTATATGTTCTTATTTCCAGGCCAGGGGTCTGTCCATACAGCCCCTTAACTTACCTCAGGAAAGGGGAAACTTTGGCCTTCCGGATACTACAACTTTCAATCTCTTCTGGCAAATCATTACAGGAACATGGAGTCCTATCTACTTGGCAGACCCTTAGGCTTAGACTATCCAAAGGTCTAAGAGAAGGCCCTACTCAGTGAAGAAGCAGCCACAATGTGGTGATTAGTGTAGGACGAACATTCCCAATATCCAAGGACACAAACAGCCCATTCTTCTTACCCAAGGGTCCAGCATCCCTGTCGTTATCTTCCTCTTCAATCTTCACACTAAATGTCTTCTGCTCAATCTCAGGCACAGCTTGGCAACCTTCAGGGGAACCCACCATCTCCTCTTCCTCTAATGGCACCTAAAATGTTTATCACTTGTTACCCAAATGTATATCTTATGTATATGGATTTCCTCTACTCTACATAGTCCTCAAAGTATTTGTAAGGTAGGTCAGGGCCAGAGAAAATAACTATCCCATGATCACACAATAAGTTTAATGGCTCATAAGGGACTTGAACCCAACTCTCACAAGTCCAAATCCCACGTTAAACAAACTAATCCAACGTTAAACATACTGCCTGGGCATTTGATGGGAGCTGCATTTGCTCTTTCCAGAGCACTCCTTACCTCCACTGTATTTTATCTTTTTCTTAAATTAAAAACTCAATATTCCTCATCTCCTTATGGGAATTTGTGAGGCAGTTTTGCCATATTTTCTCCTTCCATGGCTGTTTTAGGTACAAAATAGGTCTTTTTAAAACCACAAAGAAAACCAAGAGTTAACTACTGGGGCAGAGAAGATGCTGGGAGACTTAAGAGGGCTCTAAGATAACCCCATACAAGCTACGTTGTACTTAATCCAGATCTAAACACACTGCAACCCTGGCATCTCGTTGGCACCTTGCACAAAGCAGCCCTTTGGGATGCCTGGAACCAAATGAATGGTCCTCACCTGGTTTGCCTGCCTCCTGGCCTCTTCCTCTCGCTGCTTCTGGAGAAAGTCCTCCGCCAAGGCCACCGCCTTGGAGCAAGTCTCTGGACCACATCCCTTGACCCAGGCCTCTATCTCTGGAGGCAGGACGGCCAAGAACTGCTCCAAGATCAGCAGCTCCAGGATCTGCTCCTTCGAATGCCTTTCAGCTTTCAGCCACCGGCAACACAGTTCCTGAAGCTGGCCATAAGCCTCTCTCGGCCCCTCGGACTCCTGGTAGCAGAAATGCCGGAAACATTGCCGCAGCTTCTCACGCCTCATTGCGTCCCTGGACAAGATGGCGGCCTTCACTTTCCCATAATCCTCCCTGCCTTCGGCCTCCAGGCCGGTAAAGGCCTGCTTGGCCTCTCCGCTCAATGCTGGCAGGAGCCGGGACACCCACTCTTCCTTGGGCCACCGACAGGCTTGGGCCACTTGCTCAAAGGAGGCCAGGAAGGCTTTGGCGTCGTCCCACGGCTCCTCCCTCGACTCAGAGGTCCCCCAGTTTGGGGGAGGGTCTTCCACGCTCTTCAGGAACTCCTGCCATTGGGTTTCCCACTGCTGAAGCGAGTATTTGTCGGGCTCCTGTTTCACCTCCATTGGTCTCTTTGGCTGGAATGCCTCCGTTGTCCCCACATGGCAGCTGCCTCTCACTTCCCGTGACACTTCCCCTGGTATATAATTTGTAAGGTTTTCTCGGGTCTCCATTTTAATGCTTGGACAATACTAGCCTGAAATGGTGGGAAATGCTGGACTCTTCAGGAGCAGTCCAAACATCCGCATGGAGCTTATTGCCTAGAAAACTGGAAGAAAAACATTCAGACTTTAAAGAGGAAGAGCAAAGATGCAGGAGTGGAATGGAACTGGTCACTGAATGAAATGGAGAAAAGTCTAGGTCAAGAGATTCCCAAACTAAAGCCTGCAGGCTGGTTGCGCCCCTTCAAGGCCCTTCACTTGGCCCCTGTTCTAAACTTAAGTCTCAGGTCACTCTAGGTCTGAAATGACTTGAAGGTAAACAACAACAACCCTAATAAACTAGCTCACCAGTCTAAAGCAGGCCCACCTTTCCCACTGAAATGCTGATACGAGGGTTGAATGAAAAACAATGCCTCCACCTTCGAAACTCCTCAACAGGTGGCAGTACTGGTATGCGACAGGTACTGGCTTGTTCAGTAAACTCTTCTCTACAGTTCCATTTTGGCAGGAAGCTTTAGCATTGAACGGTTGTGTTGTTAAAGTGCGAGTATGGAACCCTGCGTAAACAGTCGGTCAATGCGACTTGAGCAACGTGCAATCATTGAATTCCTGACCAGGACCGGACAAAGGTAAAATATTATAGTAGGCCAACCTTTTTTTGTGCCCCCTGGGTTTTCAGTGTGGTGATGATGGCGTGCACCAGAGCACGCACGCGTGCAAAAAGCTAGTTTTGCTTATGCGCTATTGAGACCAAGCGCTTCTGGTGGAGGGAGTTGCTAAACGCACTCCCAAGAGGATGAAAAGGACGGGGGGACATTTTGCAGCTGGGGCGGAGCCTCTTGCCTCCGGCTGCAAAATGTTCCCTGGCTTGTCCTTTTCGGCCTCTTGGGAGTGTGTTTAGCAACTCCCTCCACCAGAAGCGCTCGGTCCCAATAGCGCATGCGTGAAAGTTTCGCGCATGCACTATTAAAACAGAGCACTCCTAAGAGGATGAAAAGGACAACTAGAAAATAATAATAAACTGTATTCTGATGTAACTGGAAAATACACAAGGTAGTAGTTAACTGATCTGTATCACCACTACAATGAAATATCACACAAGTATATATATATATATATATATATATATATATTGTATACAGTATATATATTCAATACATGAAAGCCAAGAGGTTGTTTGGACCGTACAAACAAAGCCTATCAGTCATCAAAATAACAGCAATCAAGGTCCGTAGTATACATTATTTATTTATTTCAGGATTTTACCCCGCTCTTCTCAACCCCCGAGGGGGGACTCAGAGCGGCTTACAGTAAGGCACAATTCGATGCCCACACAGTAACAATATAAAACCCCAGAACCCTTCAACAATTAAAATACATTAAAATACATCAAAATACAATTACATTAGCATCATACGCCTTCATTCCAGATTAAAACAATGTTCTGTCCATAAAAGCATTGGCCCTATTCATCCACTTTCCATTAAAATCCCACCTAAAATGCTGCCTTGTGCTGGTGTGCAAACACCTGGTCCCACAGCCAGGATTTTACTTTTTTTCTGAATGCCAGGAGGGATGAGGTGGATCGTACATCGATAGGGAGCGCATTCCACAGACAGGGAGCCACCACCGAGAAGGCCCTCTCCCTCGCCCCCACCAGCCGCATTTGAGAAGTAGGCGGGAGCGAGAGCAGGGCCTTCCCGGATGATCTTAGATTACAAAGTGGGACGTAAGAACATAAGAACATAAGAAGAGCCATGCTGAATCGGGCCTCAGCCCATCTAGTCCAGCATTCTGTGTCACACAGTGGCCCACTAGTTGTACACAGGGATCTCTAGCAGAAAGGAGGGCAAAACCCTCACCTGCTCCCGACCCCCCACAACCAGTACCCGGGGAAATCCTGCCTGCCTCCATCAACACAGAGGTGGCACTTGGATGTCCATTTCAGTAGCTACTGATTCCCTTGGTATCCATGAATCTGTCTAATCCTGCCTTGAAGCTGTCCAGGCTGACCGCTGTCACAACCTCCTCTGGAAGTGAGTTCCATAACCCAATGACCCTCTGGGTGAAGAAATATTTCCCTTTATTAGTCCTAACTTTCCTACCTTGGAGCTTTAGGGAGTGCCCCCTAGTCCTAGTGTTGTGTGACAGAGAAAATATTTTTTCTCTATTCACACTTTCTATCCCATGCATGATTTTATACACTTCGATCAAGTCACCTCTTAAACGCCGTCTTTCAAGGCTGAAAAGACCAAGGCGTTGCAACATGATTTCGTAAGGGAGCTGCTCCATCCCTTGGATCATTCTTGTTGCCCTTTTCTGTACCTTTTCCAGTTCCGTTATATCCTTCTTGAGGTGCGGTGACCAGAATTGTACACAGTACTCCAGATGTGGCCTCACCATAGATTTGTAGAGAGGCAATACAACATTTGACGACCTATTTTCAATTCCCTTCCTGATCATGCCAAGCATAGAATTTGCTTTTACTGCTGCTGCGCACTGGGTTGACATCTTCATTGAGCTGTCCACCAAAACCCCAAGATCCCTTTCCTGGTTTGTCTCGGAAAGCTTTGACCCCATCAATTGGTAGGTGTAGTTGGGGTTCTTTGCCCCGATGTGCATGACTTTACACTTGTTTAGGTTAAAATGCATTTGCCACTTCGTTGCCCATTCACTCAATTTCGAGAGATCTTTCTGGAGCTCTTTACAATCAGTTTCATTTTTAACTACCCTGAACAATTTAGTGTCGTCTGCAAACTTTGCTACCTCAGGATTTACTCCTACATCCAGGTCATTAATGAATAAATTAAAAAGTAACGGACCCAAAACTGAACCTTGGGGTACGCCACTTCTCACCTCTTTCCACCCAGAGAAATGTCCGTTTATTACCACCCTTTGTTTCCTACAGTTTAGCCAGGTTCCAATCCAGGACAAGACCTGTCCTCTGATTCCATGGCTGAAGAGCTTATTTAGGAGCCTTTGGTGAGGGACTTTGTCAAAAGCCTTTTGAAAGTCAAGGTAAACAATATCGACTGGGTCCCCTTTATCTATGTGTTTATTTACACCCTCAAAGAATTCTAACAAGTTAGTAAGACATGATTTGCCTTTGCAGAAACCATGTTGATTTTCCTTCAGCAATGCCTGTTCTTCTATGTGCTTAGTAATTTTTTTCTTTAATAATGGTTTCCATCACTTTGCCTGGAACTGAGGTTAGACTAACTGGCCTATAATTTCCTGGATCACCCCTGGATCCTTTCTTGAAGATCGGAGTTACATTTGCCTCCCTCCAGTCCTCGGGTACAGTGCCTGATCTTAGAGAAAGGTTATATATTTTGGCTAGAATTTCAGCAATTTCACACTTGAGTTCCTTAAGAACTCTGGGGTGGATGCCATCTGGCCCTGGTGATTTGTTGACATTTAGTTTAGTAAGGCATGTGAGAACATCTTCCTTGTTTATCTCTATCTGGTTTAATTCATTTAATTCCCTCCCTGAAAAACTGACTCAGCTGCAGGCATATGTTGTCTGTCCTCCTGTGTGAAAACGGAGGCAAAGAAGTCGTTTAGCCGCTCGGCAATCTCCTTGTCTTCACTTATTGTCCCTTTCTTACCATTTTTCGTCAAGTGGCCCAACTGCTTTTCTAGTTGGGTTTCTACTTCTGATGTATTTAAAGAAGTTTTTGTTATTTTTTTAAATGTTCTTAGCTATATGTGCCTCAAAATCTCTCTTGGCTTTCCTGACGGTTGCTTTGCATTTAGTTTGCCAGAGCTTGTGTTCCTTTCTGTTCTCCTCAGTAGGAAGAGCCTTCCATTTCTTAAATGAGTTTTCTTCTTTCCAATCACATCTTTTACTTCATTTGTAAGCCATGCCGATGTCCTCTTGGACTTTCCCGGCCTCTTTCTTATTTTAGGAATGCATTTTAGTTCGGCTTGTTTTAAGGATTTTTAAACAGTTTCCAAGCGTTTTGGAGGGATTTGATTTTTTTTACTGTTCCTTTTAGTTTGTTCTTTACTATTTTTCTCATTTTGGTGAAATTCCCTTTTTGAAAATTTAAGGTCTCTGTGTTAGTTTTCACTGACAGTTTGCTATCCAAACTTAAGTTGAAGGTTATTGTGTTGTGGTCACTGGTACCTATGGGCTCAGTTACAAGGACATCTTGAACGAGATCTTGTTCATTAGTTAGCACCAAGTCCAGGATCCCCTTTCCCTGGTTGGTTCCATGACCATCTGCTCAAGGGAATAATCAGCTAGCATGTCGAGGAACCTTATCTCTCTTTCATGCGTAGAACAAGAATTTAGCCAATCTATTCGGGGATAGTTGAAGTCCCCCATTATGACTAATTTATTGCTTTTTGAGGCCTGTTTAATTTCATTTTCCAGATAGCAGTCTGCCTCTGGAGTTTGGTTGGGAGGCGATAGCAGATCCCTAATGCTAGATTAGTTTTTTGTCCTGGGATTTTTACCCACAATGTTTCTGTAGGTGAGTTTGAATTTTCTTGAAGTTCTAATTCATGAGATTCTAGCTCTTCATTTATGTACAAGGCCACACCGCCACCGTTTTTCCCTCTCCTGTCTTTCCTGTACAGTTTATAACCTGGAATTTTTGTGTCCCAATTGTTTTCCTCTGTCCACCAGGTTTCTGTTATGCCAATAATATCAATATTTTTTTTTTGCCAAACATTCCAACTCTCCTATTTTTGTTCGAAGGCTTCTAGCATTTGCGTACAGACATTTATATTTATTGCTCTGATGCCCTTTCAACTTTGGCTGTTTATGAGAATTTGTAGAAGGCCTACCATGTCCTACCTCTTGACTACTTTCTATCTTTTCTGTTGACTCGGCCATTTGTGCGTAAATTTCATCCTCCATACTTGGCGTTTCACCCTCTCGAACCGGAAGCTGCCCAGCTCCTGTCGACTTTCCCCTAGGAATCAGTTTAAAAGCTGCTCTGAAGCCTTTTTAATATTAATTGCCAGCAGTCTGGTTCCATTTTCGTTCAGGTGTAACCCGTCCCTTTTGTAAAGGTTTGGCTTTCCCGAAAATGTCCCCCAGTTCCTAACAAATCTAAAGCCTTCCTCTCGACACCACTGCCTCATCCACGCATTGAAGCTCCGGAGCTCTGCTTGTCTGGCTGTCCCTGCGCGTGGAACCGGTAGAATTTCCGAGAATGCTACCTTTGAGGTCCTGGATCTTAATCTTCTACCTAGCAACCTAAATTTGGCTTCCAGGACCATCCGTTTGGCCTTCCCAATGTCATTGGTACCGACGTGTACCACGACTGCTGGCTCCACCCCGGCACTATCTACCAGCCTATCTAGATGCCTCGTGATGTCCGCAACCTTTGCACCTGGCAGGCAATTTACCATGTGGTCATCACATCCATCACAAACCCAGCTTTCTATGTTCCTGACAATCGAATCGCCCACTACGAATCGCCCACTACGTAGCGGCTGATGCGTTCGGACAAGTAAGCTGAGCCAGAACCGTATAGAGCTTTAAAGGTCAAAACCAGCACTTTGAATTGAGCTCGGAATTGGACAGGCAGCCAGTGGAGCTGACACAACAGGGGGGTGGTATGATTCCTGTATGTAGCTCCCGTTAGTAATCTGGCTGCCGCCCGCTGGACTAATTGTAATTTCCGAACTGTCTTCAAAGGCAGCCCCACGTAGAGTGCGTTGCAGTAATCTATTCGGGATGTGACCAGAGCGTGGACGACCGTAGCCAGATCAGACTTCCCGTGTATACTGGAAGTTAGAGTGTGGACCTCCAAGTGTTCAGTCTGTGCATCCGTAAATAGTTAATCTGTCAGTATTCCATAAAGGGAGTTTAATTCCAAGTAATGGAGTTATCACTTCTTTCTTCGTTACCCTCTGAGTGAGGTTCAGTGAGTGAAACTGGAACAGAACACAAACTGCTATCGTAAGGCGAACCGCCAAGCCACTGCATTGCCACTTGATTTCGGAGAGCCAAAACAAACCCCGGAGGGAAAGAAAATCCAGGCGGATAATCTCCAACTGGTTCAACAAGGCTCAAGGCGGTGGAGGTGCCGAGAATCAGGACACTAAAGCGTCAGGCGGAAGAAAAGCCATGATATCCTGGCTCAGCTGTATGGAACCAAAACAAACTGCCATGGAATTAAACTCCCTTTATCGGCTGTTAGGAATTGTGGGAGTTGAAGTCCAAAACACCTGGAGGGCCGAAGTTTGCCCAGGGCTGATTTAGCATCATGATTGCCCAGGGCTAGTGATTAGTGATTTGCCCATGCCTGACCTACACTGTAGCATGAATGCAGTCTGGTGCCCCTTTTAACTGCCATGATCAATGCTATAGGATCAGGGCAGCTGTAGTTTGGCACCAGCACTCTTTGACAGAAAAGGGAAAGACCTTGTGAAACTGGAATTCCCAGGATCCCCCAGCACTGAGCCAGGGCAGCTTAAGGGGTGTGAAGTGCACTCCATCTCCAGTGGAGATGCATCCCAGAACACTCCAGCTGCAACCCTCCTGCTCTTCCTCATCCTGATCCCAAAGGAGGAGAGGCAACATTTCCCCTTATTTCCCTTTCCTCCCTCCCTCTCTCTTCACTCACCTTCATCCCTCTAAGAACTCAGGCTGAGATCTTTGTTCTTTTCCTCCAAAAACCTCCAATAAAGGAAAAGCCAAAGGCAAGAGTTCCCCAAGAAACCACTTTTGGAGGAGAAGCCCAGCCAGGAAGAGGAGGGCACAGCCCACATCCGGGCAAAACACAACACTGCAGGAAGTCCTCTCTAGCTACCTGTAGTTCGAGACCTCAACGGTTTGGCTTCAAGCAGCCTTTGGTCCTCCAGGCTTTTGGACTCCAACTCCCAGAAGCCTCCGCTCCTTGGGCAAGGAGCAGGAATTCTGGGAACTGAAGTCCAAAACAGCCTGGAAGAGCAGAGCCTAGGAAACACGTGGCTTTTGAAGCTGGGAGGAAATGCTTTTATCAGAGGGGAAGAAATTCCTCTGACAATCTTTTAATAACTTGTATGTGTGAAATGTTTTTTTAAAGAAATAATTTTCATTAAGATTTTATATAGATAAGATAAAATGAGGAGGGGAACAAAAGAAACGATGACATGATTTTTAAACGTTTATGTTTATTTATCTTCCATTTTATAGTTGGGTTTTATTGTTATTTGTATGGTTGACTTGTATTGTTTTTAAAATCTTGTGAACCATTTTGGGTTCCGCTTGGGAAGAGAAGCGGAATATAAATAAATAATAAATAATAATTAAAGTACTTTTTCCAGTTTACCCATAAGAGAAAGTGCAAAATCAGGAATTAAAAAAAATATGCATTTATTTATTTATTTACTATATATACCGCCTTTCTCAGCCCTCGGGCGACTCAAAGCGGTTAACAATAGCAACATTCAATGCTCAAAACATAAAACAGTTAAAAACAATTAAAACGATAGCATAATACAGTGTTTCCCAACCTTTTTTGAGCCATGGCACACTTTTAACATTAAAAAAATCCGGGGGGCACACCACCAATCAAAATGACATTGTAAACAGTAAAAAACGGCTGGGAGATGGTGACCTGCTGGGAGTGCCAAAGCCGGGGAGGGAGGAGCCAGGCCACGCCATGCCCCACCCTCCCGGCTTCAGTTCTCCCATAACTCGCCAGCCTTGGGGCAGTGCCAAGCCAGCATTATGCTGGCTCTGCCACCGCTGGCTTGGCACTGCCCCTCAAGGCTGGCAAAGCTGTGGGAGCGCTGAAGCCGGGGGAGGGGGCAGAGCCAGGCCGCACCATGCCCTGCCCCCTCCCCCTGGCTTCAGTTCTCCCACAGCTTCGCCAGCTTTGAGAGGGCAGTGCCAAGCCAGCATTGTGCTGGCTCTGCCACCGCTGGCTTGGCACTGCCCCCTCAAGGCTGGCAAAGCTGTGAGAGTGCTGAAGCCGGGGAAAGGGGCGGAGCCAGGCTGCGTCATGCCCCCGCCCCCCCGGCTTCAGCTCTCCCACAGAGGAGGAGCATGAGCGGTGGACGGGCTTCAGTAGGCAGGGCTCCTCCGCGCGGCTTCAACAAGCAAGGGGCGAGAGTCATGGCGGATTGGAGGCTGGTTGGGGAAACGGCCGAAGGAGGCAGCGCCCCGGTCCTTTCTTTTTCTTCGCCGCCACCTGGCCCTTCCTCCTCCTCTCCCAAGCAGCAGGAGTTTGGCAGGAGGAGGGGGGAAGGAAGGGGGGCAGAGAGCTTTTCTCGCGGCACACCTGATGATCGCTCACGGCACACTAGTGTGCCATGGCACACTGGTTGAGAAACACTGGCATAATAAACAATCAATTAAACACCAGTAAAACATCTCATTAGCGTCTCATAGTTAGAATTTTTTCTTGAATATTTATTATTTCGGTTTTGAAATTTTTATTTTTGTTAACATTTCCATTGTTCTTATTGTCTATATAAAACGGACTTTTCATCGTCATTTCAATCTCTAAACTTTCCCTCTGTCTGCTCTTTATCAAACGTGTGCTGCTAAAATTGCCTGTGGCTTGACGTCCCTCTGAATTGCAAAGGTGGTTACCTTTTTCGTGGTCAACTGTTAATACGTACATTTGATATTTGCGCTTGCGCAAACAGACTTCAGAACCTTCTGGAAAGAATTCTAAGAGCTCAGCTGAAGCCCATCCATCCCCACAGCATATATAGCCAGTGGGAGGGGCTTCAGCCCTCAGTTCTCTCTTTCCGCGCTCGAAAGCAGATAGCAGAGAACCTTCGTGCTCTTCTAGCTTTTAGCTATTGATACTGGACTGATCTTTTGTACTACTCTGACCTATTAGACTGCCTGACTACTTGAATTTCTCCATCCCTGATCAAGGACTGTCTCTCGCTTGTGAGTTTCTCTCCAACCCTGACTTTGGACTGCCTCACAACCACTCTTCTAGCCTAATGAATCCAACATGTCTGCCACCACGGGGTTCAAGAGGTGCTCCGGGTGTCCCAATCACTTTCTAGACAACGACAGCCATGACTTCACCGTAGAGTAGTATCTTTGGGAGGCGGTGGTCCTCCATCCTCGAGACGTGCCCTGCCCAGCGCAGCTGTGTTCTCAATAGCACGGCCTCAATGCTGGTGATCCCTGCTTGCTCAAGGACAGCAACATTTGTCACATAGTCGGTCCAGTGTACATTTAGGATTGTGCGAAGACAGCGCTGATGAAACCGTCCGAGGAGACGTAGGTGTTGGCGATAGGTGACCCATGTTTCAGACCCATATAGGAGAATAGACAGTGTGATAATAAATAAATAAAAAATAATTAAAGTACTTTTTCCAGCTTACCCATAAAAGGAAGTGCAAAACAGGACTTTTAAAAATATGCATTTATTCTTGAATATTTATTATTTTGGTTTGAAATTTTTATTCTTTTATTTTTGTTAACATTTCCATTGTTCTTATTGTCTATAAAATGGACTTTTCATCGTCATTTCAATCTCCAAACTTTCTCTCTGTCTGCTCTTTATCAAACGTGTGCTGCTAAAATTGTCTGTAGATTGACGTCCCTCTGAATTGCAAAGGTGGTTTTCCTCTGCAATAAAGCCTCCAGCATTTTGGACTCCTTGTTGGTCTCCCATCCAAGTGTTAACCAGGTCTATCCCTGCTTAGCTTCCAAGATAGATCACATCAACTGCCTTCAGGGTATTTAGTATTAAGATGCCTCATGTGCTTTCGATTGGATTATTTATTTATTTATTTCAGGATTTTACCCCGCTCTTCTCAACCCCCGAGGGGGGACTCAGAGCGGCTTACAGTACGGCACAATTCAATGTGGCCCCATGAATGACAAGGGGTCTTCTTCGATAAGGAGTAACTCAGAGCTGGTTTTGAAATAAAACCCAGGACACTTGGGGGGTGTTTCTGGTCTCCCATCCAAGTACTAATCCCAAGATCAGTTGTCCAAGACCAAATTGGACACCGGGACTGTGGCCCAGCTGGCTGGGAGTCAGCTGCATTAAGATCACTACTGACCGAAAGGTCATGAGTTTGAACACATATGTCCAGCCCGGTCGGAGTGAGCTCCCGACCAAAATTGTGTAGTTTGTTGTCGACCTTTGCAGCCCGAAATATAGTTGCATCTGTCAATTAGGAAAATTAGGTACCACTTTGTGGGGAAGCTAATTTAACTGATTTATGAGGCCATAAAAATCTCCAGGAAGTATGCCAAGAATGAGGAAGCAACAGCTCTGCTGGTGGCCAGAAGCTGGAATGTTAAATTACCTCTGATTGTATGTCTATGTATGTTGTGTGTCTATGGCATTGAATGTTTGCCATGTATATGTACATTGCAATCCGCCCTGAATCCCCTGCGGGGTGAGAAGGGCGGAATATAAATACTGTAAATAAATAAATAAATAAATAAAATCCAGTGTGAACTATCCCTAGAAGGCCAAAAGGCTATCATGGCGATGATATGATTCACTGGAAAAGCCAATTATATACACTGGGTGAAGAGAAAGGTGATAGGAAAAGGAGAAGGCTGCATGACAGGTTGATTAACTCAGGGCCCTTCTACACTGCCATATAAAAACCGGATTATCTGCTTTGAACTGGATTTATGGCAGTGTAGAAGGGGTCCTGATTCCACCCCCTTCCGCTTTGGGCAGAACTCACCTGGAATAGTACTGTGTCCAGGTCTGGACATCACCATTCAAGGAGATTGACAAATTAGAACGCCCAGAGAAAGGCCACCCAAATGACCAAAGTTTGGAAACTGATTCCCTGCGAGGTGCGGCTTCAGACATGGGTATGTTTCACTTTGACAAAAGGTTAAGATAGCTATGTTTAAACATCTAGGATATCTCATGGAGGAGGGGCCCTCAATGTGACATCCTGGAGACTGCTGCTGCTCTGGAGACTCTGTGACTCCCTGTGAGGAGCAACTTAGGACATGGATATGTTTCGCTTGGAGAAAAGGTCAAGATAGGCATGTTTACATATCTAAAAGGCTGTTTCATTGAGGAGGGGCCAAGCTTGTTTTGTGCTGCTCTGGAGAATAGGACACAAAGGAGTCATGAATAAAAATGACAACAGAAACAATGCCACCTAAACATTAGGAAGAACTTCCTGACAGACAAACAGCTCTTTGGCAATACGTGGTGCTAGTTTGGAGTGCGGTGGAGTCTCCTTCTCTAGACGTTTTTAAACAGAAGCTTGATGGCCTTCTGTCTGGAATGTTTTGATGGTATGCAACTGCATGGTAGAAGAGATTAGATGGGATATAGTAAAATCAAAGATTTATATAATGAAAAAAAGGAATTAATGGAATGGAAACAATTTGAAACATTAGGGGGTGGGATAAATTGGTTAACACTAAGAGGAATTTGGGAACAAATTAAAAAGAAAGTAAGTAAGGGAGAAAATATAATAGACAAGACATTAGAAGAGAGATTCAAAGGCAAAAAAAAGGTCTTAACAAAATATATGGAAGAATGATAGAAGATAAGGAATCTATATATAGAATAATGGAAAACAAGTGGGAAAAGGAAGGGGGCCTAGGAAGAGAAAAAACAGAAAAGATAATCAATGATTTAAATAAAATAAAATAGAAAAATACAAGGAATTAGAACTGAAAACAATAACAAAATGGTATAGAACACCAATTCAACTGGCACACATGATTCAGGGATTAAATCCCAAATGCTGGCATTGTGGAAGTCGGGAAGCATGGTATTCACATCTATGGTGGGAATGTGAAGAGATACAAAAATTCTGGAGTCAAATTCTAGACCAGGTAGAATTACGTACTAAAATAAAATTTGATATAAATATGCAAATTTTGTTAATAGGAATATATGGTGATAGAAGAGTTAAGGACCAAGACCAGGAATTAATGATGATGATGTTTAGAGCAGCACATGCAGTAATAGCTAAGGGTTGGAAAGAAAAAAAAGAAACGGACACTTGAAAAATGGTATTAATATGTGTGGGACCAAATACAACTAGATATTATGGACATCATAAGAAGCAAAAAGACATGGCCAGACAAACAGAAGAAAATTAAAGAAATTTGGACTCCATTTAAAAGATGGTTACAGGTCGTTAAACCAGATGATGAAAGCTGGAAGAAAAAAATTGAAAGAATCGAAAGAAGGCTCATGTAACGGAGAAAAAGGGACTTCATTGTCAACAGGGAAGATGGAGGGTGGGAGGGGGGAGGGAGAAGGGGATGAAAAAGGACAAAAGGAATGGTAATTGTGGTTATGTATAGTTGTTTATAATAAAAAACATTTAAAAAGAGAGATTAGACCCTTTTGGGATCTCTTCCAATTCTAGGATTCAATGCCTAGGGATCCCTCACCACTACCAGCTCTCATCAGGGCCGTAGCCAGGATTTTGATTCGGGGGCTGAGTTTGGTTCGGAGGGGGGCTGAGACTGGGTGGAAGAGGGTCTACCCTAGCAAACCTTTTGTATTGTTATCCCAATAACCCCATTAATGTGGGATATAATGAGTATGGTGATCAGATCATGATATAAATAAACATAACAGTTTAAATAATGTACCAGTAAGGCCTTTTCACGGACCACCCTGAGAATTTCAAGGGCTGAAGCCCCCTAGCGCCCTGAAATTCTCAGGGTGGTCTCATGGTGTACCTTACTGGTTTCATTATTTAAACTGTTATGTTTATTTATATCATGAGGCTGAGAGAGTGGGGCTTGCCCAAGGTCACCCAGTGGGTTCCCCTGGTTGGAGTCCTAGTTTCCTAGCCACAAGGTGTTTGTTGACGGCCACCACGTGAAGACCAAACCTGTCCTTGTATGTGAAAATGCCCCATGCAACAAACCATGATGGTGGCAAATGACAAAACAGGGCAAGAATGTCAGCCCGCCACATTCACTGGGATTAGGGAAACAGGACCCCCACAAATGGTTAGACTTTAGAGCAGGGGTGGGCAATTATTTTTTCCAAGGGGCCACACGAGAGTCAAAAATATGATGGAGGGCCACACCTAAAGGCTGAACTGCATTCTACATAATATCAATTGAATTTTTTAAAATAATAATTAAAAAGGCACTACATTGCATTTTTGATATATTAATAAGACTGATAAGAGTATATGTTATGAGCAATGTAAAAGAGAGGTTGTCATAGGGAAAATGACATTTATTCACTAAAATTTTACAAAACAATAGTTAACAAAATGTGAACATTTGTATCATTTGTGATTCATTATATTAATGACCATTTTCAGTCACATTCGCTTCAAAGCACATTTTGAGTTTCACTTATTCCTGGAAAGAATAAAAAAAAAACATTGCCTACATTTTTGGTGTAATCACCTCATTTGGTGCTATTATTCAGTTATTTTTTCTTATTCAGTGAGAGAAATCAAGTCTCTGTTGGTCTTTAACAAGTGCATCAAAGTCAGGTTGAATGTCAGAGGAGATCGACCCGTCGCCCCTCGCCGCACCCCTGACAGATGGCCATCCAGCCTCTGTTTAAAAGCCTCCAAAGAAGGAGCCTCCACCACACTCCGGGGCAGAGAGTTCCACTGCTGAATGGCTCTCACAGTCAGGAAGTTCTCCGTAATGTTCAGATGGAATCTCCTTTCTTGTAGTTTGAAGCCATTGTTCTGCGTCCTAGTTTCCAGGGCAGCAGAAAACAAGCCTGCTCCCCCTCCCTAGGACTTCCCCCTCACATATTTATCCATGGCTCTCATCAAGTATCCTCTCAGTCTTCTCTTCTTCATGCCCAGCTCTTGAAGCCGCTCCCCATAGGGCTTGTTCTCCAGACTCGAGAGCAATTTATACATTATATAAATGTAATGTTCATTTGTGAGATTAACATAACTCAAAAAACACTGGACAAATTGCTGCCACAAGACACCTACTAACCCAAGGAGTGACCATCACTCAAAAAATTGATTTTGTCATTTGGGAGATGTAGTTGCTGGGAGTTATAGTTCACCTGCAATCAAAGAGCATCTTGAAATCCAGCAACAAAGGAATTGAACCAAACTTGGCACACTGAACTCTCAAGTATTGAAAGGGTTTGCTGGGCATTTACCTTGAGTTTGGAAGTTGTAGTTCACCTACATCCAGAGGGCACTGTGGACTCAAACTTGGCATGTTTGGATCTGGACCACACTTGGCATGAATCCTCAATATGCCCAAGGGGGGGGGGGAGAGCGAGGCTTGGAAGTGAAGGAGGAGGAAGACGAGTAGGGCGAAGTAAATTGAGAAAGCCGGGTAGGGAATGGAAGCGCCCCCGCCCGTGCTCCAGGCCCACTCCCTCCTCCAGTCTCGTCCCCGCTCCTTTCCAGCTCTGACCCCGCCCCCTTCCTCTCGCTGCACCCCTCCTTCCCTCTTGCATTCATTCTTCTTTCTTTCCCTTTGGCAAGGGAGGGGATGTGGTGGAAGGGGGAAGGAAGGAAACAGGGAAAGGGGGAAGGAAAGAGAGGGAGGGAGGGAGGGAAAGTAGGAGGTGCCGAAGAAAGGAAGAAGAGAAAGTAGAAAGGAAAGAAAAGGTAGGAATGAGGTGCCGAAGGAAGGAGAAAAAGGAATAAAAGTGAAAGAAGGAAGGAAACACGGAGGGAAGACAGGAAACAGAAGAGAAGGGAAAGAGCGCATTGCAAGACCCGGGGGAAGCGCAAGCCCTGAAGAGAAGGGAGGAGGAGGCACTTGCTCCTGGTTGCTCGCCGGCAACGCTTGCTCCTGGCCCCTCCTCCTCTTCTCCCTTCTCCGTTGGCCGCTCTGCTTGCCTGCCTGCCGGGGCCCTTACGTGGGCCGAACAGAATCGGCCGCCGGGCTACATCCGACCCAGGTCTGCGTGTTGTTTTTGTGATGTGTGCTGCGAAAAGCATTTAATTTCGTTATACAGTGTACAATGACCATAAAGTCATTCTATTCTATTCAAATAAGGCATGTACTGTGTGCACAGGAATTTGTTCATTATTTCTTCAAACTGTAGTGTGCCATCCCAACAGTTTGAGGAACTGTGAACCAGCCCTCTTAAAACTTAAAAACTTAGAAGACGCTTGATATAGGGTGTTTATTATAAAGATGCCATTACACTGTTCCTTGGATAGAGAGAAACGGCCATGCCAGCATTCAGTAATTGCTGGGTTTCTTGTACCTGTTTCTCTTGGCATGGGTTCTCTGATGTCAAGTCAGGCTGTTACTTTGGCTGAAGCCCTTTCCGCACTCTGAACAGGTGAACGGTTTCTCTCTGGTGTGGATTCTCTTATGTCTGACAAGTCTGGACTGGTTGTTGAAGCTCTTGCCACATTTGGAGCAGGTATATGGCTTCTCCCCAGTGTGGATGATTTGGTGTGACAAGAGGTGGGTCTTCCGACCAAAGCATTTCCCACACTCCAGTCACTGATACGGCTTCTCCCCTGTGTGGACTATCTGATGTGACTTGAGACTGGCACTCTGACCAAAGCATTTCCCACACTCCAAGCACTGATACGGCTTCTCCCCAGTGTGGATTATCTGGTGTCTCGAGAGGTGGTCCTTCCAACGAAAGCATTTCCCACACTGCAAGCACTGATACGGCTTCTCCCCAGTGTGGACTATCTGATGTGAGTTGAGACTGGCACTTTGACTAAAGCATTTCCCACACTCCAAACACTGATACGGCTTCTCCCCAGTGTGGATTCTCTGGTGTTTCTTGAGACCGTCGCTCCTACGAAAGCCTTTCCCGCACTCCAAGCACTGATATGGCTTCTCTGCAGTGTGGATTATCTGATGTGCCTTGAGACTGTCACTCCTACCAAAGCATTTCCCACACTCCAAGCATTGATACGGCTTCTCGGTAGTGTGGATTATCTGGTGTTGCTTGAGATAGTCTCTCCGACCAAAGAATTTCCCACACTCCAAGCACTGATACGGCTTCTCGGTAGTGTGAATTATCTGGTGTTTCTTGAGATAGGCCCTCTGACCAAAGCATTTCCCACACTCCAAACATTTATACAGCTCCTCCCCTTTTTGGATCCTTGAATGCTTCATCTTACCAAGATCTGAATTCACACACTGTCTCTCATCTGCAGAAATACTCTGAATCAGGCATATGTTGGAACTCGTCCCTTCATAAAGCGTTTCACATTCAGTCAGGTCTCCACTTTGACTGAAGCTCTTTGCAAACATTGAATCTGATTCATCCTCAGGGGGAATCCCCCAATGAACACTGGAGAAAGCAATTCCTTTTTTTTCTTTCTTGCTTTCCTGCTGGACTGAGTTTTTGTGGAAGTCCCCCACCAGAAATGGGAAGGGTTTGGCTTCCAGCTCTTCCGTGTGGCTTTCATCTTGGCTCGCTGGCCCATCTTGGCTCCAAACACTCTCATCCAATGCTTCACACTCTGTCCTTTCTGAGGAATCCTCACCCAATTGCCCCTCATTCTCACTTTTCCATTCATCACCTGTTGGAAAGAAAGCAGAAGGCAAATTAAGGCCCATTCTCACAATGCCACCAGGAAGCTTCCCAGGAAGGACCAGGGGATCAAGGCACAGTGGTTGCTCCCAAGACTTTGGACATTCTTCTTTGGCGAAGTTAGGATTGTCCTATCTTTCTTTTTTTCACTGACCAATGGAAATTGAATAGTCTGTGAAAGTTTATGAATCTTGAATAACTACCAAAAGAGAAACTGTTTTTCTATTTTTTTCATTTCCTTCTGTTCATTTCAAAGCATCCATTTCTGTAGTTCAAAAAGCTTCACGTTTCTTTATTCAGGTTTTATCCCTTATACGGTTCCTTCATCAGACATAATAAGTTATTTAATCAATCAATCTTTATTACGGTCTAAAGACCCAGTTTCCTCACCAAAAAAAGGGCACAGCAGATTCATAAATTGATAAGACCACTTAAAAGCACAACAAGTTCTTTGAATGTGCTTTTTCTTGCATGGCAGGGGAATGGACTAGATGGCCCATGTGGTCTCTTCCATCTTCGTTTTTCTGTGATTCTATGAGTCAATGCTAAATGCATATGAACAAGGGTAAAAACACTGCAAATATATACAAGGCAAGTTTCAACCTGAATCTAATACAGGAAGTAGTTTGAAAAGGCGAGTTCACCCCAGCTATCCTTAGGGACCAGCCTATTCAGAATCAGAAGGAGTTGAGCCAGCAAACAGGAGTTGAGCCAGCAAAATTTGTTATCTGGTCATTTGATTTTCTAAGGGGAAAATGGCCTTTGTCCCTTAAGTCTCATAAGGCTTGATATTTCTTTTCAATCCCAGTATTATTGGGACCAATCCTGGCCTTTAAATCACCCAAAATGTATATATGTGACTTGGGAAATTTGTTAATAGTGAAAAGAGATACTCTTCGAGTTTACCCCAAGTAGGTTCAATCTGAGCTTTAGATTTAAGTGTACAAGACTTTTCCTCAAACTAGGAGGGCAACTGTGCTCACGCATCTTCTCAGGAAATGTGGAGTCTCCCCTATGACCCCCAATATTACAAATATTTTACGGCATCCAGATCAGCAGAATCCATATCTATGATTTCACTTACTTACACTTAAGGGAAAATTATCTCTGTAGGCATTTGCTAGAATAGATCCCCCAGTGTGATTGCATGGTATGTTTCCTCTGGAGATTTTTGAACTCAGATAGTCAGGACTGGAAATAATAATCCAGTGGAGGATTGAACAGCGATAAGAATTTCCAGTTCAGGGATCTGTCCATGCAGTCCCTTAATTTACGCCAGGAAAGGGGAAACTTTCAATCCTCTCTGGCAAAGCTGGGAGGCCTATGTACCTGGCAGACTCTTGGGTTTAAGACTACCCAAAGGACGATGAGAAAGCCCTACTCAGGGGAGAAGCAGCCACAGTGCTGTGGTTAGTCTAGGAAGAACACCCCTAACATCCAAGGACACAAGCAGCCCACTCTTCTTACCCAAGGATCCAGCATCACCGTCGTCATCTTCTTCTTTGGTCTCCACACTCAGCTTCTGCTCCATCTCAGGCAGGGCTTGGACAGCTTCAGGGGAACCCACCGTCTCCTCTTCCTCTAACGACACCTAAAATATGTACCACTTGTTAACCCAATGTATATCTCACGTATATGGCTTTGCTCTGCTCTACATAGGTCACAACCAGAGAAAATAACTAGCCCATGGTCACACAATGCGTTTCATGGTCCAAAAGGCAGTTGAACCCAGATTTTGCACATTAAACCTACTGCCTGGGCATTTGATGGGGGCCGCAGTTGCTCTTTGCAGGGCACCCCTCATCCCCACTGTATTTCACCTTTTTCTTAAATTTTAAACTCAGTATCCCTCATCTCCTGATGGGAAATTATGAGGCAGTTTTGCCATGTTTTCCTCCTTCCATGGTGGTTTTAGGTGCAAAAGAGGCCTTTTTAAAACCACAAAGTAAACCAAAAGTTAACTATTGGGGCAGAGGGGATGCTGGGACACCTAAGAAGGCTCAAAGATAGCCCCATACATGCTATATTTTACTTACTTATATTTTACTAACTTGTTGTTGATAAATGAAGAAGATCTGTTGGCACCTTGCACAAAGCAGCCCTTTGGGAAGCCTACAACCCAATGAACGGTCCTCACCTGGTTTCCCTGCCTCTTGGCCTCTCGCTGCCTCTGGAGGAAGTCCTCTGCCAAGGCCACCGCCTGGGAGCAAGTCTCTGGACCACATTCCTTGACCCAGGCCTCTATCTCTGGAGGCAGGACGGCCAAGAACTGCTCCAGGATTAGGAGCTCCAGGATCTGCTCCTTCGAATGCCTTTCAGCTTTCAGCCACCGGCAACACAGTTCCTGAAGCTGGCCATAAGCCCCTCTCGGCCCCTCGGCCTCCCGGTAGCAGAAATGTCGGAAACACTGCCGCAGCTCCTCCTGCCGTATGGCTTCCCCATGCAAGATGGCAGCCTTCACTTTCCCATAATCCTCCCTGCCTTCAGCCTCCAGGCGGGTAAAGGCCCACTTGGCCTCTCCGTTCAATGCTGGCAGGAGCCGGGGCACCCACTCTTCCTTGGGCCACCGGCAGGCTTGGGCCACTTGCTCAAAGGAGGCCAGGAAGGCTTTGGCGTCGTCCCACGGCTCCTCCCTCGACTCAGAGGTCCCCCAGTTTGGGTGAAGGCCTTCCACGCTCTTCAGGAACTCCTGCCATTGGGTTTCCCACTGCTGAAGCGAGTCTTTGTCGTGCTCCTGTTTCACCTCCGCTGGTCTCCTTTGCAGGAATGCCCCCGTCGTCCCAACATGGCAGCTCCCTTTCAGTTCCCGTGGTACTTGCCATGGTAAATGACTTCTAAGGTCTTCTCGGGTCTCCATATTCCTGCTTGGATAGTAGCCTGAAATGGTGGTAAATGCTAGATTCTACTGCAGCAATCCAAACATCTGCATGGAGCTTTCTGCCTGAAAAACAGCAAGAAAAAAAGAAGAATATTGCACAACATCCACATTTTAAAGAGGAAGAGTTATGAAAGCACAGATGGAACTGGACATTGAATAAGTAACCATGAGAAGGTGAAAACCGTCCACTATGATCACTGTACCCATGAGGATACCTTCCTAAATTACTGCAAAGACAGGAGACTATGAATGGTAGCAAACCTTATTGAATTAAATGGCTCTGGCAGCACAAGCTTGTCCTGGAGAACCTAGGCCAGGGGCACATTGGCCTTATGGTTGTTCTCTCTATTGTAGAGGCGTCGAACTCAGAGCTTCAGTTTTCAAAATGGCTGCTGCTTTCAAAACGACAGTTGCAACTTACTGGGAGAGCTAGCACTGTTATAGCAATGTTCTCCATTTTATAGATATGGCCCCAGAGCTCCTGTTTTCAAAATGGCTGCCGCTTACAAGATGGCAGTTGCAGCTTACTGAGGGAGCGAACAGTGCTATAGCAATGGTCTCCATATTATAGGTGTCGCCTCAGAGCTTCAGTTTTCAAAATGGCTGCCGTTTTGAAAATGACAGTTGCAGCTTACTGGGAGAGGTATCAGTGCTATAGCAATGGTCTTCTCTATTGTAGAGGCGTCGTCTCAGAGCGTCAGTTTTCAAAATGGCTGATGCTTTCAAAACAACAGTTGCAACTTACTGGGAGAGCTATCAGTGCTACAGCAATGGTCTTCTCCATTTTATAGACATGGCCTCAGAGCGCCAGTTTTCAAAATGGGAGTTTCAGCTTACCAGGAGACATATCTGGTAAGCTGAAACTCCATCTACTCTCCTTGATATTGATTTTTCCTCACAAACATCCTTGCTTTTGATGTTTACCAGAGGAGGGTAAATAAGCAGGATGGTTGGAGGAGGGGCCGGGCCTGCATGTCTGCCTGGAAGGAACCTTGTGTGCTGCCACTCACTCCGGAGGGAGAAGCCACTCTGGAGGCTGGAGGCCCCTCCATGGCCACACAACATGGAATGGCATGGAGGACCAGGAAACGCCCGAGGGGACAATGCCTCCAGAAGGATGCCGCCACGGTAAGTGCCCGTGGATCATGATCCCTGGGGACAATAACCACAATCATTTTACATTCCTCCATCTCTTCTCATAGTTCCTTCCCTTTTCCAGATGTTTGGACTAAAACCCCCATCGCTACAGTCAGTGGAGAGGAATAATAATAATAATTTATTTATTTCACACATTTGTATACCGCGCCCTCTCAGCCCGAAGGCGACTCGGGGCGGTTCACAACAATATCATAAAAACAACATTTAGAGCAAATTAAAAACTTAACATATTGAATAAAATCATAACCATAAAAACATCAATACGTCTCCAAGATAAAATCATAGTCCGATCTCATAGTCCATTGTTCCAAATCCTATGTCAGTTACACTGCCTTCTCGAACACCTGCTCGAATAGCCACGTTTTAACTTTTCTCCAGAAGGCCAAAAGAGAGGGGGCAGATCTAATGTCCCTGGGAAGGGCGTTCCATAGCCAAGGGGCCACCGCTGAGAAGGCCTTGTTTCTCGTCCCCGCCAAACGCATTTGTGACTTGGACGGAGTCGAGAGCAGGGCCTCCCCAGACGATTTTAACATTCTAGATATTGTTTATTTATATCTTACCCCATCTCCCAACAGGACCTGGGGCAACTCACAACAATAATTAATGTCCTTTTATCTTATCTTATGGTGAATTGTCCTATTGTTTTTATGCCTAGTTATATGTTGTTGATTTGAGTTTTGGTTTATGTATGTAAGGCATTGAATTTTGCCATTATTTTTGTGTAAACCACTTTGAGTCCCTCCAGGGGTGAGAAAAGTGGTATATAATTATTGTAAATAAATAAATAAATACAATATATTACATAAGGTAGGTTAAACAATTAATTTTTTTTCGTGTCAGGAGCGACTTGAGAAACTACAAGTCACTTTCGGTGTGAGAGAATTGGCTGTCTGCAATGACTTTGCCCAGGGAACGCCCAGATATTTGGATGTTTTATCATCCTTGTGGGAGCCTTCTCTCATGTCCCCACACAAGAAGCCGGAGGTGACAGAGGGAGCTTATCCGCGCTCTCCCCGGATTCGAACCTGCGACTTGTCGGTCTTCGGTCCTGCTGGCAAAAGGGTTTAACCCAAAGCGCAACAAGAAGATACAATACAACAGCAAACAGAATTAACAATAAAACTGTAAAATTGGTTAAAAGCATGGGAATGCTGGGAGTTCCAGTCCAACAGGATCAGGAGGGAGAAACCATTCATAGTCCTGTGTCCAAGATTTCAATGGCATTCTCTGTGTTCGCAACCACTGACTTCCAGGGAGACATCACATTCGCTGGGAAAGAAAACCCTCCGGGGTTCTTTAGCTCCTCCAGCAGAACTTGGCTCTAAAGTGGGAGAAGATGCTGGACTGGATGGCCTGTGGGTGCCCCTCCCTCCTCTGTGGCTCCCACTTTCCCTCCTTCACCAACGACTTCTCTGCTCCTCATCAACTGTTTAAAGTTGTACAGTGTGCATAGGAATGCATTTACTACCCTTCTTTCCTCCCATAATAGAGACCCAAAGCAGCACACAATTTTTAAAAGCTGGTCACAATAATCGAGGGTGCATCTACAGTGGCAAAGGAAGGCAGCTTGGTGCCATTTTTTTGTCTTTGTGAGTTTACATATCTAGTTGTATATTGTTTTTATTTATATGTATGTATTTTTATTGTGCTTATTGCTGATGTTTTGATTTGATTTGATTGTAATTTGTTGTTTGGGCTTGGCCTCATGTGAGCTGCCCTGAGTCCCCATTGGGGAGATGGGGGCAGGGTATAAATAAAGATCATTATTATTATTATTATTATTATTTATTTTTAACTGCCAGGGCTCGATGCTACAGAACAGGCATGGGCAAAATGCGGCCCTCCAGGAGTTTTGGATTTCAACTCCCACAATTCCTAACATCTGGTAGGCTGATAAGAGTTATGGGGGTTGAAGTCCAAAATACCTGGAGGGTCGAAGTTAGCCCATGCCTGCTACAGAATCAGGGAAGGTGTAGTTTGGGGAGGAAAAGACCTTGGAAAACTGCAATGCCCAGGATCCCCCTGCATTGATCCAGGTCAGTGTCAGGGATGTGAAGTACATTTCTTCTCCAGTGGAGATGCACCCTAGAGCAATGCAGTTGCAACCCTCCTGCTCTTCCTCATCCTGCTCCCAAAGGGGGAAAGGCAACATTTCCCATTATTTCCCTTCCCTTCCTCCCTGTGTCTTCACTCACCTTTCTCCCTCCAGTTTCTTCCATCTAAATCCAGGAACTCAGGCTGAGATCTCTGTCCTCTTCCTCCAAGGCAGGAAAGCCAAAGGCACGAGTTCCCCAAGAAACCACTTTAGGAGGAGAAGCCCAACCAGGAAGAGGAGGGCACAGCCCACAGCCTTGCTAAACAAAACACTGCAGGAAGTCCTCTCTAGCCATCTGTAGTTCGAGACCTCGACGGTTTGCCTGAAAACAGCCGTTGATCCTCCCGGCTTTTGGACTCCAACTCCCAGAAGCCTCGGCTTCCTTGGTCAACGAGCAGGAATTCTGGGAACTGGAGTCCAAAACGCTGGAAGAGCAGAGCTTGGTAAACACGTGGCTTTTGAAGCTGGGAGGAAACGCTTCTCTCAACAGGGAAATTCCTCTGACAATGTACTTTCCTCCATCTTATCCGTAAGAAGGAATGCAAATAAGGACCGTTTTTGTTACATTATGTATTCTTGAATATTTCTTTATTTTTTGGGTGTTTATTTTTTTAAAAAAAATATATTTTTTTATTAAAGTTTCTTAATAAAACACAAAAAGAAAAGCAGGGGGAAAAGGAATAATAGAATGCACATAATAAAAAAAGAAAACACAACTAAGCGATGATACTCTGCAACGAGGTTTGGGTTTTAAAGTTTTTTTGTACTTGGAAAACTACAACTCTGATAGTGTCTATGGACAACGACAGCTCTTCAGAATAGAAATGGAGATGAGCACCAATCCCGAGTCGGACACGACTGGTCTTAATGTCAGGGGAAACCTTTACCTGCTAGCGTTGGTGTCGCTCCTGAATTGTCCAGCGTCAAATGCCTGTTTTCCTGCCTCCCAGCCGTTGTTTTCAACTTTATCTGCACAAGGTCCAGCTGCAAGCAAAATGGAGGCCTGGTTGGATGAGGCTGTGGGGGTTAATGTCTCCCAGCTTTGTCTACCAGGCTATGCCGTGCAGCACCAGCCTAGAACTGGAGGGTGAGGAGGCAGGGTTACAGTGGTCTATAGCAGGGCTGTCCAACTTCTACCAGCCCAAGGGCCGGAATTCCGGTGACTGATCAGGTGGCGGGGCGGGCCGCAGCGGGGGAGGGGCGGGCCGATCGCAGGGGGCGGGGCCGATCGCGGGGGGGGATTTCTCTCGGTTCTGCCGCCCTGGCTGATGTTGTAGGAGGGAGGGCGAAGCTAAGGAGGGCCCCTTGGCCCCTCCCTCTCCCCACAGTGTCAGCCAAGGCGGCAGAAGCTCTCCCAGTTCTGCCCCTGGCTGACGTTGTGGGAGGGGGAGGGCGAAGCTCCCCTCCCCTCCACAGCGTCAGCCAGGGCGGCAGAAGCCGCGATTCTCCCGTTCTGCCGCCCTGGCAGACGCTGTCGGAGGGATGGGCGGAGCTAAGGGGGGGCTCCCCTTGGCCCCTCCCACAGCGTCAGGGTGGTAGAAGCAGTGCACGCATGCACACCTTTTTTTGGGATTTAAAAAAAATTCGGGATTTTATTTATTTATTTATTTATTGCAGGAGGGTAGGGGGGCCGGATCCAAGGGGCTGGCGGGCCGTGTATGGCCCACGGGCCATCTGTTGGACAGCCCTGGTCTATAGGAATTCCATCTTCCTGACCAGGTGCCCCATCCCACAGTAAACAACATTTGAGTGTGTCCATGACCAGTATGGAATAGTGCAGTGATTCTCAACCCTTGGGTCCCCAGATGTTCTGGCCTTCACCTCCCAGAAGCCCTTACAGCTGGTAAACTGGCTGGGATTCCTGGGAGTGGTAGGCCGAAACACCTGGGGACCCTCAGGTTGAGAACCTCTGGAATAGGGATTCTGCTAGTGTACCGACCACCATGCTGTACTGAGCTAGCCAGGATGATCTCGGGTCTGGCGTTGGGAGTCCGAATGGCTTATAGCAGGGCTGTCCAACTTCTACCGGTCCAAGGGCCTGAATTCTGGTCACTGATGACCTGGGCGGCCTAAGGGTCTGCCTCCGCCCCCGGCTCCTCCCCCGCCCCGGCTCTGCCCCCTCCCGCCCCTGGCTCCGCCCTCTCCCACCCCGCCCCCCTTTTTATTTAATATTAAATATATTTAATTCCATCCTCCCCTAATATTAAATATATTTAATTCCATCCTCCCCTCCCCCTTGTTTTTATTTAATATTAAATATATTTAATTCCATCCTCCCCTCTCCCCTTATTTTTATTTAATATTAAATATATTTAATTCCATCCTCCCCTCCCCCCTTATTTTAAAGTATCCCATCTCCCCTTATTTCATCTGTAAATATATTTAATTTTATATTTATATTTAATACATGAGGGGAGATGGGGGGAGGGAATGAGGAGCCCCCTGCTTCGGCCTACCATTTCCAGGATCCAGGAGTACCCGGACGACGAGAGAGGCGACGACCGACTGAGTCGAAGAAGGTCCTAATCGCGTCTGTGGGCCTCAGCGATCCAGTAGTAGAGTAGCCGAAGAGTATCGCGAGAATACGCAATCCACACGGGATTTCGCTGTCAACGCCGGCGTAATCTCGCGTTGACAGCGAAATCCCATGTGGATTGCGTATTCTGGCGATACTTGCTCCGAACCCGGAAATAGGTATTTTTTTAAAAAAATTATTATTTATTTTATTTTTCAATTTTTATTTTTTATTAAAAAGCTTGGGGGGGGCGGAGGGAAGGGGCTGGGGGCCATATACGGCCCCCGTGCCGCCAGTTGGACAGCCCTGGCTTATAGTACTGGGGGACTTCAACATCCATGCAGAGACCACCCTGTTGGGAGTGGCTCAGGACTTCATGGCCACCATGGGGCTGTCCCAAGTGGTATTTGGCCCCACCCACAGAGCCAAGCACAAACTGAACCTGGTTTTCTGCCAGGGATGGGAGGAAGGTGGCAGTATGGAGGAACTGACAATCACTCCGTTGCCAGGGACTGACAGCCACCTGGTCATGTTTGCTGGGGTGGAGGACCAATTAAAATGGTCTGCCCTGGAAGCTTATGGATCTGGATGGATTCCTGATGGCTCTTGGGGAGTTTCCCGCCACCTCAGTAGGTGATCCTGTCGAGGCTATGGTCACTCTCTGGAATGGGGAGATGACTAGGGCAATAGACACGATTGCACCAGAGCGTCCCCTCCCACATAAATCAGCTCCTTAGTTCAACAAGGAGCTGTCAGCAATTAAGTGTGTGAGATGGAAACTACAACGTGTGTGGCGTTCAACTCACAGTGAGTCAGATTGAGCATGGGTATGCACCTTTATAAGGACTTATGCCGCAGTAGTGGAGGACTCAAGAAAATCTCTCATTGTGGCCAACATTGCATTTGCAAGGAACGGTCCAGCTGAGCTATTTTGAATGGTCAGAGGGTTATTAAATCCTGTCCCACATGATAAGATCCTTGATCATTTGGCAGCTCACACTGTGCAGCATTTGTTCCTTCATGAACAAACTCACTCTGATCCATTCTGACCTGGACACCATGCTAACAGCAGTTTCTGAAGATGTAACATGAGCACCTGCTTGTCCGGTTTTAATGGATTCATTTCAATTGGTGCAACCGGAGGAGGTGGACAAGATCCTTGGAGAGGTGAGGGTGACCACTTGCCCATCCTAGCTGATAAAGGAAGTCAGAGGGGGTTTGGCAGAGTGGGTAAATGTGGTGGTTAAGGCCTCCTGGAAGCCTAAAGGAGGCCGTGTTGAAAAAACATCACTAGACCCCATTCAATTGAACAACTTTTGGTGTTTCCACCCCTTTTGGGCAGTCTTGCCTCACAACTCAGATGTTCTTGGAAGGAACTGATTATCTGGACCCATCACAGTCTGGCTTGAGGCTGGGACATGGAACTGAAACAGCTTTGGTCTCCTTAGTGGATGATCTGCGTAGGGAACTTGACAGGGAGAGTGTATCTCTGTTGGTTGTCTTAAGACGCCTCAGATGCCTTCGATACTGTAGACCACGGTATCCTCCTGAGTGTTGGGGTTTGGAGTGGCTATAGTGACTCCAGTGTTCTGTAGTGGCTCCAGTCTGTCCTAGAGGGTCGCTCTCAGGTGTTGCTGGGGGGACACCTGATTGGTCCCGCAACCATTGACTTGTGGGGTCCTGCAGGGCTCAGCACTGTTCCCCATGTTGTTTAACATCTGCCACTAGGGGAGATCATCCGGAGTTTTGGAGTTTGATGCCATCTGAACACAGATATTCAACTCTATCACTCCTTTCCATCTGTTGCTAAGGAGGCTGTTCAGGTCCTGAACTGGTGCTTGACGGGTGTGATAGTCTGGATGAGGGCAAACAAACTAAAATCGAATCTGGACAAAATGGAGGCATTCCTGGTCAGTCGCAAGGCTGTACAGGGCATAGGGTTACAGCCTGTGCTGGATGGGGTTACACCGCCCCACCTGAAGACAAAAGTTTGCAGCTTGGGAGTTCTTCTGGACTCCTCGCTGAGCCTGGAACCACAGGGGAGCTTTTGCACAATTAAAACTTGTTTGCCAGCTGTGCCCATACCTTTTGAGAAGCCAGACTTGGCCACAATGGTCCATGCTTGTCGCATCTTGAATAGACTACTGCAACGTGCTCTATGTGGGGCTGCCTCGGAAAACTGTCCGGAAGCTCAAGTAGTCCAATGGGCGGCAGCCAGATTTCTAACTGGAGTGGTGTACAGGGAAAATACAACCCCCTGTATCTTCAGCTCCACTGGCTGCCAGTTTGCTACCGGGCTCAATTCAAAGTGCTGACTTTAGCCTATAAACCATAAACAGTTCTGGTCCAACTTACCTGTCTGAACATATCTCCCTTTATGAGCCAACTAGAGCTTTAAGAACTACTGGTGAGGCCCTGCTCTTGGTCCCACCCTCTTCGCAATTGCAGCTGGTGGGGATGAGAGGCAGGGCCTTCTCACTGGTGGCCCTTTGGCTGTGAAACCCCCTCCCGAGTGACATCAGACTGGCCCCATTGCTCCTAGTCTTCAGGTAAAAGTTAAAGAACTGCTTTGTACACAGGCATTCGGGGAGTAGGGTAATACAGAATTTGACCTCAAAGTAGCAGTTTGAACAAGGTCTGGAATAAGTAAAATATAGCCTCTGAGGTAGCATATTTCACTGCTCAGCAGCTCTGTCTGTCAGGAAATTCTTCCTAATGTTAATGCCAGCTTCTCATAGTATTTCCTTGAGAAGGTTTCATCCAAGAAATCTACTTTGCCATAAACTTCCACTGAGGCTGAGAGAGTGGGGCTTGCCCAAGGTCACCCAGTGGGTTCCTCTGGTTGGAGTCCTTGTTTTCCAACCACAAGGTGTTTGTTGATGGGCCAGAAGGTGGTACAAGATGACAAAAATAAGGACAAACAGACTGAGAGACAGCTTTTATCCTAGACATCTAACAATATTCAACTCCATGGTTTCGCATTGATGTGGCACTGGGGACTGTACTGTGGTGGTTGGAGTGTGGAGGGATGGTTGTGTTGTTTTTGTGATGTGTGCTGGGGAAAACATTTTATTTCATTGTACGAGACTTGAATAAAAAGTAATGCCTCCACAGAGGAGAAGGCGAAGGATTTTTAAAATAAAAAATTGACTCAAGAAGTGGGTCAAGATACAAGAAGAAAGCAAAAAACCCCGAAACTGAAGATGGGATAACTTAACTCTGAGAGATTAAAGATATAGACAAATTAACTTCTTGTGGTTTTTTTCTTGGAAAAATATTCAGGTAAATAGATTAAAGAAACAAATTGAGAACTTCTTCAAGATCATGAAAATTTATTAAGACAATAGAAAAATAAAAGTAACAAATGTTGAATTTCTAAGATGAAGAAATATAAGAAACTGCAAGCTTGGAATGGAAGTCATTTTTTTAACTTTTTTCTTTTTTAAATTTTTCTCTCTCTTAAAAAAATCTTTTAACTATTCAACTTTTAAAATCTTAATCTTCCTACTTTCCTATCATCTCCAATGTACCCCCACTTTCTATGTATACTATAATCAATAATCAATTTATCTTGGGACACCTCCAAAAAAAAGAAAAAAAAGTAATGCCTCCACCTTCGTTATTTGGGTTTGGATGGTAATAAATCAAATGCAGAAATAATCCTTAGAATGTGCTCTTTAACTACCACTATTCACATTTCCACATAATCACCAGACAATTGGATATATTTCTGCCAATGATGAACAAATTTTCTGAAGCCGTCACGAAGAAGTCTGTGTGCTTTCATTTTAGCCGTCAGCATCCTGGGTACCCATTGTGCACAGATCTTCCAATCGTCAAGCAAAGCAATAATAATGACCCACACGTTCTTTTGAAATGCTGATTATGCTTGAAATTTCTCTGAGTGATACGACGATCGTCCTGAATCAATCTGTCACATTGACTATCTGTGCAGAGTTCCATATTCCACACTTTAACAACACAACTGTCCAATGCTAAGGTTTCAAAATGGAACTGTAGAGGAGAGTCTACTGAACAAGCCAGTACCTGCCACATACCAGTACTGCCATCTGTTGAGAAGTTACGAAGGTGGAGGCATTACTTTTAATTCAACCCTCGCACAATATACAATGACAATAATGTCATCCTACTGTATACAAATAAGAGATGTGCAGTGCGCATAGGAATTTATTCACTATTTTTTCAACCTATATTGCGGCCTTCCAACAGTCTGAGGGACCGTGAACCGGCCCTTTGCTTTAAAAGTTTGAGGATGCCTGGTATAGCGTATTCCTTTTTAAGATGCAACTAGAGTGTTCATTACATTTGGTGAAAAGACTTACACAGTCATTTTGACATTCATCAAATGCTGATTTTCGTGTGCCATCTTCTCTCGCCATGGCTTCTCTGATGTAAAGCCAGGCTAGTACTTTGGCTGAAGACCTTCTCGCACTCTGAACAGGAGTATGCTTTGTCTCTGTTGTGGATATTCTTATGTCGGACAAAGGTGGACTGGTCGCTGAATCTCTTTCCACACTCCATACATTTATAGGGCTTCTCCCCAGTGTGAATTTTATGATGTGATGTGAGATGGGCTCTTTGAACAAAGCATTTCCCACACTCCAAGCACTGATATGGCTTCTCAGCAGTGTGAATTAGCCGGTGCTTCTTGAGATTAGCACTCCGGCCAAAGCGTTTCCCACACTCCAAGCACTGATACGGCTTCTCCCCAGTGTGGATTCTCTGGTGTTGCTTGAGACTGTCACTCCGGCCAAAGCATTTCCCACACTCCAAGCACTGATATGGCTTCTCCCCAGTGTGGATTATCTGGTGTTGCTTGAGATGGTCCCTCTGGCCAAAGCATTTCTCACACTCCAAGCACTGATACGGCTTTTCGGCAGTGTGAATTTTCTGGTGTTTCTTGAGATGGCCCCTCCGACCAAAGCATTTCCCACACTCCAAGCACTGATACGGCTTCTCCCTGGTATGGATTACCTGGTGTCTTGAGAGGTAGGTCTTACAACCAAAGCATTTCCCACACTCCAAACATTTATACAATTTCTCCCCTTTTTGGATCCTTGGCTGCTGCATCTTACCAAAATCTGAATTCATACATTGTCGCTCATCTGTAGAAATACTGTGATTCAGGTATATGTTGGAACTCGTCCCTTCATAAAGCATTTCACATTCAGTCAAGTCTCCACTCTGACTGAAGCTCTTAGCAAACATTGAATCTGATTCATCCTCAGGGCGAATTCCCCAATGAACACTGTGGAAGGCAATTCCTTCTTTGTCTTTCTCGCTTTCCTGCTGGACTGAGTTCTTGTGGAAGTCCCCCACCAGAAATAAGAAGGGTTTGGCTTCCAGCTCTTCTGTGTGGCTTTCATCTTGGCTAACAGGCCCACCTTGGCTCAAAACATTCTCCTTCAATGCTTCACACTCTGTCCTTTCTGATGAATTCTCACCCAATTGCTTCTCATTCTCACTTTTCCATTCATCATCTATTGGAAATAAAGCAGAGACAAATTAAGACCCATTCTCACAATGCCACCAGGAAGCTTCCCAGGAAGGACCAGGGGATCAAGACACAGTAGTATCACCAGCAAGCCATAGACAGCCAATCAGAACTCTGCCCCCTGGCATGCTCAGCCAATCAGCTGCCGACACACGCCTTTGCAGTCAACCCATCATATCATGGTGCCTTTTTACAAATCCCCACATGGATATTTGCTTTCCTTCCCAGTATTACTGGGACTGATCCTTGCATTTAAATCACCCAAATTGTATATACCGTATGTGACTTGGGACATTTTGTTAGTAGTGAAAAGAGATAGTCTTCAAGTTTACCCCAAGTAGGTTCAACCTGAGCTTTAGATTTAAGTGTACAAGACTTTGTCACAAACTAAGAGGGCAACAGTGTTCACATATCTTCTCGGGAAATGTGGAGTCTTCCCCATGACCCCCAATATTGCAAGTATTTTATGGCATCCATATCTATGATTTCACTTACTTACACTTAAGGGAAAATTATCTCTGTAGGTATTTGCTAGAATAGATCCTCCAATGCGATTGTATAGTATGTTTCCTCTGGACATTTTTGAACTCAGATGGTCAGGAATTGAAATATTAATCCAGGGGAGGATTGAACAGCGATGATGGGAATTTCCAGGTCAGGTGTCTGCGCATGCAGTCCCTTAATTTATGACAGGAAAGGGGAAACTATGGCCTTCCAGTTACTACAACTTTCATTCCCCTCTGGCAAAGCTGGGAGGCCCATGTACCTGGCAGACTCTTGGGTTTAAGAATGCCGAAAGGATGATGGGAAGGCCCTACTCAGGGGAGAAGCAGCCATAGTGATGTGGTTAGGCTAGGAAAATCACCCCCAAAATTCAAGGACGCGAACAGCCCACTCTTCTTACCCAAGAGTCCAGCATCACCGTCGTCATCATCTTCTTTGGTCTCCACACTAAGCTTCTCCTGCTCCATCTCAGGCAGGGCTTGGACAGCTTTAGGGGAATCCACTGTCTCCTCTTCCTCTAATGGCACCTAAAATATGCATCACTTGTTAACCCAATGTATATTTCACATATATGGCTCTGCTCTGCTCTACATAATCCTCAAAGTATTTATGAGGTAGGTCACAAGCAGAGGAAATATCTAGCCCATGGTCACACAATGCGTTTCACTTGCAAGGTACAATCCCACATTAAACCTACTGCCTGGGCATTTGATGGGGGCTGCAGTTGCTCTTTGCAGGGCACTCCTCACCCCCATGGTATTTCAACTTTTACTGAAATATAATACTCAGTATCCCTCATCTCCTTATGGGAATTTATGAAGCGGTTTTGCCATGTTTTCCTCCTTCCATTGCTGTTTTAGATGCAAAAGAGGCCTTTTGTAAAACCACAAAGTAAACCAAAAGTTAACTATTGGGGCAGAGGGGATGCTGGGACACCTAAAAAGGCTCAAAGATAGCCGCATACACGCTATATTTTACTTACTCCAGACCTAACTACACTACCATCCTGGCTTGTTGATAAATGAAGTTGCCTTTGCGTGGTCACTGTGAATGCATACAAAAGATATATTCCAGCGCTTGCGCTTTAACTTCGGAACCTTCTATAAAAAATCAAAAAGAATTAATGCTGGAGCCCCCTCCCACCTCCCAGAGTATATATAGCCAGTGGGAGGGGCTACAGCCCTCAGTCCTCTTTTTCCGCGCTCCGGCTAGGAACTGAGAACCTTCTTCTTGCGTTACTGACCTTCTGATTGTTAACTTTGGAATTGACCTGGACCGTATTGACCATTCTGATCTCTCCGCACCTGGACTTGGACAGTTTGACCTTTCTTTGCCATACTGAACTTGGACTGTTTTCTTATCGTGAGTGTTATCGACCCTAACCTTTGTCGAGCAATATGGCCACCTCTTCATTCAAGAAGTGTACTGGGTGTCCTAATTTGCTCCCGGACATTGATGGCCATTCCCTGTGTTTGACCTGATAGCTCCTTGGTGGCCTCGTCAGACTTGGTTCTCGCCACTTCTGGCCATGTCCAAGGGAATATTTCACCATCTCCCCAACAGAGCAGACCTGCTGACTACCCAGGGGGGTCGGGTCCGTTACCCGGACATCCACAGATTGAAGTTAACGGCGTGGAGGATCCTTCCTGGTTAGCCACCCCGCTATCGGCATTGTCTGCACCTGTCCGGTCTATAATAGATTCGGCCCTGAAGGACTCAACTAAAACTTCTTATGCACTAAAGTGGTCCTGATTCTCCAAATTTGCCCTCGAAAAGGGAATCTCCCCCTTCCACTGTTTTGGATTTTTTAGCTTCACTTTCTGACAGAGGGCTTTCTTTTTCCTCTGTTAAGTGTTATTTGGCAGCCATCTCCTCCTACAAGCGGAGCTCTGGCCGTCCATCCTGTTTTATTGACCCTATGGTCAAATTGTTTCTTAAAGGGTTGTTGAAGGCTAAACCTCCTGTGGCTCCGGTGGCTCCTTCATGGAGCTTGGAGGTAGTTTTGTCGGCACTGTCAAAGGCTCCTTTGAGCCTTTGGCTTCAGTAGATATTTCCTTTTTGACCTGGAAGGTAGCCTTTTTAGTGGCAATTACCTCCGCTAGGAGGGCTAGCAAACTGTGTGCCTTGCGCGTAGACGCGCCGTATTTGAAATTTCACAAGGATAAAGCTGTATTGCGCACGGACATATCCTTTTTGCCCAAGGTAGTTTCCCGTTTCCACCTATCTCAGGAAATCATGTTACCTTCGTTTTTTCAGAACCCTTCCTCCTCGTTAGAGCAGGGTTTACATTTGCTGGATGTGCGCAGGGCGTTAGCCTTTTATGTTGACAGAACTACAACTCTGCGAAAAACCCCTAGGCTTTTTATAAAGTATAGGAAGGATGCCAGTGGCCTTCCAGTGTCCCCGCAGCGTTTTTCTGCTTGGATTGTTGCAGTGATACGGCTAGCCTACCGGATGTCGGGCAGGGAGCCACCACAGCAGATTCGAGGACATTCCACGAGAGCGGTGTCCACTTCGGCTGCTTTCTTGAGGGGCGTTTCCTTGGATGCGGTGTGCCGTGCTGCCACGTTGTCATCCCCATTGACGTTCGTCACCAACTACAAGATGGACGTCAGATCCAGAAGGGAGACTGATTTCGGTAGAGCGGTCCTGTTTTCCGCGGTGGCATGACTCCCACCTTCCAAGGTCAGTAGCTCGCTAATCTATCTTTTGTATGCATTCACAGTGACCACGCAAAGGCAAACATGGGTTGCTTACCTGTAACCATGGTTCCTTTAGTGGTCACCTGTGAATGCATACGGCCCGCCCCTCCTCCCAGTCATGCCCTCTTTTCTTTCTTAACTGCGTTCACGCGGTTTTGAGAGGACTGAGGGCTGTAGCCCCTCCCACTGGCTATATATACTCTGGGAGGTGGGCGGGGCTCCAGCATTAATTATTTTTGATTTTTTATAGAAGGTTCCGAAGTTAAAGCGCAAGCGCTGGAATATATCTTTTGTATGCATTCACAGGTGACACTAAAGGAATCATGGTTACAGGTAAGCAACCCATGTATCTGTTGGCACCTTGCACAAAGCAGCCCTTTGGGAAGCCTACAACCCAATGAACGGTCCTCACCTGGTTTCCCTGCCTCTTGGCCTCTCGCTGCTTCTGGAGGAAGTCCTCCGCCAAGGCCACCGCCTGGGAGCAAGTCTCTGGACCACATTCCTTGACCCAGGCCTCTATCTCTGGAGGCAGGATGGCCAAGAACTGCTCCAAGATCAGCAGCTCCAGGATCTGCTCCTTCGAATGCCTTTCAGCTTTCAGCCACCGACAACACAGTTCCTGAAGCTGGCTATAAGCCCCTCTCGGCCCCTCGGCCTCCTGGTAGCAGAAATGTCGAAAACACTGCCGCAGCTCCTCCTGCCGCATGGCGTCCCCGTGCAAGATGGCAGCCTTCACTTTCCCATAATCCTCTCTGTCTTCGGCCTCCAGGCGGGTAAAGGCCCACTTGGCCTCTCCACTCAATGCCGGCAGGAGCCGGGGCACCCACTCTTCCTTGGGCCACCGACAGGCTTGGGCCACTTGCTCAAAGGAGGCCAGGAAGGCGTTGGCGTCATCCCACGGCTCCTCCCTCGACTCAGAGGTCCCCCAGTTTGGGTGAGGGTCTTCCAGGATCTTCAGGAACCCCTGCCATTGGGTTTCCCACTGCTGAAGCGAGTCTTTGTCGTGCTCCTGTTTCACCTCCGCTGGTCTCCTTTGCAGGAATGCCATGGAGCTTTCTGCCTGGAAAACAGCAAGAAGAAGAAAGGAACATTGCACAACGTCCACATTTTAAAGAGGAAGAGTTATGAAAGCAAAGATGGAACTGGACATTGAATAAGTAACCATGAAAACGTATATGGTTACTTAAACTAAATATTGCAACATTGTGTTGTTTTTTTTACTTGAAAAGACACACCACTTGAATTATGCCCGGTTTTTTGGGCGAATTTGGACACACCACCCTCAAAAGGTTGCCCATCGCTGGCCTCAGAGCTCCTGTTTTCAAAATGGCTGCTGCTTACAAAACAACAGTTGCAGTTTACTGGGAGAGCTGTCAGTGCCATAGCAATGATCTTCTCAATTTTATAGGCATCACCTCAGAGCTCCAGTTTTCAAAATGACTGCCGTTTTAAAAACAACAGTTGCAGTTTACTGGGAGAGCTATCAGTGATATAGCAATGGTCTTCTGAATTGTAGAGGCATCACCTCAAAGCTCCAGTTTTCAAAATGGCTGCTGCTTTCAAAACGACAGTTGCAACTTACTGGGAGAGCTATCAGTGCTATAATAATGTTCTTCTCTATTTAACAGGTATGGCCTCAGAGCTCCAGTTTTCAAAATGGCTGCCACTTACAAAATGACAGTTGCAGTTTACTGAGGGAGCTAACAGTGCCATAGCAATGATCTCCGTATTCTAGGCGTCGCCTCAGAGCTCCAGTTTTCAAAATGGCTGCCGTTTTGAAAACAACAGTTGGAGCTTACTGGGAGAGCTATCAGTGCCATAGCAATGTTATTCCCCATTATATAGGCTTTGCCTCTGAGCTTCAGTTTTCAAAATGGCTGCCACTTACAAAATGACAGTTGCAGCTTACTGAGGGAGCTAACAGTGCCATAGCAATGATCTCCGTATTCTAGGCGTCGCCTCAGAGCTCCAGTTTTCAAAATGGCTGCCGTTTTGAAAACAACAGTACTGGGAGAGCTATCAGTGCCATAGCAATGTTATTCCCCATTATATAGGCTTTGCCTCTGAGCTTCAGTTTTCAAAATGGCTGCCACTTACAAAATGACAGTTGCAGTTTACTGAGGGAGCTAACAGTGCCATAGCAATGATCTCCGTATTCTAGGCGTCGCCTCAGAGCTCCAGTTTTCAAAATGGCTGCCGTTTTGAAAACAACAGTTGGAGCTTACTGGGAGAGCTATCAGTGCCATAGCAATGTTATTCCCCATTATATAGGCTTTGCCTCTGAGCTTCAGTTTTCAAAATGGCTGCCACTTACAAAATGACAGTTGCAGCTTACTGAGGGAGCTAACAGTGCCATAGCAATGATCTCTGTATTCTAGGCGTCGCCTCAGAGCTCCAGTTTTCAAAATGGCTGCCGTTTTGAAAACAACAGTTGGAGCTTACTGGGAGAGCTATCAGTGCCATAGCAATGTTATTCCCCATTATATAGGCTTTGCCTCTGAGCTTCAGTTTTC
>JARBWK010000001.1:204097304-204382684 GCA_030556195.1 Anolis apletophallus | reverse complement strand
CAAAGGTTTCATCCATGAAATCTACTTTGCCATAACCTTCAACTGAGGCTGAGAGAGTGGGGCTTGCCTAAGGTCACCCAGTGGGTTCCCCTGGTTGGAGTCCTAATTTTCCAACCACAAAGTGTTTGTTGACGGGCCAGAAGACTGGAGACAGTGAGCATCTGAAGATGATGAAAAAATAAGGACAAATAGACTGAGAGACAGCTTTTATCCTAGACATCTAACAATATTCAACTCCATGGTTTCGCATTGACGTGGCACTGGGGGGTTGTATGGAGGTGGTTGTGTTGTTTTGTGATGTGTGCTGGGGAAAGCATTTTATTTCATTGTACGAGACTTGAATGAAAAGTAATGCCTCCACCTTCGTTACTTGGGTTTGGATGGGAATATTTTAATAAATAAAACGCAGAAATAATCCTTAGAATGTGCTCTTTAACTACCACGATTTATTTTTCCACACAATCACCAGACATTTGGATACATTTGTGCCAGCAATGAACAAGTTTTTTGAAGCTGTCACAGAAGAAGTCTGTGCACTTTCATTGTGGGCATCAGCATCCTGGGTGCCCATCATGCACAGATCTTCCGATAGCCAGATCTTCAACCTATACTGTGGCTTTCCAACAGTCTGAGGGACCGTGAACCGGCCCTCTGCTTTAAAAGTTTGAAGACGCCTGGTATAGCGTATTCCTTTTTAAGATGCAACTAGACTGTTCATTGCATTTGGTGAAAAGACTTACACAGCTATTCTGACATTCAGCAAATGCTGATTTGCGTGTGGCATCTTCTCTCGCCATGGATTCCCTGATGTAAAGCCAGGCTGGTACTTTGGCTGAAGACCTTTCCACACTCTGAACAGGAGTACTTTTTCTCTCTGGTGTGGATACTCTTATGTCGGACAAAGGTGGACCGGTCGCTGAATCTCTTTCCACACTCCATACATTTATAGGGCTTCTCCCCAGTGTGAATTTTCTGGTGTGATTTGAGATGGGCTCTCCGAGCAAAGCATTTCCCACACTCCAAGCACTGATACGGCTTCTCTCCAGTGTGGATTCTCCGGTGTTTCTTGAGATTAGCACTCTGAACAAAGCATTTCCCACACTCCGAGCACTGATACGGCTTCTCCCCAGTGTGGATTCTCTGGTGTTTGTTGAGACTGTCACTCCGGCCAAAGCATTTCCCACACTCCAAGCACTGATATGGCTTCTCCCCAGTGTGGATTACCTGGTGTTGCTTAAGATGGTCCCTCTGACCATAGCATTTCCCACACTCCAAGCACTGATATGGCTTCTCCCCAGTGTGGATTATCTGGTGTTGCTTGAGATGGTCCCTCTGACCAAAGCATGTCCCACACTCCAAGCACGGATACGACTTCTCCCTGGTATGGATTACCTGGTGTCTTGAGAGGTAGGTCTTACAACCAAAGCATTTCCCACACTCCAAGCACTGATACGGCTTCTCCCCAGTGTGGATTCTCTGGTGTTGCTTGAGACTGTCACTCCTACCAAAGCATTTCCCACACTCCAAGCATGGATAAGGCTTCTCGGCAGTGTGAATTATCTGGTGTTTCCTGAGATTAGCACTCTGACCAAAGCATTTTCCACACTCCAAACATTTAAACGGTTTCTCCCTTTTTGGATCCTTGGGTGCTTCATCTTACCAAGATCTGAATTCATACACTGTCTCTCATCTGCAGAAATACTCTGATTCAGGCATATGTTGGAACTCGTCCCTTCATAAAGCGTTTCACATTCAGTCAGGTCTCCACTTTGACTGAAGCTCTTTGCAAACATTGAATCTGATTCATCCTCAGAGCAAATTCTCCAATGAACAATGGGGAAAGCAATTCCTTTTTTGTCTTTCTCGCTTTCCTGCTGGACTGCGTTTTTGTGGAAGTCCCCCACCAGAAATGGGAAGGGTTTGGCTTCCAGCTCTTCCGTGTGGCTTTCATCTAGGCTCGTTCGCCCATCTTGGCTCCAAACATTCTCCTTCAATTCTTCACACTTTGTCCTTTCTGAGGAATCCTTACCCTCTTGCCCTTCATTCTCACCTTTCCATTCATCACCTGTTGGAGATAAAGCAGAAGGCAAATTCAGGCCCATTCTCACAATGCCACCAGGAAGCTTCCCAGGAAGGACCAGGGGAACAAGGCACAGTGGCTGCTCCCAAGACTTTGGACATTCTTCTCTGGCGAAGTTAGGATTGTCCTATCTTTCTTTTTCTTCACTGACTAATGGAAATTGAATAGTCTGTGAAAATTTCTGAATCTTGAATAAGAAACCGAAATAGAAATTGAACTCTATACTTTTTTTCTAACTTTTTCATTTCCTTCTGTTCTTTTCAAAGCATACATTTCTGTAGTTCAAAAAACTACAGTTTGCTCACTGAAAAAACTGCACAGCAGATTCATAAACTGGTAAGACTGTTTAAAAGAACAACAGGTACATTGAATGTGTTTTATTGCATGGATGAGGGATGGACTAGATCAGGGGTGCTCACACTTTTTCAGCATGCGAGCTACTTTTAAAGCAACCAAGCCTTGGAGAATAGGCAGTGATATTTTGCTACAGCCGGGTTCTCAAGATAATTTGCTTCATGAAGAGGTTCAATCTTAAGTAATTTCAATCGGAGGTTTAGATTTAAGTGTACAAGACTTTGCCACAAACTAAGAGGGCAACTGTGTTCACACATCTCAGGAAATGTGGAGTCTCCCCCATGACCCCCAATATTACAAGTATTTTACGGCATCCAGAACAGCAGAATCCATATCTATGATTTCACACTTAAGGGGAAATTATCTCTCTAGGCATTTGCTAGAATAGATCAATAGATCCTCCAGTGTGATTGTATAGTATGTTTCCTCTGAACGTTTCTGAACTCAGATGGCCAGTACTGGAAATAATAATACAGGAAAGAATTGACCAGCAATGATGAGGATTTCCAGGTCAGAGGTCTGCCCATGCAGGCCCCTAACTTATGCCAGGAAATGGTCTTCCAGTTACTATAACTTTCATTCCCCTCTGGCAAAGCTGGGAGGCCCATGTACCTGGCAGACTCTTGGGTTTAAGACTACCCAAAGGACGATGGGAAGGCCCTACTCAGGGGAGAAGCAGCCACAGTGATGTGGTTAGTCTAGGAAGAACACCCCCACTCTTCTTACCCAAGGGTCCAGCATCACCGCCGTCATCTTCCTCTTTGGTCTCCACACTAAGCTGCTTCTGCTCCATCTCAGGCAGGACTTGGACAGCTTCAGGGGAACCCACTGTCTTCTCTTCCTCTAACGACACCTAAAATATGTATCACTTGTTAAACAAATGTATATCTCACGTATATGGCTTTGCTCTGCTCTACATAGTTCTCAAAGTATTTGTAAGGTAGGTCACGATCAGAGAAAATAACTAGCCCATAGTCACACAATGCGTTTCATGATCCAAAAGGGAGTTGAACCTAGATCTTGCAAGGCACAATCCCACATTAGAACTACTGCCTGGGCATTTCATGGGGCTTCACCCCGCCCCGCCCCCCACCCCATTGTATTTCAACTTTTTCTTACATTTAGAACTCAGTATCCCTCATCTCTTTATGGGAATTGTTTTTTTTTCTCCTTCCATGGCTGTTTCCAAAATGGCAGAGAAGGTGCTGGGAGATATAAGAAGGCTCAAACATGAACAAAATATGTTGGCACCACACTGCTACAAATGAACATCACCTTGGGGGGAAACCTGGGACCTAATGAACAGTCCTCACCTGGTTTCCCTGCCTCTTGGCCTCTTGCTGCTTCTGGACGAAGTCCTCGGCCAAGGCCACCGCCTGGGAGCAAGTCTCTGGACCACATTCCTTGACCCAGGCCTCTATCTCAGGAGGTAGGATGGCCAAGAACTGCTCCAAGATCAGCAGCTCCAGGATCTGCTCCTTCGAATGCCTTTCGGCTTTCAGCCACCGGCAACACAGTTCCTGAAGCTGGCCATAAGCCCCTCTCGGCCCCTCGGCCTCACGGTAGCAGAAACGGCGGAAACACTGCCGCTGCTCCTCTCGCCGCATGGTGTCCCCGTGCAAGATGGCAGCCTTCACTTTCCCATAATCCTCCCTGCCTTCGGCCTCCAAGCCAGTGAATGCTCGCTTGGCCTCTCCGCTCAATGCTGGCAGGAGCCGAGGCACCCACTCTTCCTTGGGCCACTGGCAGGCTTGGGCCACTTGCTCAAAGGAGGCCAGGAAGGCTGTGGCATCGTCCCATGGCTTCTCCCTCGACTCAGGGGTCCCCCAGTTTGGGTGAGGGCCTTCCACGCTCTTCAGGAACTCCTGCCATTGAGTTTCCCACTGCTGAAGCGAGTCTTTATCAGGCTCCTGTTTCACCTCTGCTGGTCTTCTTTGGAGGAATGCCTCCGTTGTCCCAACATGGCAGCTCCCTCTCACTTCATGTGGCACCTGGCCTGGTAAATGACTTGTAAGGTCTTCTCGGGTCTCCATTTTCATGCTTGGATAGTAGCCTGAAACGGTGGGAAATGCTAGACACTACTGCAGCAATCTAGACATCCGCATGGAGCTTTCTATCTTGAGAACTGCAAGAAAAAAAGAATATTACACAACAACCAATTTTTAAAGAGGACGAATTATGAAAGCAAAAATGTAGGGCTGGAATGGAACTGGCTGTTGAAGAAGTAACCACAGAAACGGGAAGTCTAGGCCAATGGGTCCCCACACTAGAGCCTGCAGGTCAGTTGCGCCCCTCCAAGGCCTTCACTTGACCCCCATCCTAGAGTCTCAGGGCTGCCCTAAGTCTGAAATGACTTGATGACGCGCAACAACAATCCAGATTCACTTGACTATCTCATCCGCCAAAAGCAGGCCCATACTTCCCATTGAAATAACCGATATGTTTATGTTGCTTAAAATTGTTCTTCATTTTAAACATTGCAATGTTCTTTCATGGTATTTTTGCACTATAAATGAGAACCGTGCAGTGTGCATAGAAATGCATTTATTCTCCCTCTTTTCCTCAGATAATTGGGACCCAAAGCAGCTCACAACTTGACAAAATGAGAGAACTTAAAACATGCAGGAAGTATATTATAAGGCAAAAGTATGATAGCTGCGACCCAATGCTGGTTGGGCGACACAGGTCAGAATTAGAGAACCAAAGATGTTACATATTTGAACGTGTTTGCACACGATATCCAGATAGCCTTAAGCACTATGCTTGGCTGTTTGTTGTGTCCTCCACCCCTTTGTGGTGAACTATCTTGTCACAACTCTGTCGCACCTGCGTCTCTCACTCGCTGCGCTGTCTTTCTCCCAGCTATCATACTTTTGCCCATTTTAAAAGGGAATTAAACTGGTCGCAATAACTGAGGGTGCATCTCCACTGTGGAATGAATGTGGTTTGGTACCCTTTTTAGTCTCCAGGCTCAATGCTATTACTTTGCGATTCCTCATTGTCCGAGTAGGATTGTCCTCTAAGTGCGGTGTCCTGGCAGTGACCATGTAGGTGACTGTGGATCCCTATTCTTGATCTGCATGTTATCACGCAGTGAGGGCATTGGCTTCCAGTGGAAGGCGTTCCCAGTCGAGATTGGCTTGATGCGCCTTTCTCTTGGCACGCTTCTCTCTTTCGCCCTCCATTCATGCCTCTTGAAATCCTACAGCACTGCTGGTCACAGCTGACCTCCAGCTGGAGTGTTCAAGGGCCAGGGCTTCCCAGTTCTCTGTATCTATGCCACAGTTTATAAGGTTGGCTTTGAGCCCATCTTTAAATCTCGTTTCCTGTCCACTCAACGTTCTTGAGTTCATTGTAGAGCAACCGCTTTGGGAGATGGTGATCAGGCATCCGGACAACATGGACAGTCCAGCGGAGTTGATGTCAGAGGACCATCGCTTCAATGCTGGTGGTCTTTGCTTCTTCTCCCAGTACACTGATATTTGTCCGCCTGTCTTCCCAAGAGATTTCCAGGATTTTTCGGAGGCAACGCTGATGGAATCGTTCTAGGAGTTGCATGTGACGTCTGTAGATAGTCCACGTCTCACAAGCGTATAGCATGGTTGGGAGGACAATACTATAGAATCAAGGGAATGCTATAGGATCAAGCCAGCTGTAGTTTGGGGAGGCACCAGCACTCTTTGACTCTTTGACTGAGAAGGGAAATACCTTGGAAAACTGGAATTCCAAGGATCCCCCAGCATTGAGCCAGGGCTGTGAATGGCATCCCTTCTCCAGTGGAGATGCACCCTATAGCAATGCAGTCGCAACCCTCCTGCTCTTCCTCATCCAGCTCCCAAAGGAAGAGGGGAAACATTTCCAATCAGAACCCCCTTTCTTATTTCTTCTCCTTCCCTCCCTCTGCCTTCACTCACCTTCTTCCCTCCAGTTTCTTCCATCCGAATCCAAGAAATCCGGCTCAAATGTTTCCCCTTTTCCTCCAAAAACCTCCAAGACAGAAAGCCAAAGGCAGGAGTTCCCCAAGAAGCTGCTTCTGGAGGAGAAGCCCAGCCAGGAAGAGGAGGACACAGCCCACATCCGGGCAAAACAAAACACTGCTGGAAGTCCTCTCTAGCCACCCGGAGTTTTAAATCTCGATGGTTTGCCTTCAAACTCTTCCAGGCTTTTGGACTCCAACTCCCAGAAGCCTCGGCTTCCTTGGTCAAGGAGCAGGAATTCTGGGAACTGAAGTCCAAAACACTGGAAGAGCAGCGCCTGGGAAACACGTGGCTTTTGAAGCTGGGAGGAAACGCTTTTCCCAGAGGGAAAGAAATTCCTCTGACAATGTTCTTTTTCTATCTTACCCATAAGCAGAAATGCAAATAAGGGCTGTTTTATTACATTATGTATTCTTGAATTCTTCTTTATCATTTTGGGGTTTTTTAAAAAAAATTGTGTCTCCTGCATTCTAGTTTTTTTCTTTATTACTTTGTTTTCTGTTATGATTCACTTTTATTTATTCTTGGGTTTCTTCCGTGAGCTGCTTTTTGCTGACGATGCTGCCTTTGTCGCCAATTAAGAAGCAGCCCTGCAGCGCCTAACATCCTGCTTTGCAGCAGTTGCAGAGCTGTTTGAGCTGGAAGTCAGCCTGAAGAAAACGGAAGTCCTCTACCAGCCCGCACCACAGGAAGAACACCGTCATCCCCACGTCAGAATAGGCAAATCTGTCTTAAGTCCGCTCAGCAGTTCACCTACCTGGGAAGCATCACCTCTTCAGACGCCAAGATTGACAAAGAGTTAGATCACAGATTAGCAAAGGCAATAAGTGCATTTGGAAGGATTCACAAAAGAGTGGAGCAACAAGCGCCTGAGGCAAAGCACCAAAATCAGTGTGTACAGAGCTATCGCACTGTCTATTCTCCTCTATGGGTCTGAAACATGGGTCACCTATCGCCAACACCTACAACTCCTCGAACGCTTTCATCAGCACTGTCTTCGCACAATCCTAAATATACACTGGACCAACTAGGTGACTAATGTTGCTGTCCTTGAGCAAGCAGGGATCACCAACATTGAGGCCATGCTATTGAGAACACAGCTGAGCTGGGCAGGGCACGTCTCTAGGATGGAGGACCACCACCTCCCAAAGATACTACTCTAGGGTGAACTTGCCACGGGTCAGCGCAAGAGAGGCATCCCCAAAAAAAGATATAAGGACTCCCTGAAACAACATCTCAGGCTCGGCCAGATTGATAACCAACAATGGTCCACCCTGGCCTCACATTGGGAGGCATGGAGATGCACTATCCACAATGCTGTGGCCTCTTTCGAGAAGACACGCCGAATGGGTCTCGAAGAGAAACAACAATGCAGAAAGAACCTCAACTTGGAAACAACATCACCCAAGGAGACTTTCTGCTGTGCTTTCTGCAACCGAACTTGCCTATCTCAGATTTGCCTTATTAGTCAGCAACACGCTTGTAAAAAGCGTGGGATGAGTCCTTCCTAAGAATCTTCGTTCGCGAAGTAATACCGAGAGAGGGTTTTTTTTGTTAACATCTCTGCCGTTCTTATATACACAATTATTTATTCTTGGATATTTATTATTTTGGTTTTGAAAAAAAAAAATTCTTGTATTGTGGTTAACGTTTTGTTGGCCCCAATTTAGGAGGCAACCCCTGGCAGTGAGACCAGGGAGAAGCCTGTTGGCAGAAACCCAGACAAGTGATAAGTCTAAGCTGCCCCTTTCCTGAGTCCCTGTTGTGGTGAGCATACAGATCAGCCCCAATTAAAATAATCCAGCAGCAAGGTGAGAAGGTGATTTCAGCCAGGGAAGGTTTTATTATCTGCAGATAAGATCCATACATTCTTTGTGATACATTCACAAAGAAACTAGAATAGCCAGATAACAGAAATACAGCCTCTTTTAGACGCAATAATTTCAAATTTCCTACTGCAGCAACATCAACTGTAGCAAAACCCATTGGATGAGTGTCCCAATTCTGACCAATCACAGAAAGGGGACTTTGCTGAGCAGTGGCGGTGAACTGGTTTTCCTTTATTGAACAGGAAAAATAATTAAAATGATTGAGGGCACTTAGCCCTACCCAGGAAAAGTTTATTGTGTGCAGGATGGTCATGGCAGAGCCCCATGATCCAGAACCCAGCGGTTCTGGATCATAGCAGCAAAAAGCAGGACATGTTGGCACAATCATGCAAATGGTAGAGAAGATGGGCATAGAAAAAGACAATCAGGTTCCTTCCGTGGTGAGAGGTCCCGCACTCAAAGGCGCATTGTGAAGAGTAGCTACTTCCCCCGAGTCAGGCAGGAAAAGGCAATGGGCCATCTTGTCCTGTACACTGGGCTATTGTGTTACATATGTCCAGATAATGTCCAAAATATGGGTGAGGCCAGAAATTGATTGAGGAAATCCCCAGCTTGGAGCCTCTTCTCGCAGGCTGTATGATCATATGGGATGCAAGACTTCCTTTTGGGGTCAGCAATAGTTTCCCATCCAGGTAAAGGAACAGGAACTCTCAGAAGCACAAAATATATTATTAACAAAACAAATAGGAAAAGGCAGGGAATTTTAAGGCAGTTTTCATGCACAAGAGAGACATAGTTTTCCCAAGTACATACAGAAATCCAAGCCAGGCTCCTTTGTATGCAGATCGAGGCATGAGGAAGGGAAAATACATAGAAATAATACAATTCCATACTCGGGAAAGGGAAGCATGCAGAATGGGCTTTTAGCGGGGGTCTTTGGAACAAAAAGGCAGGAAGGTTACACATTGCAAGGATGTGAACAGATAAGGAAAACAACTTTAGAACATATGATTATTGATCAGGTAAAGAGTTCTTTTTAACAGCAGTCCTGGGAGACATAGTTTCTCAGGCTTGGAAAACAGAGTCTTCAGAATCCCTGGGTTGAGTTAGGCCCAGAAGAGCCCAGAGAGTTTGCTCTGAGACAAGGAGGGTGGCAGGAGAGAAATATAATGGGCAGAGAGAGCTTAAACTATCTTCCAAGATAGGTCATATCAACTGCCTTCAGGGTATTTAGTATTAAGATGCATTATGCAGTTCATTGACCTTGCAAAGGCATTTGATTCAGTGAATCGCAGTGCTCTCTGGACCATCCTCCAAAAAATCGGGTGCCCTAACAAATTTGTGAACATCCTGCGGCTCCTCCACAATGACAAGTCTTGGACAGCAATGGCTCCCAAAGTGACCCATTTAGGGTGGAATCAGGTGTCAAACAGGGATGTGTTATTGCCCCAACCTTATTTTCCATCTTCATTGCTATGATACTTCATCTTGTTGATGGGAAACTATTCCACCAGAGTGGAAATCATCTATCGGACAGATGGCAAGCTATTTAACCTCAGCCGACTGAAAGCCAAAACCAAGGTTACAACAGCATCTGTTATAGAACTCAAGCATGCTGATGACAACTTCTGTGCGCATTTAGAAGAAGACCTACAAGCCACTCTAAACACCTTTGCAGAAGCATATGAGAAGCTCGGCCTGCCATTGAACATCAAGAAAACCAATGTGCTCTTCCAGCAGTCACCAGCCAATCCCTCTCCAATGCCAGAAATACAGCTTAATGGTATAACATTAGAAAATGTTGACCATTTCCGCTACCTTGGCAGCCACCCCTCCACAAAAGTCAACATTGACATCGATATACAACACCGCCTGAGCTCTATGAGTGCAGCATTTTTCCAAATGAAGCAGTTTGAGGACCGGGACATCCATAGGGATACCAAGCTGCCTGTTTATAAGGCTATTATCCCCCCAACCCTGCTATACGCCTGCGAGACGTGGACTGTCTACAGATGTCACAGGCAACTCCTGGAACGGTTCCATCAGCGTTGCCTCCAAAAAATTATGGTGTTTTCTTGATAAGGTGTCTTCCAAGAAATTTACTTGGAAGAATCACCCCCACCCACCCCCAAAAAACCACTATGAGAAGCTGGCAGTGGTGAGGGATCCAATAGCACAAATGCCCTAGTCTTTGAATCAGAGTTGGAAGAGACCCAAAAGGCCATCCAGTCTAACTTTCACCATGCAGGAGCACACAAAGCATTCCACACGATGGCCATTAAGCCTCTATTTAAAAACTTCTAGAAAGGGACTCCACCACACTCTGAGGGAGCAGCCTATTTCACTGCTGAGCAGCTCTGTCTGTCAGGAAATCCTTCCTAATGTTAATGCCAGCTTCTTGTAGTGTTTTCTCGCAAGGTTTCATCCAAGAAATCTACTTTGCCATAACCTTCCACTGAGACTGAGAGAGTGAGGCTTGCCCAAAGTCGCCCAGTGGGTTCCCCTGGTTGGAGTCCTAGTTTTCCAACCAAAAGGTGTTTGTTGATGGGCCAGAATATGACAAAAATAAGAACAAACACACTGAGATCTTTTATCCTAGACATGTAACGATATTGAACTCTATGGTTTTGTCTTGATGTGGCACTGGGGGCTGTACGGTGGTGGTTGTGTTGTTTTTTTTGCCAAAAGCCGGCAGCCACAATGCTAACTGGGGCGACATACAGGGAGCATACCACCCCCCTGCTGTGTCAGCTCCACTGGTTGCCTGTCCATCTCCGAGCCCAATTTAAAGTGCTGGTATTGACCTATAAAGCTCTACACAGTTCTGGCCCAGCTTACTTGTCTGAATGAATCTGCCTCGATTTCCCATTTCGCAGTCTAAGATCATCTGGGGAGGCCCTGCTCTCGCTCCCGCCAGCATCACAAATGCGGCTGGTGGGGACGAAAGACAGGGCCTTCTCAGTGGTGGCCCGTCGCCTATGGAACGCACTCCCAAAGGAAGTAAGATCGACTCCATGTCTCCTTGCTTTTAGAAAAAAGCTAAAGTCGTGGTTCTGGGACCAGGCCTTTGGGCAGCAGATGTAAATTGTACCTTTGGATTTGACTGGATTTGACACTTTGGACTTGACTGAACTGACAATGTGTTCCGCTTGATGGCTTTAATTAATAATTGTTGTATGTAGTGGTTTTTAATGTAATGTTTTAAAAATGTTTTTAATGGTTTTTAATGATGTTGATTATATGGTGTATTTTTAATATTGTATTGTGGTGGTGCGGCCTGTAGTGCTGCAAATGTAAGCCGTGCTGAGTCCCCCTGCGGGGGTGAGAAGCTACGGGGTACAAATACCATAAATAATAAATGAATTGTGATGGGTGCTAGGGAAAGCATTTTGTTTCATTGTACAAGAGTTGAATAAAAAGTAATGCCTCCACCTTCGTTACTTCGGTTTGGATGGGAATATTTTAATAAATCAAACACAGAAATAATCTACCACTATTTACTTTTCCATATGATCACCAGACAATATGTCATGATAAAATATGCTGTACAGTTTGAGCGAGATTGTATGTAAGGCATACGAATGTGGCCCAATTGGGCTGAAGATACCATTCTAAGGAATGAGGCCTGGAAACTGTTGATATTGCTGACTTGATGAACTCTTGGTGGAAAATCTTGTTTACATTGTCAAAGACCATGGTTCTTTTAAGTAAGGAAGTAAACACTGTGGCTCCTTACAGAAATGTTTACAAGGCTCCTTGATAAGGAAATACAATTCAACAAAATCAACATCTGTCCAGGAACTGATGGAATCTGTCAGTAATTTACAACTTTCAGAACCACATCAACAGAAAGCACTACATAAAAGGACCCTTCTCTCTCAGAAAGAGTGTGCGCGTCAGACCAACTGAACACTATTTCTGAACACCATTATGAACATCCACCTCCTCCCAAGAAGCTGATCATCTTCAACAAGAATAATGGCAAGAATGCTTGATGAATGAATGATTGAATGAATGAATGTTAGAGTATATGTGTAGATGCAATATCCCCCTTTGTCTATGTCAGTGTTTCCCAACCAGTGTGCCGTGAGCGATCATCAGGTGTGCCGTGGGAAATTGGAACCTCCAGGAAAAGGGGGGGGGGGAGAGTCTAGTGTGTTGAAGTATAAAAACCCTAAGAAACCTACCTCGATAAAGCCACAAAATTACAAACAACCCCCTCCCCACCCGTTGTCTATTTGGTCTCTCCCTCTCCATGCATTGGGAAGGCCCACCTCCCTTTCCCCAAGTAGAGACCTCCTCTTGCCTCCTGGGGGGTTCTGTGTGGGAGGTTTGGCCCAGTTCTATCATTGGTGGGGTTCAGAATGCTCTTTGATTGTAGGGGAACTATAAATCCCAGCATCTACAACTCCCAAATGTCAAAGTCTATTTCCCCTGAACTCCATCTGCGTTCATATTTGGGCATATTGAGTATTCATGCAAAGTTTGGTCCTGATCCAACATTGTTTGAGTCCACAGTGCTCTCTGGATATAGATGAACTACAACTCCAAAACTAAAGGTCAATGCCCACTAAACTCTTATAGCATTTTCTCTTGGTTATGGGAGTTCTGTGTGGGAAGTTTGTGTCTTTCTGCCATTCCTGCCAGGATATCTATGTTGTGTTCATCGAAACAGGCCCAGGTTTCACACTGAGTGTATAAATACATTTTAAAAGCATATTAACTATATGTATTACTGTGTTAGAGTGTCATTTTGTTGGTGGTGTGCCCCAGGATTTTGCAAATGTAAAAAGTGTGCCGCGGCTCAAAAAAGGTTGGGAAACACTGGTCTATGTAACCAATATAATTATTATAAAACCCAGTACTGTAGTCTGTGTCTACTTCTTTCTCTGAAAGAGAATGCAACCTGTCTCAATGAAAGCAGAATAAAAGAACCTATTTAATGTTTTAAAAAGCACTTATGACAAATTGGCTACATTTCTATCAACGATGAACAAGTTTTCTGAAGCTGTCACAGAAGAAGTCTGTGCGCTTTCATTTCAGGTGTCAGCATCCTGCACAGATCTTCCGATTGCCAAGCAAAGCAATAATGTGACCCACATGTTCTTGTGAAATTTCTGAGTGATACGACGATCATCCTGAATCAATCTGTTGCATTGAACGACCGTCTGTGCAGGGTTCCATACTTTGCACTTTAACAACACAACCGTCCAATGCTAAGGCTTCCTGCCATACTGGACCTGTAGAGGAGAGTCTACTGAACAAGTCAGTACCTGCCGCATACCAGTACTGCCAACTGTTGAGGAGTTACGAAGGTGGAGGCATTACTTTTCATTCAACCCTCGTACAATGACAATAAAGTCATCCTACTGTATTCACATAAGATATGTGAGGTGTGCATAGGAATTTGTTCATTATTTTTTCAACCTATAGTGTGGCTTTCCAACAGTCTGAGGGACCGTGAACAGGCCCTTTGCTTTAAAAGTTTGAGGATGCCTGGTATAGCGTATTCCTTTTAAAGATGCAACTAGACTGTTCATTACATTTGGTGAAAAGACATTTTAAAACATTCAGCAAATGCTGATTTTCGTGTGGCGTCTTCTCTCGCCATGGATTCTCTGATGTAAAGCCAGGCTGGTACTTTGGCTGAAGACCTTCCCGCACTCTGAACAGGAGTACGGTTTCTCTCTGGTGTGGATGCTCTTATGTCTGCGAAAGGTGGACCGGTCTCTGAAACTCTTTCCACATTCCATACATTTATAGGGCTTCTCCCCAGTGTGAATTTTCTGATGTGATTGCAGATGGGCTCTCTGAACAAAGCATTTCCCACACTCCAAGCACTGATACGGCTTCTCTCTGGTGTGGATATCCTTATGTCTGCGAAAGGTGGACTGGTAGCTGAAACTCTTTCCACACTCCATACATTTATAAGGCTTCTCCCCAGTGTGAATTTTATGATGTGATTTGAGATGGACTCTCTGAACAAAGCATTTCCCACACTCCAAGCACTGATACGGCTTCTCAGCAGAGTGAATTATCTGGTGTTTCTTGAGATTAGCACTCTGACCAAAGCATTTCCCACACTCCAAGCACTGATACGGCTTCTCCCCAGTGTGGATTACCTGGTGCCTTGAGAGGTGGGTCTTACAACCAAAGCATTTCCCACACTCCAAACATTTATACAGCTTCTCCCCTTTTTCAATCCTTGGATGTTTCATCTTACCCAGATCTGAATTCATACACTGTCTCTCATCTGCAGAAATACTCTGATTAAAGTATATGTTGGAACTCGTCCCTTCATAAAGCGTTTCACATTCAATCAGGTCTCCACTCTGACTGAAGCTCTTTGCAAACATTGAATGTGATTCATCCTCAGGGCGAATTTCCCAATGAACACTGGGGAACGTAATTCCTTTTTTTTCTTTCTCGCTTTCCTGCTGGACTGCGTTTTTGTGGAAGTCCCCCACCAGAAATGGGAAGGATTTGGCTTCCAGCTCTTCCGTGTGGCTTTTATCTTGGCTCGCTGGTCCATCTTGGCTCCAAACACTCTCATCCAATGCTTCACACTCTGTCCTTTCTGAGGAATCCTCACCCAATTGCCCCTCATTCTGACTTTTCCATTCATCACCTGTTGGAGATAAAGCAGAAGGCAAATTAAGACCCATTCTCACAATGCCACCAGGAAGCTTCCCAGGAAGGACCAGGGGATCAAGGCACAGTGGCTGCTCCCAAGACTTTGGACATTCTTCTCTGGCGAAGGTAGGATTCTCCCAGTTTTTTCCCCCTGACCAATGGAAATTGAATAGTCTGTGAAAGTCTCTGAATCTTGAATAAGAACTAAAATAGAAATTGAACCCTATACTGATTTTCTAACTTTTTTGTTTCCTTCTGTTCTTTTCAAAGCATCCATTTCTGTAGTTCAAAAAGCTTCATATTTATTTATTCCCTTATTAGGGTCCATCATCAGGCATAACAAGTAATTTAATCAATCAATCTTTATTATGGTCTAATTATGCTAAATATGTATTATGCTCACCAAAAAAAGTGCACAGCAGATTCATAAATTGATAAGACCACTTAAAAGCACAACAAGTACATTGAATGTGCTTTTCTTGCATGGCAGGAGGATGGACTAGATGGCCCATGCAAATATATACAAGGCAAGTTTCAACCTGAATCTAATACAGGAAGTCGTCTTATCCTGGCTACCTTACAACTGGAATTGCTCCTGGACGATGCCTTTGCATTGCGTGGTTTTAATTCATTCGTTTTAAGATTGAGATTTTTTAAATTTTTGGTTTTAATGTATCTGAGAGCACTCTAACAACTACCATGTCAGACTACACAGAGAAACCATTGAAATTCACAAGCATGTGGACAATTTCAACAGAAAGGAGGAAACCATGAAAATGAACAAAATCTGGCTACCAGCATTTTAAAAACTCAAAAACAGAGGAATTTCAGACAAGAATCAATCAGGACCAGTTAACACCTCCCGACAAAGGATCCCCAGGCAGCAATCAGCCAGGCAGCAATCAGCCGCGCTCCCTCCGGAGGCCCCGCCTCTCTTGCCGGCTTCCTCCTTCCCGCAATGCCCCGTGGGCGAAAGAAGCGCCGCACGGGCGGAAGGCGGCAGCGGGAGCACGCGGCGGGGGGCAGGTAGATCATTGTGACTTGGTTGCTTTAAAAGTAGCTCGCATGCTGAAAAAGTTTGGGCACCCCTGGTATACACCAATCTGCTTTGGTAATGCTAAAACATAAAGAGGCCGATCTGCTTACTTGTGCTTTCAGAGAACTAGAATAGCCAATGGTGTCTACCAACCCTTTTTGGTAATGGTAAAACATAAAATGGCCGATCTGCTTAGTTGTCCATTCAGAGAAATAAAATATATGTGACGGAGAGTGATGGAAAAACAGCCTCAGATATTGTTCGAAAATCTGCCCATCATGAGATCATCTGCGTGGGACAATTTTTCTCTCAGAAACCATAATTTCAGACTTCCTGTCACTGATTTTAGATCATTCTGTGAGCAATAATTTAGGAATTTCCTTAATAGGTAATTTAGTCCCGCCCTGGAGCGTGACATGATAGAAGCATCAACATAGAGCAGTGTTTCCCAACCAGTGTGCCGTGGCAGACTAGTGTGCCGTGGGAAATTGGCACTCTTCCCCCTCCTAGCAGCTCTTTCTCCTTTTTTCCCTCCCCAAAGATCCTCCCCGAGGCAAAGGAAGGGCTCCGCCAAATGCCAGGGCCAGGCCCACCTTGAGGAAGCCTTCAGGAGCCTCGACTCAGCATGGCTCTAGCTCCCGCTCAGGGCTGCTTCAGCCTCCCAATATGTTTCATAGATCTGTGTGGCCCCTTTTGCTGCCTCCCTCCGCAAAAGCAGAGCACTGGGCGGAAGTGAGTGTGTCGGCATTTTCGCGTTGGCTTGGATTTCTCGCGAGAACAAAGCTGGAAGCTCCACGTTGGTGAATTGGGCATTGAGCAAACCTGGGAGCATCGGGAGGCTGAAGCATTCACAGGTTTCCAAGAAACAAATGGAGCCTCTCTGCTTGGAATTTTTTTTTTTTACTATTTTACTGGATTTTTTGAGAGTTGCCTCCACCCCCCCCCCCCCCCCCAAGGAACTGTTTATAACAGCTTCATGACATCCATAGTTAACTGGAATTTCACAAGGGTCTGGAGAACAAGCCCTATGAGGAGTGCCTTGAAGCTGGGCATGTTTAGCCTGAAGAAGAGAAGGCTGAGAGAAGACAAGATAGCCATGTATAAGTATGTGAGAGGAAGTCATATATATGTTGTGTTCATCGAAACAGGCCCAGGTTTCACACTGAGTGTATAAATACATTTAAAAACATATTAACTATATGTATTACTGTGTTAGAATGTCATTTTGTGTCATTTTGGTTGGTGGTGTGCCCCAGGATTTTGTAAATGTAAAAAATGTGCCGCAGCTCAAAAAAGGTTGAAAAACACTGACATAGTGCAATAAGGGGATTCTTCTTGTTCCAAGCTCAGGAAGATGTCTGTTGAGGTCCAAAAAGGTTTCTTTCAGAACACTGATGAACATATTAAACAAGGTAGGGCCTTGTCTGATTACTTTGGACATGGATATTTCTCCAGAAACTTGTCCCGGATTGCCACATCTAATCTATATTTATTATTATTAATAATAATAAATATAGGAAATATTATAGGAATATTATTATAAATATAGGAAATTATAAATGCAGGAAATAAATAAATGATCTATAGCTTACTGTCACTATACAGGGCCTTAATAAGGCATAGAAGTCTTTTATCAGCCCACTCTTCTTACCCAAGGGCCCAGCATCCCCGTCGGCATCTTTTTCTTTGGTGTCCACACTAAACGTCTTCTGCTCCATCTCAGGCAGGGCTTGGCCACCTTCAGGGGAACGGATTGTCTCCTCTTCCTCTAACTGCACCTAAAATATGTGTAACTTGTTAACCACATGTATATCTCACATATAAGGCTTTGCTCTGCTCTGCTCTACTTAGTCCTCCTAGTCACACCATGTGTTTCATGGTCCAAAATGAAGTTGAATCCAGATCTTGCAAGTCATAATCCCACATTTAACCTACTGCCTGGGCATTTGATGGGGCCTGCACTTGATCTTTACAGTATTTCAACTTTTTCTTAAATCTGAAACTCAGTATCCCTCATCCCCTATGGGAATTGTTTTTCCCCTTCCATGGCTGTTTCAGGCACAAAAGAGGCCTTTTTAAAACCACAAAGGTAACCAAGAGTTAACTATTGGGGCAGAAGAGGTGCTGGGAGATATAAGAAGGCTGAAAGATAGCCCCATACAGGCTACATTTGACTTACTCCAGATGTAACCACACTGACATTCTGGCTTGATAAATGAAGAAGATCTTTTGGCACAAAGTAACCCAATGAACAGCCTCACCTGGTTTGTCCCCCTCTTGGCCTCTCGCTGCTTCTGGAGGAAGTCCTCCGCCAAGGCCACTGCCTGGGAGCAAGTCTCTGGACCACATTCCTTGACCCAGGCCTCTATCTCTGGAGGCAGGACGGCCAAGAACTGCTCCAAAATTAGCACTTCCAGGATCTGCTCCTTCGAATGCCTTTCAGCTTTCAGCCACCGGCAACACAGTTCCTGCAGCTGGCTGTAAGCCCCTCTTGGCCCCTCGGACTCCCGGTAGCAGAAATGCCGGAAACACTGCCGCTGCTCCTCCCGCCGCATGGTGTCCGCGTGCAAGATGGCAGCCTTCACTTTCCCATAATCCTCCCTGCCTTCAGCCTCCAGGCAGGTAAAGGCCCACTTGGCCTCTCCGCTCAATGCTGGCAGAAGCCGGGGCACCCACTCTTCCTTGGGCCACCGGCAGGCTTGGGCCACTTGCTCAAAGGAGGCCAGGAAGGCTTTAGCGTCGTCCCACGGCTCCTCCCTCGACTCAGAGGTCCCCCATTTAGGATGGGGGCCTTCCATGCTCTTCAGGAACTCCTGCCATTGGGTTTCCCACTGCTGAAGCGAGTCTTTGTTGGGTTCCCGTTTCAACTCTGCTGGTCTCCTTTGCAGGAATGCCTCCGTTGTCCCAACATGGCAGCTCCCTCTCACTTTCCATGACACCTGCCTTGGTAAATGACTTGTAAGGTCTTCTCGGGTCTCCATTTTCATGCTTGGATAGTAGCCTGAAATGGTGGGAAATGCTAGACACTACTGCAGCAATCTAGACATCCGCATGGAGCTTTCTATCTCGAGAACTGAAAGAAAAAAAGAATATTACACAACATCCAGTTTTTAAAGAGGACGAATTATGAAAGCAAAAATGTAGGGCTGGAATGGAACTGGCTGTTGAAGAAATAACCACAGAAAAGGAAAGTCTAGGCCAAGGGTTCCCCAAACTAGAGCTTGCAGGTCGGTTGCACCTCTCCAAGGCCTTCACTTGGTCCCCACCCTAAACTTGAATCTCTAGAACAGGGGTGCTCACACTTTTTCAGTATGCGAGCTACTTATAAAACAAAATGATCTACCTATCCACTACAAAAATGTGAAACATATAATGCAATATCTGCTTTGAACTGGGTTTTCTGAGTCCACACTGCCATGTAATCTGATTCAAAGCAGATAACATAAGATTTTATTCAACTGTGTGGAAAGGACCTCAGATGACCCAGGGCCGGCAGCACTTGGGCGGCGTAGGGAGCCTGCGGGGTGGGACTGAGCCTTCCTCCCGCCCTGCCTGCGATCTACCAGGACGCCCTACGCGATCTACTAGTAGATCGCGATCTACCTAATGAGCACCCCTGCTCTAGACTGCCCTAAGTCTGAAACAACTTGAAGACACACAACAACAACAACAACAACCCTGATTCACTTGACTATCTCATCCGCCAAAGGCAGGCCCATACTTCCCATTGAAATAATGATATATTTACGTTGCTTAAAATTGTTATTCATTTTAAATATTGTGATGTTCTTTCATGGTATTTTTTGCACTATAAATAAGACACGTGCAGTGTGCATAGGAATGCATTTATTCTCCCTCTTTTCCTCCCATAATTGGGACCCAAAGCAACACACAACTTGACAAAATAAGAGAACTTAAAACATGCAGAAAGTACATTTTAAGGCAGAAGTATGATAGCTGGGACCCAATGCTGGTTGGGCGACATAGGTCAGAATTAGAGAAGCAAAAACGTCACGTATTTGAACGTGTTTGCATACAATATCTGTTACAGTAAGTTGTAACAGAATCAAGTGAGTGTGTAAGTCAAAGAAAACCTTATACTGTTATTTATTATGTGCAGCTGCTAATCCAGGTCAGCTAGTTAGTTTGGACCACACCTAGTGGGGTATAACAATATGTGTTTTAGAATACAGTTCAGCTTTAGCTTGTGGTCCGAGGAGCTTAGGCTCTGGCTCAACAGCTTTTACTTACAGTTTTGTGTCCTGCTGTCTCGTTTGAAGAAAGATGAAGAAACCATGCTCTGTATTACTTACAAGGACTATGTGAGTTTGTTGCACTCTTTATTTTGTATGCAACGCTGCAAGTTTATGTTTTGACTCTGCTGACAAGAGTAAAGTTTCTGTTCTTTTTCCTCTTGCCTTTGTGCAAAGTTATTGTGTCTTTTGCATTGGACCAAAATGAATTCCGCTTGAGCACAACAATATCCAGATAGCTTAAGCCAGTGTTTCTCAACCTTCCTAATGCCATGACCCCTTAATACATTCCCTCGTGTTGTGGTGATCCCCAACCACAAAATTATTTTTGTTGCTACTTCACAACTGTTACTTTGCTACTGTTACGAATTGTCATGTAAATATCATATGCAGGATGTAACGGTATTTTCATTCACAGGACCAAATTTGGCACAAATACCCAATCCGCCCAAATTTGTATACTAGCTGGGTGGGGGGTTGATTTTGTGATTTGGGAGTTGTAGTTGCTGGGATTTATAGTTCACCTACAATCAAAGAGCATTCTGAACTCCACCAATGATGGAATTGAACCCAACTTGGCACACAAAACAGAAAATACTGGAAGGGTTTGGTGGGCATTGACCTTGAGTTTGGGGGTTGTAGTTCCTTTACATCCAGAAAGCACTGTGGACTCAAACAATGATGGATCGGGACCAAACTTGGAACGAATACTCAATATGCCCAAATGTGAACACTGATGGAGTTTGGGGGAAATAGACCTTGACATTTGGGAGTTGTAGTTGCTGGGATTTATAGTTCACCTACAATTGAAGAGCATTCTAAACCCCACCAATGATAGAATTGGGTCAAACTTCCCACACAGAACCCCCATGACCAACAGAAAATACTGTTTCCTGATGTTTGGTGACACCTCCCCAGGGGTCCCGACCCCCATGTTGAGAAAAACTGCCTTAAGCACTATGCTTGGCTGTTGTTGTGTCCCCCACTTTCTGGTGAACTATCTTGCCACGACTCTGTCGCACCTGCGTCTCTCACTCGCTGCGCTGTCTCTCTAGGCATTGGGTCCCCGCTATCATACTTTTGCCCATTTTAAAATGGAATTAAACTGGTTGCAATAACTGAAGGGGCATCTGCACTGTGGAATGAATGCGGTTTGGTGCCCCTTTTAACTGCCATGATCAATGCTATAGGATCAGGGCAGCTGTAGTTTGGGGAGGCACCAGCACTCTTTGGCAGAGAAGGGAAAGACCTTGGAAAACTGCAATTCCCAGGATCCTCCAGCATGGAGGCAGGGCAGTGCCAGGGCTATGAAGTGCACTCCTTCTCCAGTGGAGATGCATCCCAGAACACTCCAGCTGCAACCCTCCTGCTCTTTCTCATCCTGATCCCAAAGGAAGAGCTGAAACATTTCCCATCAGACCAACTTTTCCTTCCCTTTCCCTTCCCTCACCTTCTTCCCTCCAGTTTCTTCCATCCAAATCCAAGAACTCTGGCTCAGATCTTTCTCCTTTTCCTCCAAAATCCTCCAAGAAAGGAAAGCCAAGGGCAGGAGTTCCCCAAGAAGCTGTTTTTGGAGGAGAAGCCCAGCCAGGAAGAGGAGGACACAGCCCACATCCTTCCAAAAGAAAACACTGCAGGAAGTCCTCTCTAGCCAGCTGGAGTTCCAGATCTCGAAGGTTTGCCTTCAAACAGCCCTTGGTCCTCCAGGCTTTTGGACTCCAACTCCCAGAAGCCTCCGCTTCCTTGGGCAAGGAGCAGGAATTCTGGGAACTGAAGTCCAAAACACTGGAAGAGCAGAGCCTGGGAAACACGTGGCTTTTGAAGCTGGGAGGAAATGCTTCTCTCAACAGGGAAGAAATTCCTCTGACAATGTACTTTTTCCATCTTGCCCATAAGCAGAAGTGCAAATAAGGATTGGTTTGTTACATTATGCATACTTGAATTTTTCTTTATTATTTTGGGGTTTTTTCCCCTTTTCTTTTATGTCTCCTGCATTCTAGATTTTATCTTTATTACTTTGTTTTGTGTTATGATTCTTTTTTATTTATTCTTGTAAAAATATTTTTTGTTAATATCTCCGTCGTTCTTATATACACAATTATTTCTTCTTGAATATTTATTATTTTGGTTTGGAAAAAAATTATTTGTTCTTGTATTTTGGTTAACAATTCCATCGTTCTTTTAGTCTCTCTCTTTTTCTTTTTTTTTTGGTTTATTCGTTCAGTCTCTTCCAACTCTTTGTGACCTCATGGGCCATCCCACGCCAGAGCTCCCTGTCGGCCGTGGCCACCCCCAGGGTCTCCTTCAGAGTCAAGCCAGTCCCTTCAAGGATGCCATCCATCCACCTTGCCCTTGGTCGGCCCCTCTTCCTTTTTCCTTCCATTTCCCCCAGCATCATTGTCTTCTCTAAGCTTTCCTGTCTTCTCATGATGTGGCCAAAGTACTCCATCTTTGCCTCTACTATCCTTCCCCCCAATGAGCAGTTGGCTTTATTTCCTGGAGGATGGACTGGTTGGACCTTCTTGCGGTCCAAGGCACTCTCAGAACCAGGCCCGGATTACCCATAAGGCCAGACGAGGCCATGGCCTCGGGCGGCAGGTTTTGGGGGGCAGCGGATTTGGCCCCCCAATTTTTTTTTTTAAAAACGCCCCTCGCAGCACTTTCCCCCGCCCTTTCCCAAGAGAGTCAGGAGAGGGCGGGGGCGCGCTGCGGGGGCGGGGGAGAGGAATGGCGCCCCCCTCGCCTGGGCTGCCCCTTGCAAAGGAAGGAGGCGGCGGGAGGAAGGAAGCTCCGCCCCGCTGGCGGGCATGCATGCATGCGCACGCACGCCAGCTGGCTTCTCTTCCTCCTCCTCTTTCCTGGCCGCCTCCTTCCTTTGCAGGGGGGCGGCCCAGGCAGCGAGGAGGAGGGCGGACTTCCTTCCTCCTCGCGCCTTCCTTTCGGTCGCGGGAGGAGCCAGGAGGGTGGACGGAAGGCGCGCAGCACCGTGGGGCTTCCGTCCGCCACCTCCTCCACCTCCCGCGACCGAAAGGAAGGCACGAGGAGGAGGAAGGAAAGTCCCGCCCTCCTCTTCGCGCCCTCCTTTTGGTCGCGGGAGGTGGAGGAGGCGGCGGACAGAAGCCCCGCAGTGCTGCGTGCCTTCCGTCCACCTCCTGGCTTATCTCGCGACCGAAAGAAAGGTGTGAGGTGGACGGAAGCCGTGGGGCCAGTGCCGCATGGCTTCTGTCCACCTCCTCGGGCCCTCCTTCCGGTTACGGGAGGAGGCGGCGGCGCGGAAGCCTGCTGCCGCACATGCAGCAGCGCCTGGGGGCTGCTTTCCGCGCCCTGGGGGGGCGCGCGGGCGTCTTGGACTCGGGCGGCCAAAGACCTTAATCCGGGCCTGCTCAGAACGATCCTCCAACAACACAGTTCTCTTCCTTCACTCAGCCTTCCTTATGGTCCAGCTCTCACATCCGTAGGTTACTATAAGGAATACCATTGCTTTAAGTGGATCTTTGTTGCCAGTGTGATGTCTCTACTCTTCACTATTTTATCGAGATTGGTCATTGCTCTCCTCCCAAGAAGTAAGCGTCTTCTGATTTCCTGGCTGCAGTCTGCGTCTGCAATCATCTTCGCGTCTAGAAATACAAAGTCTGTCACGGCCTCCACGTTTTCTCCCTCTATTTGCCAGTTATCAATCAATCTGGTTGCCATAGTCTTGGTTTTTGTGATGATTAACTGCAACCCAACTTTTGCCCTTCCTTCTTTCACCTTGGTGAGAAGGCTCCTCAGCTCCTCCTCGCTTTCGGCCATCAGAGTGGTATCATCTGCATATCTAAGGTTGTTAATGTTTCTTCCAGCAATTTAAACCCCAGCCTTGGATGAAGTGTTCTGCATACAAGTTGAATAGGTTGGGTGAGTGTATACAACCCTGCCAGATGCCTTTCCCAATGGCTTTTTAATTGTCATTTCAATCTCCAAGCTTTCTCTTTGTCTGTTCTTTATTGTTTATAATTTATTTACAGCATTTTTACCCCGCCCTTCTCTACTCCCAGAGGGGGACTCAGAGCAGCTAACAAGGCAGCAATTCGATGTCACAATCAGTAATACAATATATTTATCAATTTATCAAATGTGTGCTGCTAAAACTGCCTGCAGATTGAGGATGTCCCCCCTGAATTGCAAAGGGTTTTCCTGGGCAAAGAAGGTGCTTTTCCTCTGCTATATAATCTCCAGCACTTTGGACTCCTTGTTGGTGTCCCATCCAACTCCAAACCAAGGCTGACCCCGCTTAGCTTCTAAGATACCGTATTTTTCGCATTTATAAGACGCAGTTTTTTCCTCCCAAAGTGGGATGAAAATCAGCTGGCCTTATGGAGCAAGTGATCTTTTTAGGGAGGCGCTGGAGCAGAGGGAGGGCAGATATACTTACCCTGTCGCTGCTCTCTCCTCTTCTGTGGTCCGTTGCGGCGCGGAGGGACCCTGGTGCACTCCCCTTGCCTCCTTCCTTCCTCCCACCTTTCTCTTCGCTCGAAAAAGGTGGGAGGGAAAGGAAAGGAGCCAGAGGGGAGTGCACCAGGGTCAGCATCAGCTCTGACGCGACCCTGGCTGACTCCCTCCTCCCTCTCCCTCTCACCTTTTTCGAGCGAAGAAAAGGTGGGAGGGAGAGGAAAGGAGCCAGAGGGAGTGCACCAGGTCGCGTCAGCTCTGACGTGACGCTGGCTGACTCCTCCCTGGCTCCCTTCCTCTCCCTCTCACCTTTTTCGAGCCGAAGAAAAGGTGGGAGGGAGAGGAAAGGAGTCAGAGGGGAGTGCACCAGGGTCGCGTCAGCTCTGACGTGACGCTGGCTGACTCCTCCCCTGGCTCCTTCCTCTCCCTCTCACCTTTTTCGAGGCGAAGAAAAAGGTGGGAGGGAGGAAGGAGCCAGGAGGAGTCAGCCAGCTGCGTCAGCTCTGACGCGACCCTGGTGCACTCCCCTCTGACTCCTTTCCTCTCCCTCCCACCTTTTTCTTCGCTCGAAAGGTGAGAGAAAGGAAGGGAGCCAGGGGGAGCAGTCAGCCAGACGCACCTGCTGATAAGATTTACCTAGATTTTAGAGGGGAGCGAAAATATTTTTTTTCCTATTTTCCTCCTCTAAAATCTAGGTGCGTCTTATCAGCAGGTGCGTCTTATGGAGCGAAAAATACGGTAGATCACATCAACTGCCTTCAGGGTATTTAGTATTAAGATGCCTCATGTGCCTTCAGTGGGATTATGTGGCCCCATGAATTGCAAGTGATCTTTTTAGGTAAGGAGTAACTCAGAGGTGGTTTTGCCAGTTCCTCCTCTGAAATAGGCAGAAAATTTGAGAAGACCAATACCGCTAGCCGATTGGGAACTTATTTGGAATAAAAAAATTAAACTACACATATGCAGCAGACTTAAAGGAAAACTGGATGAAAATGTTCCACCGGTGCTACATTACACTGAGAAAATTAAGTTTAATGTATAGAAACACACAAAAGAACTGTTGGAAATGCAATGACCAAGATGGCAGGGTTTTTTTTTTCATATATGGTGGACTTGTAAAGAATCTAAAAATATTGGAAATCTAAACACGAAGAATGTCAACAGATCCTCAAGAAAATTTTTCCGAAGAAGCCAGATAACTATTTACTACGATTATTAGACTCAGACTTATTATTAGATTCTAATGAAGGCATTTTATTTACATACTAGCTTGGGGACCCGGCGGTGCCCGGGTTATTTGAGAAAGGCATTATGTGCCAAGGTTGGCCTTTGGTACTTCAAGTCCCATCATCCATGGTCCACCCTCCTGTAAACTGTAGAAGGATGGAGACTGGGTCATGGGGCACAGGGTGCCAAGTGTAGTCTTTTTAGGTCTTTGTTCAGGGCTGCAGAGGTCTGTGGGAAATGAAGGCTTTGAAAGTACTACAAATCCCATAATCCGTGGAGGTACCTCAAGTCCCACTCTTCTCCATACGGCAGTAGAATGTAGAGTGGGTCATAGGGGCACTGTGTGTCAAGCTTGGTATTGCATTGGGCCTCTGTGTGGCAAGTGTGGTCCTGATCCGTCATTGGTGTGGGCCGCTGTGCTCTAAGCAAGTGAGTTAAAGTACTGCAATTTCCGTCATCCTACCTCAAACTGCACCAAGATTTAGAGTGCATCTTGGGGGGTCTGTGTGCCATGTTTGGTCTTGTTCTGTCATTGTTGTGGACCTAGTCAGGATAATCAAGTAGAGGAAGCCTTACTGTCAAATCAGGTTGTGGCCTAGTCTGGGAAATCAAGTAGAGAAAGCCTTACTGCCAAATCAGGCTGAGGCCTAGATTGTTAAATCAGCTGAAGGAAGCCTTTTTTTAAAGTGCACTCTCTGGCACCTTTGAGATTTTGGATGTTGGAATGTTGGCCATACAGAGTCCGTTATGCAATTTTTCCCTCAGTGGCAACCAGTCTCCTCTGTCTGGTGCCTTAGAGGGTTGGAGTTCTGAGGCTGGCCAGTCAGAGCCATTTATGCAAATAATCCCGGAGTGGCAGCCAATCGAAACGCTGGCACATATTCCTCCCATCGCTCGGCCCACCTGCCCACCGCCCGCAAACACTGACTTTTATTATATGTAATAGATCTGACGACAGCCGCCAGGATTATCTATGCGAAATATTAGAAACCGAAAGAAATACCAGACACAGACCAGTGTGTAAATAAAATAAGAGATTAAGAACATGGACAAATTAACTTTTTATTAAAGAAAAACTCAGGAAACCCGATTAAACAGACAAATTGGTCACAGGTAGAGGAATATGAAAAAAAACCAGGTAATAAAAGTAACATTAAAAGATTTTTTTCCTTTTTAAATGGAAATATTAGAAGAGCTGTTTTATCTCATTTTAAAGTCAAGAGGTTTTTATATACTCTTTATATAGAACATTACTGAACGAACAAGTTTAAAGCCGCAAAGGACTAGATGGAAGTCACCAGGAATTTCGTTTCTAATGTTTAATGTTTACAGTTCTCTTTCTCTTATCTTTTCTTTTGAATTATTGTTCTCCCACTTTATATGTACAAGGAAAATATGCCTTTGTCCCCCTTTTTGTATCCCTAATAAAATCGTATCTGGTGCTACTTTGGAGTGCGGTGGAGCCTCCTTCTCTGGAAGGTTTTCAACAGAAGTTTGGTGGCCTTCTGTCTGGAATGAATTGTGAGCTCCTGCATGGGAGGTTAGACTTGAGTAGACCCTTTTGGGGTCTCTTCCAACTCTAGGATTCAATGCCTAGGGATCCCTCACCACTATCACCTCCCATGGTGATTTCTTGGTAAGAGTTCTTCCAAGAAATTTACTTGGAAGAAACCTTCCCCCCCCCCAAAAAAAAACCACGATGAGAAGCTGGAAGAGGTGAGGGATCCAACAGCAGAGGCGTCCTAGTCATTGAATCAGAGTTGGAAGAGACTCCAAAGACCATCCAGTCTAACTTTTACCATGCAGGAGCACACAATCAAGGCATTCCAGATGATGGCCATCAAGCCTCCGAAGGAGCAGCCTATTTCACTGCTGAGCAGCTCTGTCTGTCAGGAAATCCTTCCTAATGTTAATGACAGATTCCCGTAGTGTTTTCTTGTGAAAGTTTCATCCAAGAAATACTTTACCATAACCTACCCCTGAGGCCGTGGAGTGGGACTTGCCTAGTGGGTTCCCCTGGTTGGAGTCCTATTTTTCAACCACAAGGTGTTTGTTGATGGACCAGAACAGGGCTGTCCAACTTCTTCGGGCCCAAGGGCCGGAAGCCCCGGGCTGATCACCTTGGGGGCCTGAGCGGAGAGCGTGGTCACGTGGGGCGGGGCCGGGCGCGCATGCCCAGCGTCCTGTGCGGCCTGCCCCTTTCCGGCGGGATGACGTCAGGCGCCACGCCTGATGTCACCCAGCCCCGCCGAAAAGGGGCGGGTTGCGCAAGATACCGGGCTTGCGCACCCGGACGGGATCGGCGAGCCGCCCTCCGCCGTGTCCCTAGCTCTTGCACAGTGCGGGAGAAGTCTCCGGGCTTACCTTCCTTCAGGCATCTGACGCGGCTTCCCTCCGCCCCCTCCAAGCCCTGCCTGAGCCCCCCGAGGAACAGGCGGGGGAAGTCCGCCCCTAGGGCATCTGACGTTTCCTCCGCCTCCTCCTTTCCCCCCGCCCCTCCTTTTTTTTAAAAAAACAAAAACTGATGTCTTGCAAGGGGTTAGGGGGCCGTAGGGAAGGGGCTCGGGGGCCGTGTACGGCCCCACCCCCCGGGCTGCCTGTTGGACAGCCCTGGACCAGAAGACTGGAAGTGAGCATCTGGAAGACAGTACAAGATGACAAAAAGAAGGACAAATAGACCGAGAGACAGCTTTGGAATGTGGAGGGATGGGTGTGTTGTTTTTTTGTGATGTGTCCTGCAGATAGCATTTAATTTTGTTGTACAATGTACAATGACAACAACAAACCCTAAAGGGTAGCCTAACTAGCAACAGAAAATGACACAAGAGTCCTGAGAACACAGAACTATGGCAAAATATATAATGTAAGAAGAAGTGTAGCTGCAAGGTGCCAATAGACAATGTACAGTGACAATAAAGTCATCCTACTGTATACAAATAAGATATGTGCTGTGTGCATAGGAACTTGTTCACTATTTTTTCAACCTATAGTGCAGCCTTCCAACAGTCTGAGGGACTGTGAACCAACCCTCTGCTTAAAAAGTTTAAGGACGCCTGGTATAGGGTATTCCTCTTTAAGATGCTACTAGACCGTTCATTGCATTTGGTGAAAAGAATTACACAGCCATTCTGACATTCAGCAAATGCTGATTTTCGTGTGGCGTCTTCTCTCGCCATGGATTCTCTGATGTAAAGCCAGGCTGGTGCTTTGGCTGAAGACCTTCCCGCACTCTGAACAGGAGTACGCTTTCTCTCTGGTGTGGATGCTCTTATGTCTGCGAAAGGTGGACCGGTTGCTGAAACACTTTCCACACTCTATACATCTATAGGGTTTCTCCCCAGTGTGAATTTTCTGGTGTGATTTGAGATGGACTACCTGCACAAAGCATTTCCCACACTCCAAGCACTGATACGGCTTCTCCCCAGTGTGGATGATTTGGTGTGACGAGAGGTGGGCCTTCCGACCAAAGCATTTCCCACACTCCAAGCACTGATACGGCTTCTTCCCGGTGTGGATTATCTGGTGTCTCGAGAGGTGGGCCTTCCAACCAAAGCATTTCCCACACTCCAAGCACTTATACGGCTTCTCTGCAGTGTGGATTACCTGATGTAACTTAAGATATGCACTTTGACCAAAGCATTTCCCACACTCCAAGCACTGATATGGCTTCTCCCCGGTGTGGATTATCTGGTGTCTCGAGAGGTGGGCTTTCCAATTAAAGCATTTCCCACACACCAGACATTTATATAGTTTTTCCCTATTTTGGATACTTGGATGCTTCATCTTACCGAGATCTGAATTCATACACTGTCTGTCATCTGCAGAAATACTCTGATTCATATATATGTTGGAATTTGGCCCTCTATCAAGCCTTTCACATTCAGTGAGGTCTCCACTGTGACGGAAGTTCTTTGTAAACATTGAACCCGATTCACCCTCAGGGAGAATTCTCCAATGAACTCTGGGGAAAGCAATTCCTTTTTTTTCATCCTCCGTTTCCTGCTGGACTGAAATTTCCTGGGAGTCCCCAACCAGAAATGGGAAGAATTTGGATTCCAACTCTTCAATGTGGCGTTCGTCTTGGCTCGCTGGCCCACCTTGGCTCCAAACACTCTCCTCCAATGCTTCACACTCTGTCCTTTCTGAGAAATCCTCATCCAATTGCCCCTCATTCTCACTTTTCCATTCATCACCTGTTGGAAAGAAAGAAGAAGCCAAATTAAGACCCATTCTCACAATCCTACCCCTGGAGCTTTCCAGGAAGATTTAAGGGGAACAAGACACAGTGCTTACTCCCAAGTATTTGGAAATTCTTCCCTGGCGAAGTTAAGATTGGCTCTTTTTTCTTTCTTTTGACTGACCAAGCAAAATTGAATAGTCTGTGAAACTTCCTGAATGTTGAATAAAAGCCCATCGAAAAATTACGTATACTGTTTTTCATTTTTTTTTCATTTCCTTCTGTTCCTTTCAAAGCATCTATTTCTGTAGATCATGAAGCTTCACGTTAATTTATTCAGACTATTTCCCTTACAAGGTTCCTTCATCAGGTATAAAAACAGTTATTTATTTATTTATTTTATTTATTCGGGTTTCTATGCCGGCGACTCCCGGAGGCTCGCGGCGGCTTACAAAAGTCGAAGGCACAATAAAATACAGAGTAATAAAACAATAAAAACAGTTATAAACAAAACAACACAGTAGCAGTAGGACAATGAAGCACTGGCACGATTGGGGATGCACGGGCCTACCCACCGAAAGCCTGCTTGAACAGGTGGGTTTTACAAGCCCGTCTAAACGGGAGCAGATCCTTCATTACCCAGATTTCGGCCGGGAGGGCGTTCCACAGCGTGGGGCTATGACAGAGAACGCCTCCGACGGGTAGAGGTCAATCGTGCCAGCTTCGCCGAAGGTACCTCCAAAAAGTTGGCATCCTCGGACCGTAGTGATCTCAGAGGGCAATATGGAGTGAGACGGCCCCTCAGATACACTGGCCCCAGACCGTGCAATGCCTTAAAGGTGAGAACCAACACTTTGAAGGCGATCCGGTGCTCAATTGGCAGCCAGTGCAGATCCTGCAAAACAGGTGTTATATGGCAGCCTGCTGGGGTGCCAGACAGGAGCCGGGCGGCAGTGTTCTGCACCAGCTTGAGCTTCCGGTCGCCGCCAGAGGAAGGCCAACGAGAGCGCGCTGCAGTAATCTAGTCTTGAGATGACCGTGGCTTGGATCACCGTGGCGAGGTCGCCCCGGAGAGATAGGGGGCCAGCCTCCTTGCCTGTCGCAGATGGAAAAAGGCCACCTTGCTGACCGCAGAGACCTGGGCCTCCATGGTCAGCTGGGAGTCCAGGTGGACTCCCAGGCTCTTCACGGAAGACGATGGGCATAACGCCTCACCGTCCAGGGTCGGAAGCTGGACATCCACCCCGCCCGGGCGACTCCAGCCACAAGATCTCCGTCTCGCCGGATTCACCCTCAACCTACTGGCTCGCAGCCATCCAGTAACGGCTTCGAGGCAATGTTGGAAATTATCGGGGACGGATCCCGGCCTGCCCTCCATCCTCAGAATGAGCTGGGTATCATCCGCGTATTGGTGACACTCCAGCCCATAACTCCGCACCAGCTGTGCAAGCGGCTGCATGTAGATGTTAAATAACAGAAGGGAGAGGATGGCCCCCTGCGGAACTCCACAAACTAATGTGGAGCCCTCGGAGACCACCTCACCCCTCCTCACACGCTGAGACAAGTCTTTATCCATCAGTCTTTATTACGGTCCAAAGACCTAATTTGCTCAGAGGAAAAAAGTGCACAGCAGACTCATAAACTGGTAAGACCGCTTAAAAGCACAACAAGTTCTTTGAGTGTGCTTTCCTTGCATGGCAGGGGGATGGACTAGACGGCCCATGAGGACTCTTCCAAGTTTATTTTTCTGTGATTCTATGATTCAGTGTTAAATGAACGCATCTCTTCCTATGAACCTTCAAGATGCTTAAGATCATCCGGACAGGCCCTGCTTTCGGTCCCGCCTGTTTCGCAGACGCGATTGGTGGGGACGAGAGACAGGACCTTTTCAGTGGTGGCTCCTCGGCTTTGGAACGCCTTTCCTAATGACATCAGATCGGCCCCCTCCCTCCTGACATTTCGCAGGAAGATTAAGACCTGGCTATTTGACCGGGCATTTGCAGATGTAGTATGATTGTCAAATAGAGACCTAAGGAACGACGACGATGCAATTGGAAGTCGATTTAATTAATGAGACGCTGATATTGTGTTTTTAACGTTGAATGCTAATTTGTATATGTTGGAATTGTATTGTATTGATAATTGTTGATATGTTTGTCTTGAGCAGTTTTTGCTGTTGTACACCGCCTCGAGTCGCCTTCGGGCTGAGAGAGGCGGTCTAGAAGCAAAGTAAATAAATAAATGCATATGAACAAGGGTAAAAACACTGCAAATATATACAAGCATCTCAAACAACAATTGAACAGGAAAGGGGAAACTTTGGCCTTCCAGTTACTACAACTACAATTTCCTCTGGCAAAGCATTACAGGAGCTTGGAGCCTCATGTACCTGGCAGATCCTTCGGCTTAGACTATCCAAAGGACTAAGGCAGGGCTGTCCTACTCAGGAGGCCCCCAGGGCACCTCTTTCCGGCTTCCTCCTCTCCTGAGTAGGATCCATCATTATTTGAGTCCACAGGCTCTCTGGATGGAGGGGTTCAGTACTTTCTGTTGCTCTCATGAGAGTTTAGGTTTGATTCAACATGGCTGAGGAATGCTTTGATTGTGTTTTCCCCCTTTATGGCAGAAGCCCTTGGAGGTCTCCTATTCTAGGAACCCATTGTAATTATTATTATTATTATTATTATTATCAGAGGCTGAATGGCCATCTGTGAGGAATGCTTTGATTGTGTTTTCCCTTATGGCAGAAGGAGGTAGGACTGATGGCCCTTGGAGGTCTCCTATTCAAGGAACCCATTGTAATTATTATTATTATCATCAGAGGCTGAATGGTCATCTGTGAGGAATGCTTTGATTGTGTTTTCCCCTTATGGCAGAAGGAGGTAGGAGTGGATGGCCCTTGGAGGTCTCCTATTCTAGGAACCCATTGTAATTAATATTATTATTATTATCATCATCAGAGGCTGAATGGCCATCTGTGAGGAATGCTTTGATTGTATTTTCCCCTTGGCAGAAGGAGATTGGACTGGATGGCCCTGGATGGCCCTTGAGGAACCTACTCCAGGAACCTGTTGTTGTTGTTGTTATTATTATTATTATTATTATTAGCAGAGGCAGAATGAATATTATGCCTTATCATTCAGGGTTATAGGCCTGTGTGGAAGGGCCCTGGCTTCTTATTTGACTTCCTTTCCACACATCTGAATAAAATCCCATGTTATTTGCTTTAAACCAGATTATATGAGTGTGGACTCCGATAATCCAGTTCAAAGCAGGTATTCTGGGCTATATGGCTGTGTGGAAGGGCCCTGAGTCCACATTGCAATATAATCCAGTTCAAAGCAGGGACTGGGACTTGAGACTGGGATTTTGGTGTTCATCTCTATCTCCAAGTCAAAGCCCCGGTGTCCTCCACAGACACCTCCAAGGCGGGAGATGACTAAGGGAATGCCCTACTCAGGAGGAGAAGCAGCCACAATGCTGTGGTTAGTCTAGGACAGGCGTGGGCAAATGCCGGCCCTCCAGGGGTTTTGGACTTCAACTCCCAGAAATCCTAGCCAGTTTACCAGCTGTTAGGATTTCTGGGATTTGAAGTCCAAAACACCTGGAGGGCCAGCAATTGCCCACGCCTGGTCTAGGAAGAAGATCCCCAATATCCAAGGACACAAAAGCCTATTCTTCTTACCCAAGGGTCCAGCATCCCCACCATCATCTTCCTGTTTGGTCTCCACACTAAACGTCTTCTGCTCAATCTCAGGCAGGGCTTGGCCAGCTTCAGGGGAACTCACTGTCTCTTCTCCTAACAGCACCTAAAATATTTATCATTTGTTATCCAAATGTATATCTAACGTATAGGGCTTTCCTCTGCTCTACATAGTCCTCAAAATATTTGTGAGGTAGGTCCCATGGTTACACAATATGTTTCATGGTGCAGAAGGGACTGCCACCCACATCTTACAAGGCACAATCCCACATTAAACCTTCCGCCTGGGCATTTGATGGGGCTGCCGACACCTGCGTATCAAACATCAGCACTGAATCCAGGAGGACCCCCAAGCGGCGGATCTATGATTTCAGGGGGAGGGCAACCCCTTCAAACACAGGTTGCCACCCAATACCCCATTCAGACGTACGACTGACCTGGAGGAACTCTGTCATGTAAGGATTAATCTTCAGCTTGTTTGCCCTCATCCCGATCATCACAGCAGCCAGGCACTAATCCAGTATCCGAGGGGATTCCTTGGATTCTTGTGGAAAAGAGTAGTGGAGTTTGGTGTCATCTGCATAGAGATGGGACCGTACTCCAAAACTCCAGGTGACCTCTCCCAGTGGTTTCATGTAGATGTTGAATAGCATGGGAGACAAAATTGAACCTTGTGGGACCCCACAGGACAAAGGCCAGGGGTCCGAGCAGGTGTCTCCCAGCTTCATCAACTCAGAACGACCCTCTAGGAAGGATCGGAGCCACAGCAAGACTGTGCCTCCAAGTCCCATCCCAGCAAGTTGACCCAGGAGGATACCATGATCGATGGTATCGAAAGCCGCAGAGATGTCCAAGAGAATCAGCAGAGTCACACTCCCCCTGTCCAGTTCCCTGCGGAGGTCATCCACCAAGGTGATCAAAGCTGTCTCGGTACTGTGCCCAGGCCTGAAGCCAGACTGTGATCGATCCAGAAAATCGGTGTCATCAAGGAATCCCTGAAGCTGAGAGGCAACAACCCGCTCTAGCTCCTTGCCCAAGAAAGGGAGGTTGCGAATTGGCCTGTATGCCCACCAACTCATGGGAATTTGTGACACAATTTTGCCATGTTTTTCTCATTTCATGGATGTATCAGGCACAAAAGAGGCCTTTTTAAAAGTTGTTGGCACCTTGCACAAAGCAGCCTTTTGGGAAGCCTGGAACCAAAGAAACTGTCCTCACCTGGTTTTCCTGCCTCCTGACCTCTTCCTCTCGCTGCTTCTGGAGGAAGTCCTCCGCCAAGGCCACCGCCTGGGAGCAAGTCTCTGGACCACATTCCTTGACCCAGGCCTCTATCTCTGGAGGCAGGATGGCCAAGAACTGCTCCAAGATCAGCAGCTCCAGGATCTGCTCCTTCGAATGCCTTTCAGCTTTCAGCCACCCGCAACACAGTTCTTGAAGCTGGCCGTAAGCCCCTCTCGGCCCCTCGGCCTCCCGGTAGCGGAAATGTCGGAAACACTGCCGCAGCTCCTCTCGCCGCATGTTGTCCCCGTGCAAGATAGCGGCCTTCACTTTCCCATAATCTTCCCTACTTTTGGCCTCCAGGCCGGTGAAGGCCCACTTGGCCTCTCCGCTCAATGCTGGCAGGAGCCGGGGCACCCACTCTTCCTTGGGCCACCGGCAGGCTTGGGCCACTTGCTCAAAGGAGGCCAGGAAGGCTTTGGCGTCGTCCCACGGCTCCTCCCTCGACTCAGAGCTCCCCCAGTTTGGGTGAGGGCCTTCCACGCTCTTCAGGAACTCCTGCCATTGGGTTTCCCAATGCTGAAACGAGTCTTTGTCGGGCTCCTGTTTCATTTCTGTTGGTCTCCTGTGCAGGAATGCCTCCGTTGTCCCAACATGGCATCTCCGCCTCACTTCTCGTGGCACTTGCCCTGGTATATGACTTGTAAGGTCTTCTCGGGTCGCCATTTTCATCCTTGAACAATATTAGCCCCAAACGGTGGGAAATAGTAGAGTCTACTGCAGCAGTCTAAACATCCGCATGGAGCTTTCTACCTGGAATCCTGGAATAAAAAAAGAAGAATATTACACCACATTCAGATTTTAAAGAGTTACGGAAGCAAAGATACAGAGCAGGAATGGAACTGGACGTTGAATAAGTAACCGTGAAAAGGGTTAAAAGAGTCTAGGCCAAAGGGTCCCCAAACTACAGCCTGTAGGTCTGTTGCGCCCCTCCAAGGCCCTTCACTCGGCCCCCGCCCTAAACTTGAGTCTTAGGGTCGACCTAAGTGTGAAATTACTTGAAGGTAAACAACAACAACAATCCTAATGAACTTGACTACCTCATCAGCCAAAAGCAGGCTGTAATGTTATGTTTATGTTGCTTAAAATGGTTCTTCACTTTAAATATTGTATTGTTTTTTCATGGTATTCTTTGCACGAATAAATAAGACATGTGTGGTGTGCACAGGATTCCATTTATTCTCCCTCTTTTCCTCCCATAAACCAACTAAAAGCAATTAGAATGGTTGCAGCAACTGTGGGTGCATCTACACTGTCTAATAATAAATAATAACACTTTATTTATATTCCGCTCTTCTCACCCCGATGGGGACTCAGGGCGGACCACAGTACATATACACGGCAAACATTCAATGCCGATTTGTATACACAATACACAGACAGACAGAACAGAAAGAGGTGGTTTGTTTCAACTGTATTTGGTGCCATGGAAGGTTTGGCTCGAGTCCAGGGGGTGCTGTTGCTCTATCCCAGGGGTGGGCAACCTATGGCCCGCAGGCCGGATCCGGCCTGGCAGCCTCTTCTGTCCGGCCCAAGGAGAAGGGTGTCAGGGGCGGGGCCAAGAGGAAGGGGTGCTGCTACCGCCATCCCATCACAGGCTCTGTGGGGCCTGTGTCGGCAGACAGGCCAGAGGAGCGGCGGCTTTGGAGTGCCTGCCATCCCTGGAGGGGATCCGGGCCTGCAGCAGGAGCACTCCGCGATCTGCGGGGGCTTATCGCCCTGGCGACCCGGAAGACTTGATCACCGACTGCTCCCCCTGCAGGCCTGGATCCCCTCCAGGGATGGCAGGCATTCCAAAGCCGCCGCTCCTCCGGCCTGTCTTCCGACACAGGCCCCACAGAGCCCGCAATGAGATGGTGGAAGTGGCACTCCATACCAGGAACGGCTATGCAGTGCTGGGGAACAGCTGGGGGCGAGAGCGGGCGGAGGCCTGCAGCCTCCGATCACCTGCTGCTCTGCTCTCATCTGCTGCAGCGGTGGCTGGGTTCGCTTTGCCATCCTCTGGGCTGGGTCCATTGGGCCATTCCATCTTGGGATCCTTCCTCTCTTCAGGATGTCACCCTTCATCTTGGTTTGCACCTTGTCTTCTTGAATTTTATTTTATTTTAGTGTTTTTATTATTATTTTATAATAATTTTATTATAATAATATTATTATCGAAGGGGGCAAAGATGGCGGCGGGTCGGGTGTTTCGGGGCTCCTCGAGACACCACCCGCTGTCCTGATCGGAGGGCGATTTGCGCCCCCTCCCAGGTGGGAAAAAAACCCACCAAGGCGACGCGAAGCCAGGGTCGACGCCGCAGGCCCCAAAAGTCCCCCTTCCTCAAGAGGGGAGGCTGAGGCCCGGTAACAGGCCCGACTGGCGAGCGGATCGATCGTGGAAGCGGGCAAAAGCCCGCATTTACTGCCAGCCCAGCCCACAAACAACGGATCACCCAAGGAAGAAGGTAAAGAAACCACCATCTGAGAGCCTGTGAGTAACAAAAGGGGCCCCGTGCCAACAAGGGGGGGGGGATTGGAGGGAAAGATCCATTTAGTTTGGAGGGCAAGCTCTCCCAATCCCAAGCTCCTTAGGAAGGCCTCACTGAGTTCAGCTACCTGCCCCAGGCAGGAGGGAGCAAGGGGAAAAAGCAGGCACTAGAAGATCCAAAATGGAGGACAAGCCCTTGTAGTTCTGAAATTGGAGAAGAAGTCAAGCACTTTTTGGCGGGAGCGCCATTTTGAAAAAGGAAGAGGCCCACCCCCATCTGGGAGACAGAGACCAAGTAGCACAAACCACCCACGTTGCGAGCTTTGCTGCCAAAGAGCAGAACAATCTCACCCATTGATTAGATCAACTGATAAGAAGATATGTCAGCACTAAACAGTTTGCACGCAGAAGCAAAAGAATGAGAGAGAACGCAAGGAAGGAAACTAGAGGAGGAAAAGATATCTTTAGAGGACATCCTTAAAGAATTGCGAAGACTGGGAGAAGCACAGGAGGGGTGTGTATACAGAGGATCGATGAGATGATGGCCCGACAAGAAAAACAAATCAAAGGGATACAGGAACAATCGCAATATGCAGGATTGGAATCAACCAAGAAGCGATCCCTACAAAGCTAGAACTGAAAGCCATCTATGAAGATGGAAAAGAGGTGCCCCAGAGCAGGGGAAGAAACACAGCACTACATGAGGGTCTGGAGAAGAGAATGGAGGAGAATATAAAAGTGCATGAATCATCAGAAGAAAGAGAATTTTATCTTTAAAAAAGTGTGGAAATTACACGGGGAGTAACTCGAATGTCCAATAAGAACTCTAAGGTGTCTAATCCCCAAAAAGAAGGAGAGGAAAAGAACCAAAAGGCCGATGCAAGATCTAAAAGCTTCACCCTGTGTGCAATAAGAATAAAGACAAAAGGATTGGGATGCGGCTCAATAGAAAGAGAAGCCGGATGAGATCAACACAACAAAGAAGGAAAAATGTTCAGAGGAAAGCTGTCCCCACTCTCCAGGGATGTTCACAAACTATAGTCCTCCGAGATGTGAAGCCCCAGAGGTGGATGAAGAAGGTCTAGAATCTCCCAAAGAGTACGGTTAGGAAGGAACCCACGGAAAATGAAAGGCACGGATACAACTGCTTTAAAAGACAAGGAACGGACAATGGACATAGACACCCTTACCAAACAATTAAAAGTTTCTACAGTCAAGAGAAAAAAGACAACAGATTGATTACCCTTCAAGAGGTATATGAAGACCCGATGCTGGTACGCAGCGATGGGCGACTAGTTAGAGCCTACCTGGAATCGGGACGAACCCCCCCCCCCACAAACCACAAACGAACTCTTATATTACTAGCACCAAGAGAGACAAAAGCCGGGTCTAGGTATGTCGACACCCTGAAGGTCAGAATCTAATTATCGGCTACGTCAAATTCCAAACGATGGAGAACGAGGATGGGAGCTCAACCCCCGCCTCCCCACCCCCTTCCCAACACCCGTCCCTCTTGTACCCCCACCCAGATTCCCTCAATACCTCTACCCTGTACTTATCCTTACCAAGATTCCTGGAATCTCCCCCCCCCCCCCCTTTTCAACCCCCTGTTATGCTGTAATTGAAAACTCCAATAAAAATTATTGAACAAAATATTATAATATAATAAATAATATAATATAATAATGTTATAATTTCAATATATTATGTCTATATATATACTATAATAATTATGATATTAATTCTAATAATATATGAATATTTCTTGCTATATTAATATGTTAATATTAATGATGTATAATATATAGTAAATATAGTAAATAAATAAATAAATAATGTAGATTAGAATGTAGTTCAGCCTTTAGGTGCGGCCCTCAATAATATTTTTTGGCTCTCGTGTGGCCCCTTGGAAAAAATAATTGCCCACCCCTGCTCTATCCTCTATGGTGAAGAGCCGTCAGGACTTCCTCCTTCCTTTTGGTCGCCCAGCATTTTCGGATCTTCTTTCTTTATGGCGTCGTAAAGCACCTCCCCCACGTTTAGTGGTACCTAATTTCTCTAATCACAGCTAAAGCTGTTTTCAAATTGCTTGGATAAATAATGAGCTAGGCTGACAGTTGGCAGCTCACACCAACCCTGGGCTTTGAACTTGCTGATAATTTACTAGCTGTGCTAAGTTAAAGTGGTGCCCCCTTTAATTGCCAGGCTCAATGTTATAGGATCAGGGAAGCTGTAGTTTGGGGATGCACCTTCCTTAGGCGATCCCTCGTTGTCCGAGTAGGATACTCTTCCAAGATCAGTGTACTGGTGGGTCCGTAAGTGACTGTGAGCCCTATTCTTGATCTGCATCTTCTCCTGCAGTGAGGGCATTGATTTCCAGGCGGAAGGCTGTCTCAATCGGGGTTGGCTTGATACGCCTTCCTCTTGGCACATTTCTCTCTTTCACCCTCCATTCGTGAGGCTTCCCTTCCTCCTCCTCCTCCTGGCCGTCTCCTTCCTTTGCAAGGGGGCGGCCCAGGCGGCAAGGAGGAGGGCGGGACTTCCCTTCCTCCTCCTCGCGCCTTCCTTTCGGTCGCGGGAGGAGGAGGTGGACAGAAGCCGCGCGGCACTGCTCGTGGGGCTTCCGTCCACCACCTCATCCTCCTCCCGCGACCAAAAGGAAGGCGCGAGGAGGAGGAAGGGAAGTCCCGCCCTCCTCCTCGTGCCCTCCTTTTGGTTGCGGGAGGTTGAGGAGGCGGCGGACGGAAGCCCCACGAGCAATGCCGCGCGGCTTCCGTCCACCTCCTCGGGCCCTCCTTCCGGTCGTGACGGAAGCCGCACGGCCGGGGCTGCTGCCGCACATGCGCAGCAGCGCCCTGGGGGCGTGGCTTTCCGCACCCTGTGGGGCGTAACTTTCTGCGCCCTGGGGGGGGGGGCGGCGCGGGGCGTCTTGGCCTCGGGCGGCCGAAGAGGCTAATCCGGGCCTGAACAAGATGAAGTATCAGAGCGATAAAGATGGAAAATAAGGTTGTGGCAATACCACATCCCACCAGCACTCTGTGGCAGAGAAGGGAAAGACCTTGTGAAACTGCAATTCCCAGGATCCCCCAGCATGGAGGCAGGGCAGTGCCAGGGGTGTGAAGTGCACTCCTTCTCCAGTGGAGATGCATCCCAGAACAGTCCAGCTGCAACCCTCCTGCTCTTCCCCATCCTGATCCCAAAGGAAGAGCTGAAACATTTCCCTTGCCTTTCCTCCCTCTGCCTTCACTCACCTTCATCCCTCCATCTCAACCCAAAAACTCTGGCTCAGATCTCTCTCCTTTTCCTCCAAAATCCTCCAAGACAGAAAAGCCAAAGGCAGGAGTTCCCCAAGAAGCTGCTTTTGGAGGAGAAGCTCAACCAGGAAGAGAAGACACAGCCCACATCCTTCCAAAACACAACACTGCAGGAAGTCCTCTCTAGCCAGCTGGAGTTGGAGACCTCAACGGTTTGCCTTTAAGCAGCCGTTGGTCCTCCAGGCTTTAGGACTCCAACTCCCAGAAGGCCCCGCCTCCTTGGGCAAGGAGCAGGAATTCTGGGAAATGAAGTCCAAAACCCTGGAAGAGCAGAGCCTGGGAAACACGTGGCCTTTGAAGCTGGGAGGAAATGCTTTTCTTAAAGAGAAAAGTTCCCCTGACAGTGTTTTAATTAAGCACTTTTTCCATCTTATCCATAAGAAAAAGTGCAAATAAAGACTGTTTCTTTTTTAAAACTGTCTTCTCAATTTTTTCTTTATTATGTTGGATTTTTAAATTTTATTTTATGTCTCCTGTATTCTATAATTTTTATTTATTCCTTTATTTTGCTGAACATCTCCATCATTCTTTATAGTCTATTAAATGTTTTTTAAAACAGCTTTTTCGTCATCTGCTTCTACGTCCCACCTCGTAATTTAAGTTCATCCGGGGAGGCCCTGCTCTCACTCCCACCAACTTCTCAAACGCAGTTGGTGGGGACGACAGGGCCTTCTCGGTGGTGGCTCCCCGCCTGTGGAATGCGCTTCCAAGCGACATACGATCGACCCCATCCCTCCTGGCATTCAGGAAAAACTAAAATCTTGGCTATGGGACCAGGCTTTCGCACATTAGCACAATGCAGCACTTTGGATTGGAATTGGACTAGCAAGTTGATGGATATGGCTCAATGCTTATGTGGTGGATGGAATACCATACCCAATTGTTCCCATCAATGCCTTGAAGCTGTGACTGGTTGGCTGCGTACCAGCCGGTTGAAGGTGAATCCATCGAAGACGGAGATCCTATGGCTGGGTCATCCTGGTATGGGTGAGTGCCGGTTGCCTACCTGGATGGCGAGCAGCTAAGCCCGTCGTCTTCGGTAAAAAGCCTGGGGGTCCAACTTGACCCACTGCTATCGATGGAGACTCAGATCTCCACAGTTAGCAGGTCCACCTTCTTCCATCTCCGACAGGCTAGGCCAGTGTTTCTCAACCAGTGTGCCGTGGCACACTAGTGTGCCGTGATGGACCTCCTGCTGTGCCGCGAGAAAAGCTCTCTGCCCCCCTTCCTTCTCCTCCTGCCGAACTCCTGCTGCTTGGGGGAGGAGGAGGAAGGCTGGGCAGTGGCGAAGAAAAAGAAGGGACCGGGGCGCCGCCTCCTTCGGCCATTTCCCCAGCCAGCCTCCAATCCGCCATGACTCCCACCATGACTCTTGCCCCTCGCTCGCTGAAGCCGCATGGAGGAGCCCCGCCCACTGAAGCCTGTCCACCGCTCATGTTCCTCCTCTGTAGGAGAGCTGAAGCTGAGGGAGGGGGCGGGGCATGGCGCGGCCTGGCTCTGCCCCCTCCCCCGGCTTCGGCACTCCCAGCAGTTGCTCCAGCCTTGAGGGGACAGTGCCAAGCCAGCATTGTGCTGGCTCTGGCACCGCTGGCTTGGCACTGCCCCCTAAAGGGTGGAGCAGCTGCTGGGAGAGGTGAAGCCAGGGGTAGGGGGTGGGGCATGGCACAGCCCCTCCCCAGCTTTGGCACTCCCAGCAGCTACTCCCAGCAGGCCACCATCCCCCAGCCGTTCTTTACTGTGTTAGTGTCATTTTGGTTGGTGGTGTGCCCCCGGATTTTTTTAATGTTAAAAGTGTGCCGCGGATCAAAAAAGGTTGGGAAACACTGGGCTAGGCGACTGGCTCCCTACATATCCAGGAATGACCTAGCTACGGTGATCCAGGCAACGGTCATCTCGAGGTTAGACTACTGTAACGCCCTCTACATCGGCCTTCCCTTGTCGACAACCCGGAAACTCAAGCTGGTGCAAAATGCTGCCGCTCGATTGCTGGTGGGAGCACCTGCGAGAGAGCACATCACACCAATCCTACAGCAATTGCACTGGCTGCCAATAGAGTACCGGATTGTTTTCAAGGTGCTGGTTTTGACCTTTAAGGCCTTACATGGTCTAGGGCCAGTGTACCTGAGGGACCGCCTCACCCCATATGTTCCCCCGAGATCACTGCAATCAGAAGAACAAAATCTTCTGATGATTCCATCAATCCATTCCTGCAGCTTTTCAGTAACAAGACAAAGAGCCTTCTCCGTGGTGGCGCCGCGTTACCAGATGGAGTTTGTGCTATCACGGAGTTAGCCCCTTCCGGAGGGCCTGCAAGACGACCCTTTTTAAGCAGGCCTTCAATTGAAGCGCCTCCTGACAATTCTGACCATGCCGTTGTGTTTTATATAACAAATTGTGACACATTGTTTTAACAAATTGTAACAAATTGTATTATGTGTATTTTTAAACTGTTGTTTTATGTAAACCGCTCTGAGCCTGCAGGGAGGAGCGGTATATAAAAGTGAACAATAAATAAAATAAATACTGTTTTAACTCAATTGAATGTGTATTATGAGTTTGATGTTAATTGTATTTTAATGCTGTATGTTTATGGTTTTATATTGTATATTGTGTATCGGCATCGAATTGCTGCCTTGTCAAGCCGATCTGAGTCCCCCTCTTCGGGGTTGAGAAGAGCAGGGGAGAAATAATGTAAATAAATAAAAATAAATTTAAATCTCAGGAGCCTCAGGTGGCGCAATGGGTTAAAACCCCTGTGTTGGCAGGACTGAAGACCGACAGGTCAGAGGTTCAAATCCGGGGAGAGTGCGGATGAGCTCCCTCTGTCAGCTACAGCTTCCCATGCAGGGACATAAGAGAATCCTCCCACAAGGATGATAAAACATCAAAACATCCGGGCATCGTCTGGGCAACATCCTTGAAGACAGCCAATTCTCTCACACCAGAAGCGACTTGCAGTTTCTCAAGTTGCTCCCAACATGAAAAAGTGTGACATAACGCCACAAGAATGTGAATGTATATTATTGTTGTTTTAAATTGTTATTTTATTATTTCCCACCTCCACCCCCGTAAAATAGTGTCAAATTTGCTGTTGTTAGCTGTTCTGAATCCCTCCACGGAGGTAAAGAAGAACAAATCAAATCAAATTTTATTGCATTACTGCAAAGCCATATCAAACAGAGCAAACCATGTAGAAAAGATACATATATCAGGCATTAAACAATGGTTCCATAATGTGCAGCAGTACATTAAACAGCCATTCCGCGGTGAAGTAGCAAATATTCTCCTATCACCTCTACCTTACTGATTCTTTTGGTCAAATATCCTAGCGTGTATAACCTTCTATTTGTTCCTCATGTATCCTCATCCCCTCTACAATCAATCCCAATTGATGCAATAAATCGATGCCTACTTTTACTGGCTTTATACAAGAATGTTGCTGTTTTTGAAATTACTGATTGGGATTAGAGAGGAGGAATATGATTTTATTAGTCAGAGACCAGTGAGCTTTGTTGAGTAAATAGACTTCAAGAAGGAATTTGGCATGGGTATATCTGGTATGATAAGGAGGAAATAGAAAGAAACTTCAACAATCATACTATATATATATATATATATATATATATATATATATATATATATATATATATATATATCATACCACATGACCTCCCTAATGTGCGTGGGTGATGGCTGGCTTTGCTTCTGGTGTCTTACCTTGAAAGTTCCATAAAACTAATTAAAATGAGTTGCCGAGATCAAAACCTCATAAGGCCACTGACCATAAAAAGACTATCAGAAATCAGTCCTCTGAGGCTGATAATTGTTTCCAGTTGCAATCCTAATAACCTAAAAATTAAGAATATTTGGGAGAGTACTCACGAACTGCTGCTACTCCAACCTTGTTGCTCCCGGAAGTCTAAAGAAGAACAAGATATAGAAGTTCTAAATAAAATAATAGTTCTGCCCAGGCCCGGATTACCCATAAGGCCACCCTAGGCAATGGCCTAGGGGCACAAAGCTGAGGGGGTCGCAGTTCACGGACCAAAAAAAATGTTGAAACAAAACCGCAACGCGGCATGGAGTTGACTCTCTCTCTCTCGAGGGAGGGCGGGGGGAGAGCGCTGCGAGGGGGCGGGGGAGGAGGGAATGGCGCCCCCCTCACCATCGCCCCCGCCCCTTGTCAAGGAAGGAGGGCGCGAGGAGGTGGAGGGAAACCCCCAGGGCCGCTGCCGCACATGCCTGGCAGCGGCCCCGGGGGCTTCCCTTCCTTCCTCCTCCTCCTCGCTCGCGCCCTCCTTCCTTGACTCAAGGAAGGGTGGGAGGAGGAGGCGGAGGGAAGCCCCGCCCCCGGGGCCACTGCCGGGCATGCGCAGCACCCCTTGTCAAGGAAGGAGGGCACGAGCGCCTCTGCCTCCTCTGCCATGTTCCTGGGTGCCACGCATGCCCGGCAGCGGCCCCGGGGGCTTCCCTTCCTTCCTCCTCCTCCTCCTCCCGCGCTCCTTCCTTGAGTCAAGGAAGGAGGGCGCGAGTGAGGAGGAGGAGGAAGGAAGGGAAGCCCCCAGAGCCACTGCTGGGCAGTGGAAAGAAGGAATGTGGGGGGTGTGGTGTGGTAGAGGTTGGTTTGGGGGCGTAATTCCAAAGTGTGGCCTAGGTTGCCAAAAGGGGTTAATCCGGGCCTGGTTCTGCCTCCTAACAGTCTGAGGCACCGTGAACCCGGCACTCTGCTAAAAAACATTGAGGATGCCTGGTATAGGGTTTTATTTTTAAGATGCCATTAGACCAGGTGTGGGCAATTACCGGCCCTCCAGGTGTTTTGGACATCAACTCCCAGAAATCCTAACAGCTGATAAACTGGCTAGGATTTCTGGGAGTTGAAGTCCAAAACACCTGGAGGGCCAGGAATTGCCCGCCCCTGCATTAGACTGTTCATTGGATTGGGTGAAAAGGATAACACAGTCATGTCAGCATGCAGCTGGTTATTCCCACTGATGTTTGTGTGGCAGCTTCTCTCGCAATGAATTATCTGATGTAAAATCAGGTTGGTACTTCGCCTGAAGCTCTTTCCGCACTCTGAACAGGTGTACGGTTTCTCTCCGGTGTGGAGTCTCTTATGTCTGATAAGACTTGAGTTGTCACAGAAGCTCTTGACACATTCAGAGCAGGGATACGGCATCTTCTATTCCGTTGGTGGATGTTAAGGCTTCCTCGATGTTTGAAACACTTCCCACACTCTGTACATTTATAGGGTTTCTCCCTGCTGTGGATTATCTGGTGTGACTTGAGTTGGGACCTCTGACCAAAGCATTTCCCACACTCCAAGCACTGATACGGCTTCTCCCCAGTGTGGATTACCTGGTGCCTCGAGAGGTGGTCACTTCGACCAAAGAATTTCCCACACTCCAAGCATTGATATAACTTCTCTCCGCCGTGCATCCGTCGATGTAAGCTAAGGTTTTCATTATATTTGAAAGACCTTCCGCATTCTGTACATTTGTATGGTTTCTCCCTGGTGTGGACTATCTGGTGTGTCTTGAGATAGGCTCTCTGACCAAAGCATTTCCCACATTCGAAGCATTGATACGGCTTCTCTCCCGTGTGGATTTTCTGGTGTGCCGAGAGATACCTCTGATTAAAGCACTTCCCACACTCCAAACATTTATACAGCTTCTTCTCTTTTTGGATTCCTGAATGCTTCCTCTTATCAGGATTTGAATTCATACACCGTCTCTCATCTGCGGAAATACTTTGATTCAGGTATATGGAGGAACTTGTTCCTTCATAAAGCGTTTCACGTTCAATCAGGTCTCCACTCTGACTGAAGCTCTTTGCAAACATTGAATCTGATTCATCCTCAGAGTGAATTTCACAATTAACACTGGGAAAAGCAATCCCCTTTTTTCCTTTTCCGCTTTCCTGCTGGACTGAGATTTCATGGGAGTCTCCCACCTGCAATGGGAAGGATTTGGCTTTCACTTCCTCCGTGTGGCTTCCGTCTTGGCTCATTGGCCCATCTTGGCTCCAGTGCTTCAATGCTTCACACTCTGTCCTTTCTGAGGAATCCTCATCCAATTGCCCCTCAATCTCACTTTTCCATTCATCACCTGTTGGAAATAAAGCAGAAGGCAAATTAAGACCCATTCTCACAATGCCACCAGGAAGGATCACAGGAAAGATCAGGGGAACAATAATAATACACTTTAATAATACACTTTATTTATATTCCGCTCTTCTTACCCCGAAGGGGACTCAGAGCGGATTACAGGTATACATACTTAGCAGACAATCTCTGCCATTTTGCACAATACACACACATAAACGAACAGAGGCAAACTCTGGCCACCAGGGGGAGCTGACGCACTCCTCATCTCTCAGCGTTCCCAGCATCCTTTGTTGTTCCTTCCGCATTCCTCAGCGTTCCTGGAGTTCTTTAATGGCCTCCTAATTCAGTCAAAATTGGCCTCCCCACTTAATGTGGTACCTTTATCTCCTACTTGACAGCTGCAACTGTCTTTCGGGCTGCAAAGGTCGGCAGCAGGCTACACTTAAAGGTCGAGCACCCACCTCGACCCGGGCAGGCCTCGAACTCATACCTATTGATCAGAGAGATCTTATGCAGCTGACACTTAGCCAGCTGCACCACATTCCCGGTGGCGCAGCTGGCTAAATGTTGCTCCCAAGTCTTTGGAAATTCTTGTTTGGAGAAGTTAGGGTTATCTCTCCTTTCTTTCTTTTCACCGACCAAGGAAAATTGTATAATCTGAGAAAATTTTGAATAGGGACCCAAAGACATTTTTTTTTCTGTTTTTCTGATTGTTCTTTTCCTTCTGTTCCTCACACAGCATCCATTTTTGTGTTTGAACAAGCTTCTTGTTTATTTATGCAGATTATTTCCCTTATACATCTCCTTCATTGGGTATAACGTCAGTCGCCAACCCATACACTATACACGGATTATAGCATGGGTATAAGAATTTGCCACAAAATGAGAGGGCAGCTGTGCCCACACATCTCAGGAAATCTAGAATCTCCTTCCCTGGAGGTTTTTAAACAGAGGTGGGCGGTCATTTGTCAGGATGTTTTGCATGGCAGAATGGAGATGAACTGGGTGGTCCTTGTGGTATCTTCCAGCTCTATGTTTCCACATCATCACACGACCCACTGGTAATCCCATCACCCACAATTTGGAAATATTTTATGACCTCCAGAATCCATATGTACCGTATGATATATGTACATATATGTATGATACTTACACTAAGGGAAAATCAATCAATCAATCAATCAAAATAGTTTATTGTACGGGTTCAAAGCCATGACAAAAAGCACCGCATGCACACAATAGTACCCTCAGAGCAACAGGCACCAAGGATACTAAATGGAAACACTAAGGGAAAATTATCTTTCTGGGCATTTGCTAGCTCTTCCAGTGTGATTCTATGGTATATTTTCCCTGGACGTTTTTGAATTTTGATGGCCGGAACAGGAGACAATAATTCGGGTGAGGATTGACCAGAGATGATGCAGATTTTCAGACCAGGGGTCTGCCCATGCTGTCCCTTAACTTACCACATGGAAGGGCAAACTTTGGCCTTCCAGATATTACAACTTTCAATCCCCTCTGGCACTGCATTACAGGAGCTGGGAGCCTCACGTACCTGACAGACCCTTGGGATCAGACTATCCGAAGGTCTAAGGCAGAGGTTCTCAACCTGTGGGTTCCCAGGTGTTTTGGCCGGCAACTCCCAGAAATCCCAGCCAGTTTACCAGCTGTTAAGATAACTGGGAGTTGAAAGCCAAAACATCTGGGGACTCACAGGTTGAGAACTACTGGTCTAAGGGAAGGCCCTACTTATAGGGAGAAGCAGCCACAGTGTTATGGTCAGTCTAGGAAGAATATCACCTACACCCAAGGACGCAAACAGCCCATTCTTCTTACCCAAGAGTCCAGCATTCCCATCCTCATCTTCCTGTTTGGTCTCCACACTAAGCTTCTTCTGCTCCATCTCAGGCAGGGCTTGGCCACTTTCAGGGGAACCCGCCATCTCCTCTTCTTCTAACGGCACCTAAAATATTTATCACTTTTTACCCAAATGTATCATACACAAACAATATCATACGAAACCTGACAGGCACAACCTGGGGATCACAACCAGATACAGTGAAGACATCTGCCCTTGCACTATGCTACTCTGCTGCTGAGTATGCATGCCCAGTGTGGAACACATCTCACTACGCTAAAACAGTGGGTGTGGCTCTTAATGAGGCATGCCGCATTATCACAGGGTGTCTGCACCATACACCACTGGAGAAATTACACTGTTTAGCCGATATTGTACCACCTGACATCTGCCAGGAAGTAGCAACCAATAGTGAAAGGACCAAGGCAGTGACATCTCCAGCCCATCTCATTTGGGTATCAGTCAGCACGCCAATGACTTAAATCAAGAAATAGTTTTCTAAGATCTACAGCAGGGGTGCTCATTAGGTAGATCGCAATCTACTGGTAGATTGCGTAGGGCATCGTGGTAGACTGCAGGCAGGGCGGGAGGAAGGCTCAGTCCTGCCCCGCAGGCTCCCAATGTCACTCAAGTGCAGAAGGAGGTTGGACTGGATGGCCCTTGGAAGTCTCCTCCTATTCTAGGAACCCATTGTGATTATTATTATTATTATTAGAGGCTGAATGGCCATCTGTGAGGAATGCTTTGATTGTGTTTTTCCCTTATGGCAGAAGGAGGTTGGACTGGATGGCCCTTGGAGGTCTCCTTCTACTCTAGGAACCTATTGTTGTTGTTACTATTATTATTAGTAGTAGTAGCAGAGGCTGAATAAATATTATTATTATTATTATTATGAATAAATTCAGGGGCTCATTACACTCACATTTAGTTGAATTCAGTCTTAAAATATATTATATGGCTCTCACTGAAATAAATTTCCAAATATTTTGCTTTTATGGCTCTCTGAGTAGTGGGTAGGTAGATCATTTTGACTTGGTTGGTTTATAAGTAGCTCACATGCTGAAAAAGTGTGAGCACCCCTGATCTACAGAGACACTCACTGGAACACCTCAGCAAGCGAGAGTCCAAAAGTGGCAGGCTCAAACCCAAAACCTCAATCAATGGCTGATACCAAATGAGAGACTCTCTCCTGGGCACACAGAAGACTGGGCGACTTGGAAGGCGCTGAACAGACTGCGCTCTGGCACTAAAACATGCAGAGCCAACCTTAAGAAATGGGGCCACAAAAGTCCACGACATGCAAGTGTGGAGAAAAACAAACCACAGACCCCCTGCTGCAATGCAAACTGAGCCCTGCCACATGCACAATGGAGGACCTTCCTATAGCAACACCAGAGGCACTCCAAGTGCCCAGCTACTGGTCAAAGGACATTTAATAGACTACCAAGTGTGCAAACTTTGTGTTTTGTTTGTTTGTTTGTTTTAATGCAATACAACTGTTTGGTTCGCTCCTGACACGATAAATAAATAAATACCCAAATGTGTATCTCTTTGGCTTTCCTCTGTTCTACATAGTCTATAAAAATATTTGTGAGGTAGGTCAGGGCCAGAGAAAATGACTATCTACCTGCTTGCTGGACTATAATTAAAAGTTGCTAATGAGAACTGCAAAGTAAACTCTGATAGGGAACTGGGACAACTGATTGATTTCACAAGCGGCGAATCTATATATAGAGCACGCATTGTTTAATCCATGCCTAAGTCACATCCTATTTGGACTACTGCAATGCTCTCTCTGTGGGGCTGCCTTTGAAGATAGTTCGGAAGCTTCAAAGGCTCCAGAGATTGGCAGCCAGCTTACTAACTGGAGCGCCGTTCAGAGAGAGAACCACTCCCATGTTGCGGCAGCTCCACTGGCTGCCAGTCTGCTTCCGAGCTAAATACAAAGTGCTGATTCTTACCTTTAAAGCCCTAAACGGCTTAGGTCCAGACTATTTGACAAACCGCACCTCCCTCTATAGACCAACCCAGACTCTGCAATGATCAGAGGAAATCCTCCTTTCAGTTCTACCCCCGTCCCAAGCACGGCTGGTGGAAACGAGAGAAAGGGCCTTCTCCGTGGCTGCCCCCATCTCTGGAACTCCCTTCCTAAGGAGTTAAAGATGGCCCCCTCCCTCCCCGCTTTAAAGAAACAGATGAAGTCATACCTTTGCTCACAGGCTTTCAAGGAGGAGGAATAGTAGTTGGTTATACCTCTGATTAATAGTTGCCATCCGTATCCGTGCCCACTCACCCCACCAGCTCAGTAGATATTTTGAGCAATGACTAATCGATTTGCCCCGAAGAAATGGGAAATGATTGTTTCCATTTGATGTTTTGTCTTCTGTCTTATAACAGATGGTGTTTTTAATTTAATTTTAATTGTTAAGTTATAATTCATGTTTATACAGTATGTTGGTTTTTTTAAATTTTGTTAGTATGGATGTATTGCTGTTGTATTCAGGCATTCAATGTTTGTGTTTTATGTTTGGAATCCGTCCTGAGTCCCTTTGGGGAGATAGAGCAGAATATAAAAAAAGTTTTTATTATTACAATATATTCATTTTGTTGTATGGGGCATCAACATTACTATGATAAATTCTGTACTTGTTGTATTTCATTCAATATAAGTTTAAATTTTATACCAGTTTATTGACTATTTACCAGTGCATATTGTTGTACTTGTGGGCAGCCTTTGACACGGTAGATCACGCTTTACTGGCCCATCGTTTAGTCGTGACAGGAGTTAGGGGGACTGCCCTTAAATGGGTGGCCTCCTTTCTTCAAGACCGGGGACAACGTGTGGAGAGGTGGGGGATGGCCTCTGGGAGACTCCCATTAAGTTGTGGAGTTCCCCAGGGAGCTATCCTCTCCCCTTTATTGTTTAATATCTATATGCGTCCACTTGCCCGACTGGTTCACGATTTTGGTCTGGAGTGTCATCAGTACGCTGATGACACCCAGCTGGTGCTGAGAATGGGTGGCAGGCCGGACATCGTACCCGATTGTTTCCATCAATGCCTCGAAGCCGTGACTGCATTCTAGCTGGTTGAAGGAGATCCTATGGCTGGGTCGTCCTGGTGTCGGTGAATGCCGGTTGCCTACCTTGGATGGCGAGCGGTTAAACCTGTCATCTTTGGTAAAAAGCCTGGGGGTCCAATTGGACCCACTGCTATCGATGGAGACTCAGGTCTCCACGGTTAGCAGGTCCGCATTCTTCCATCTCTGACAGGCTAGGCGACTGGCTCCCTACTTATCCAGGAATGACCTAGCTACGGTGATCCAGGCGACGGTCATCTGGAGGTTAGACTACTGTAACGCCCTCTACATCGGCCTTCCCTTGTTGACAACCCGGAAACTAAAGCTGGTGCAAAATGCTGCTGCTCAATTGCTGGTGGGAGTATCGACAAAAGAGCACATTACACCAATTTTACAGCAATTGCACTGGCTACCAGTAGAGTACCGGATTGTCTTCAAGGTGCTGGTTTTGACCTTTAAGGCCTTGTATGGTCTAGGGACAGTGTACCTGAGGGACCGCCTCACCCCATACGTTTCCCCGAGATCGTTGCGTTCAGAAGAACAAAATATCCTGGTGATTCCAGCAGCCCGTTCCTGCCACCTTTCAACAACAAGACAAAGAGCCTTTTCTGTGGTGGCGCCAACTTTATGGAATGAGTTACCAGATGGAACTCGCGCTATCACAGAGTTGACCCCGTTCCGGAGGGCCTGCAAGGCGTTCCTCTTTAGGCAGGGGTTTAATCTAGGTGCCTCCTGATAATCCTGTCCATACCCTTGTGTTTTTATATATCCAAACTGTTTTATGTGTATTTTATTGTTTTATGTAAACTGCCTCGAGCCTGCAGGGAGGAGCGGTATATAAAAGTGAATAATAAATAAATAAATAAATCTTATTCTGGTGTAAAATCAGGAACCCATTTTCTTAATTTAAAAGATCAACAAAACATTAAAGCTGCCAGAATGAAAATATTCAACTTGTCCAACTCCAAGCCAATACTGAGCCACAGAATCTAGAGCAGGGGTGGGCAATTACTCAGGTGTTTTGGACTTCAACGCCCAGAAATCCTAGCCAGTTTACCAGCTGTTAGGATTTCTGGGAGTTGAAGTCCAAAACACCTGTGCCCACCCCTGATCTAGAGACACTGTGAGCTACACAGGATTGAGACAAGGAGCGGTCCTCACCTGGTTTGCCTGCCTCCTGGCCTCTTCCTCTCGCTGCTTCTGAAGGAAGTCCTCCGCCAAGGCCACTGCCTGGGAGCAAGTCTCTGGACCACATTCCTTGACCCAGGCCTCTATCTCTGGAGGCAGGATGGCCACGAACTGCTCCAAGATCAGCAGATCCAGGATCTGCTCCTTCGAATGCCTTTTAGCTTTCAGCCACCGGCAACACAGTTCCTGAAGCTGGCCGTAAGCCACTCTCGGCCCCTCGGACTCCCGGTAGCGGAAACGCCGGAAACACTGCCGTTGCTCTTCCCGCCACATGCCATCTACATGCAAGATGGTGGCCTTCACTTTCCCATAATCCTCCCTGCCTTCAGCCCCCAGGCAAGTGAAGGCCCGCTTGGCCTCTCCGCTCAATGCTGGCAGGAGCCGGGGCACCCACTCTTCCTTGGGCCACCGGCAGACTTGGGCCACCTGCTCAAAGGAAGCCAGAAAGGCTTTGGCGTCGTCCCATGGTTCCTCCCTTGACTGAGAGGTCCCCCAATTTGGGTGAGGGCCTTCCATGCTCTCCAGGAACTCCTGCCATTGGGTTTCCCACTGCTGAAGCGAGTCTTTGTTAGGTTCCTGTTTCACCTCCATGGGTCTCCTTTGTAAGAATACCTCCGTAGTCCCAACATGGCAGCTCCCTCTCACTTCCCGTGACACCTGGCCTGGTAAATGACTTGTAAGGTCTTCTCGGGTCTCCATTTTCATCCTAGACAATAACGTCTATTGTGTTATAAAAATTTTCTTGTGTTTACGTATGGTTTAAAATGCTTTTATGGTTGCATTCTAACTATGTTTTAATATGTGATGTGATGTTAGTTGTGTGTATATAATTATGTTGTAACTTGCCTCGATCCGTAAGGCAGGCCAATAATAAATATTATTGTTATAGTCTGAAACTGTCGAAAATTTTGGAATCTGCTGCAGCAGTCTAAACATCCATATAGAGATTTTTGCCTGGAAAACCGAAAGAAAAAAAATTAAACAGCATTCACATTTTAAAGAGAAAGAGTGATGAAAGCAAATATGAGGGCGGGTCAATAAGTCCATGACTTTTTGAATTTCCCGCCTCTTAACTAAAAGGCAACACTGCTCCTGTCAACAGGCATTTGTCAGTTGACTCCTGTCAAAATTTGAACAAGCTGCGTCATTTAGTTTGTGTTTGACAGCCATTGATAGCAGACTACCGCGTGAGTTGAGGAGAAAATGGAAAAAAGTGAATTTTGTGTGCTCATTAAGCATTTTTTGCAGAAAAAAAACCATCACTCAAACCAAGGCTAAGCTTGATAAATACTATGGGGACTCTGTGCCATCAATTTCAATGGTAAAAAAGTGGTTTACTTAATTTTGCTGTGGCCGTACAAGCACGGAAGATGCTGAACGTTCTGGACGCCCAGTTGAGGTCTCTACACCCAAAACAATGGAGAGAAAAAATCACAATATGGTGTTGGCCGATCGGAGATTGAAAGTGCGAGAGATCGTGGAAGCCATAGGCATCTCACGTGGCTCAGTGGTTTCAATTTTAAATGATCACTTGGGTATGAGAAAGCTTTCCGCAAGATGGGTGCCGCGTTTGCTCACAATCGACCACAAATGCAATCGTGTGACAATTTCTCAGGAGTGTTTGGCGTTGTTCAACTGCAATATGGATGTGTTTTTGCACCATTTTGTAACCGTGGACGAAACGTGGATCCACCACAACACACCAGAGACCAAACAGCAGTCAAAACAGTGGGTTTCTCGGGGTGAATCAGCGCGAAAGAAGGCCAAGGTGGGTTTGTCAGCCAATAAAGTCATGGCGACTATTTTTTGGGATGCACGCAGTATAATCCACATTGACTACCTTCAAAAGTGTAAAATAATCAATGGTGAATATTATGCCAACTTATTGGGTCGATTTAATGAAGATTTTTTTTTTTTTTTTGAAAACCCACCGCATTTGGCCAAGAAAAAAGTTCTTTTGCACCGGGACAATGCAAGGGTGCACACATGTGCAGTTTCCATGACAGCAATCCATGAATTGGGATACAAATTGCTCCCTCATCCGCCCTATTCTCTGAATTTAGTTCCCAGGGACTATTTCTTGTTTCCAAAGCTGAAGAAATGGCTCGGTGGAAAGAGATTTGACTCCAACAATGAAATCATCTCACAAACAAATACCTATTTTGATGACCGCGAAAAAACTTTTTTTTTTTTGGAAGGGATAAAAAAATTGGAGAAACATTGGACAAAGTGTATAGAGCTCAAAGGAGACAACGTTGAAAAATAAAATGATTTCTTATCCAAAAACCTGTGTTTAATTCAAAAAGTCACGGACTTATTGACCCGCCCTCGTATGCAGAGCTGGAATGAAACTGGTCGTTGAATAAGTAATTGTGAAAAGACAAAAACAGTCTAGGCCAGTGTTTCTCAACCTGTGGGTCCCCAGATATTTTGGCCTACAACTCCCAGAAATCCCACCCAGTTTACCAGCTGTTAGGATTTCTGGGAGTTGAAGGCCAAAACACCTGAGGACTCACAGTTGAGAAGCACTGGTCTAGGCCAAGGGCACCCCAAATTAAGGCCTGCAGGCAGGTTGCGATCCTCCAAGGTGACAATATGCCACTTTATCAACCCCAGTTGGGTGCCTTAAATACAACCATGTTTCAATCCCTTATAATTAGAATATCCATGTAAACAAAATAAGTTCCCAGTTCCTGGGTGGGATGAAAAGGTGGAGTAACGCCGCAAAGTAAGTTTTCTAAACCCCAATGGGTATTTATAATCCAACCCGATGGGTATTTGTAATCCAATGGGAAATGGAAGGCAGGCACACCGTCAAACCCCAATCCTGGGCTTCGTGGCGTCCCCAATGTGGAGAGTTGGTTTCTCAGGTGGTGTCTGCTGAGTCTTCTGGCCTTTGGACACAAGTGTACAGGGGTCCCACCTCGTTCGACCCCCGGGTCTTTTTCAAGGCCAAAGTATTGATTCCCTCTCAGTGCATCACATGGCAAGCGAGAATCTTAGAGAAAGGATCTCTGGTGTATTCCACCTCAATAGGTGGGGCAAAATGGGAAACCAACTCTCCACATTGGGGACGCTACGAAGCCCAGGATTGGGGTTTGACGGTGTGCCTGCCTTCCATTTCCCATTGGATTACAAATACCCATCGGGGTTGGATTATAAATACCCATTGGGGTTTAGAAAACTTACTTTTATTGGCGTTACTCCACCTTTTCATCCCACCCAGGAACTGGGAACTTATTTTGTTTACATGGATATTCTAATTATAAGGGATTGAAACATGGTTGTATTTAAGGCACCCAACTGGGGTTGATATGTTGATTTGCCTGCAACTCCTCAGGAGTAATTATTGAATACAATATCCTTTAAGTGAATCCAGTGTTTGGATACTTTTTCTTTGGTTCTACAGTGACCACACCCGTTGTGTTATATAATATGCCACTTTAGTCTCAGGGTTGCCCTAAGTCTGAAACGAGTGAAGATAAACAACAACAACAACAACAATCCTGATTTGACTATCTCATCAACCAAAAGCAGGCCCACGCTTCCCACTGAAATACAGATATGTTTATGTTACTTAGAATTGTTCTTCATTTTAAGTATTGTATTATTTCACATGGTTTTTCTTTTTTGCACTATGAGACGTGTGAGGTGTGCATAGGAATTCATTCGTGTCTTTTTTTCAAACTATAGTCCGGGCCCCGAACAGTTTGAGGGACTGTGAGCTAACCTTTTGCTGAAAAGGTCTGAGGACCCCTGGTCCAGGCCGACCCTTGTACCCACAGGGGATGCTTTCCTGAATTTACTGCAAAACCAGGGAACTATGAAGAACTAGCTGTACCCGGCACACGTTGCTGTGCCCTATTTAGGAGATGCAAGAAAGTCTGAGTATGTAAGGGTTGGAAATGATGTTACTTACGGTCTTGGTGGGGTCATGGCTGTGTCGTTGTGGGTTGTTCTGGTGGGTGGGATGTTGAAGTCCAGTGGAGTTGGTGGTATGTGGTTGGGATGGTGATTGGAGAAGAGTTTGTGGTGTTGAGTGTTTAGTTTGTTGTTGTGAGTGTCCAGTCGTAGTGTGGTGTGGATGTACGGTGTGTATGTGGGGTGTGTTAGTTGGTTGTACTGTGCAGGTTTCTGTTTAGCAGTGGTATGTATGTGTTGTGTGTGAGTTGTGTAGTGGGTCTGTAGAGGTAGGCATCGCGAGTTGTGTGGCTGTCATGTTGTGGGGGTGGTGTTTATAAAGTGGAGGATTGGTGGTGTGTGTTTGGGATGGTGCTTGGAGAAGAGTGTGTGGTGTTGAGTGTGTAGTTTGTTGTTGTGAGTGTGCAGTGGTAGTATGATGTGGATATACGGTGTGTATGTGGGGTGTGTTAGTTGGTTGTACTGTGCTGGTTTCTTTTTAGCAGTGGTATGTATGCGTTGTGTGTGTTGTGTGTCTGTTGTGTTGTGGGTCTCTAGAGGTAAGTATCGCAAGTTGTGTGGCTGTCATGTTGTGGGTGTGGTGTTTGTTAAGCGAGTGTCTTTTGTTGTGGGTGTTTTTTGTCCTGTGAGTGGTATGTATGTGCTCTGTGCACATAGTTGTGTATCTTCTGCATATTGGCATTGTGTGGTATTTTGTGCTGGCTTGGTCTTTTGGATTGTGTTTCTCGAGTGTGGTTTTGAGAGTTGTAGTGTCTGGAGGAGTGTGTGGTGTTTTTTGTTGATTTTGTTGTTGTGATTGTGTGGCTGGTCGTACCGTGGTCAGTGGTTTGTGGTGATTATCAGTGGTTAGTTTTCGTGGTTTGGCCAGTGTGGGCGAGGCTGAAGGAGCCTGTCCTTTTGGCACTGCGTGTCCTCGGCAGTCCGACTGGCTGTGGTGTGTGGGATGCTGTCCTGAGGTGATTTGTTTTGGCGGCAGTTATTTTGGAGAAATTGTCATGCGCAGGGGGCGGGGGTGGGGGGTGGGGCCAGGCTGGGGGAAGGGGGTGGAGTGGTTTTGGGGATGGCAGGGGGCGGGGCCTGGCCGGGGGAAGGGGGTGGAGTGGTTCTGGGGATGGCAGGGGGCGTGGCCTCCGCTGGGAAGCGGCGCTGGCATTTTGGGTGGGCTGATGGCGGCCACTGGGATTCGCTGGCGGCCGCGGGGACGCTGAAAATGTAGTTTTTTTTTCATCGTTGTTTTGGGGGCGTCTAGGTTTTGGGGGGGAAGTTTCTTTGCTAAAAACCTTCCTTGCCTGTGGCCTATTTTTGTTGCCAAGTTTGGTGTCTCTGCCTTGGAAGGTTTCTCTGCCTATGGCAGTCTTTCGATGACGGGTCCTCCTTTATATATATAGATAGCGAACCTTGTTGAAATGAATGACTGATAAAATCTGGGTTGGCAGTGCCGCTCTGTTGCTCTGGCCTCAGAGGCCCCTTGGGCGCCATTGATGGCACCGCCAGGATGGGTGAGGCCTCAGCCCTGCCTGGCAGCACCATCAACGGCGGCCAAGGGGCCTCCAAGGCCACAGGAGCACAGACAACGAGGAGGAGGGGGCTGCTGCCGAGTTGATGGAGCCTCCTCCTTGCCACCTCTGTTCCTGTTGCCTCGGAGGCGCCTTGGGCGCCGTTGATGGCGCTGCCAGGCAGGGCTGAAGCCTATAAGGAAGGAGCAGGGGCCAATGCAGGCGGTGAGGAGGAGCATCTGTCCCCCCTTCCTCCTCCCCCCCCCCCGTTCCGCTCATGGGGGGCGGAAGGAAAAAACCTCAATATGGCGAATCCGCATAAAGCGAACCGCGAAGCAGTGAGGGAACACTGTAGTCACTTTTCTGTTAGTTTTACGAGGGTGGAGAAAACCCTTCCTGGTTTGTATGGATAAGTTTACCCACCCTTTTGCCCGGGGAAAGAGTTTAGTTTAGGGTTTATGATTTATGTAGGGTTACAGGCTGTGCTTGATGGGGTTACACTCCCCCTGAAGGCACAGGTTCACAGTTTGGGAGTGATCCTGGACTCATTGCTAAGCCTGGAGCCCCAGGTCTCGGCAATGACGGGAGAGTTTTTGCACAGTTAAAGCTTGTGCCCCAGCTGCGCCCGTACCTTGGGAAGTCTGACTTGGCTACGGTAGTCCATGCTCTGGTCACATCTCGAATAGACTACTGCAACGCTCTCTACATGGGGTTGCCTCTGAAGACTGTTCGGAAACTGCAATTAGCCCAACGCTCGGCAGCCAGGTTACTAACAGGAGCAGGGTACAGGGAGCATATAACTCCCTTGTTGCGCCAGCTCCACTGGCTGCCCATTCGTTTCCGGGAACAATTCAAAGTGCTGGTTTTAACCTACAAAACCCTATATGGTTCCAGCCCAGTTTACCTGTCCGAACGGATTCTCCCCTATGAACCATCAAGGACATTAAGATCCTCCGGAGAGGCCCTGCTCTCGATTCCGCCATCTTCGCAAGCGAGTCTGGTGGGGACGAGGGACAGGGCCTTCTCTGTTGTGGCCCCTCGGCTGTGGAACTCCCTCCCAAGCGATGTTAGATCTGCCCCCTCCCTGTTGTCCTTCAGGAGGCGGGTGAAAACTTGGATGTGGAAGGGCTTCCCAGAATAAGCTGAGATTGATTTCAACCTGAAATGGGTGACCATTTTTATAGACCGAGTCAAATGTGGTTTTTAATGGCAATGTGGTTTTTATATGTATCTCTGATTTTATGTATTTGAATATGCTGTTTTAAGATGTTTAAATTTGTATGGCATTGAATTTTGCTGTAAGCCGGTCTGAGTCCCTCCATGGAGGTGAGATGGTCAAGGTACATTTTTTAAAAAAATAAATAAAATAAATTTATTTATTGCATTTCTAATCCTCCCTTCTCAACCCCCGAGGGGGGACTCAGGGCGGCTTACAAGGCACAATTAGATGCCGGCAACAAAACACAATATAAACATTAATACATCAAGATTAAAAACATCAACATTAAAACATTAGCTAAAATTCTATCTATACAAAGCACATTCAAACAATCAATCAATGGCGGGAGCTGTAATTCATGTCCGTCATTAAAACAGTCCATTCCCATTGCTGCAGTTACTGTGCAAAGGCCTGGTCCCACAACCACGATTTTACTTTCTTCCTAGGGTTGTTATTACCACCAGGGAATCTTGGAAGCAAGATGCATGGCGTGATGTAAAATAAACCATGTGTAGTTCACGTTTGATCAGCCCACACACTGCCTCACATCGGACGAGCCATGGGTGATGGGACTTGAAGTACCTCCACTCACCTCCGGAGAACGCTGCCAGAGAGGGCAAAAGAAAGGGCCTGACTGAATTAACACGCCTTCCTTAACTAGGTTTTTCCGGACTAGGCCTCAGTTACTACATAAAGGGCCTGACTGAATTAACACTACGCCTTCCTTAACTAGGTTTTTCCGGACTAGGCCTCAGTTACTACATAAAGGGCCTGACTGAATTAACACTACGCCTTCCTTAACTAGGTTTTTCCGGACTAGGCCTCAGTTACTACATAAAGAGCCTGGCTGAATTAACAGCAAGGCTTCCTTAACTTTATTTTCTGGACTAGGCCTCAGTTACTGGGCTACTATGTAAGGACTGAGTTAACAGTAAGGCTTCCTTAACTTGATACTCCAGATTAGGCCGCCGATCATGGGATCCTGTGTCTGGCCTGAATTGATAGTACCACTTCCTCAACTAGATTATCATGACTATGCCAAAGTTACTGGGATACGGTGTAAGGACTGAAATAACAGTAAGGCTTCCTAAACTTGATTTTCCTGACTAGGCCTCAGTTACTGTGATACTGTGTGAAGACAGATCCACATTTACTGTATGTATCATGCTGTGTAGATACAAGGGACATATACCTTTAGGAGATGCCATCTTGGTTTGGCCAGTTAGCTAGTTGACAGTTTTTTCCATTGGAAGTGGGCTGATCAGTCCCTTCACCCAATACACTTCACAAAAGACACTGTAACCCCTACAAATCACAGACTAGGCCCAAAAGTGACAATAAGGCTTCATTACCTTGATTTTCCCGACTAGGCCTCAGCTCATGGGACATTATGTACGGCCTGAATTGACAGTAAACAACCTTGGCACACAGAGCCCCCATGACCCACGCTACACTCTACTGCAGTTTGGAGGAGGGTGGGCCATGGATGATGAGACTTGAAGTACCTCCATGGATTATGGGATTTGTAGTACTTTCAAACCCTTCGTTCCCCACAGACCACTGCAGCCCTGAACAAAGACCGATAAAGACAAAACTTGGCACACAGTGCTCCCATGACCCACACTCCATCCTACTGCACTTTAGAAGAGGGTGGACCATGGATGATGGGATTTCAAGTACCTCCACTCACTTTCCGAGCCCGCTGCAACCCTCATCCAGTGCATGATCATGACCACACTTGGCACACAAAGCCCCCATGATCCACTTTACATCCTGGTGCAGTTCGGAGGTTGGACCACGGATGATTGGACTTGAAGTACCTCCTCTCACTTCACAAGACAGATGCCAATCTCATCCAAAGACTGATCCAGACCAAAACTTGGCACACAGAGCCCCCATGACTCATTCTACATCCTGGTGCAGTATCGAGGATGGACCACGGACGATGGGACTTGAAGTACCTCCACTCACTTCCCAAGACTCCTGCGACCCTCATCCAATAACTAAGCAAGACCAAATTTGCCACACAGAACCCCCATGAGCCACTCTACATCGTGGTGCAGTTTGGAGGAGGATGGACCATGGACGATGGGACTCCCAGCACCTTCCCTCACTTCCAGAGACCACTGCAAACCACATAAACAACTGGCATAAAATACCTTGGCATAAAATACCTTTCTCAAATAAGCCGGGCAGCGCCAGGTGCTCAAGCTAGTTAACAATAAAGAACAAGTAGATTACTCTTCGTAATTCAGAACATATTTGCAATCATGTGATTACTTGCATCAACTTACCTAATGTCCTTTTATGAGAGATTTAAAATGGTCTTTCATTGTCCATGTGGATAAACTCCTTCCAACAGCTTATGTCTCTCTCTGCTTCTCTGCAAGCACCTGCACATGTCAAGCCTGAAAAATGTAACAGCATCCAAAAGTCCCAGGCTCAACCAGCTCCCCAGGCATAGCCCGACCAATCATCTTCGTGCATCCTATTTTTCAGTTTACACACACACTAACTGATTTCTTACATTCTGCAACAAGACGTGTCTGTAGTTGATCCCAGTGAGATCGAGGCTTGGACAAGCCATTTCAAGCAAATAACTAACTAACTAAACTGGGAACTCATCCAACTATGCTGGCCTACAAACTGGTCAGTCTGTCTAGTTTCCAGAGCCTTCAATGAGGTGCCAGGCCTCAATAACAGCTGCTTGCATAGCGTATGGCAGGCACTGGAAAGAACATACTGTATTATTCCGTCTGCAAACGAATGGTTGACTGAAATGCTAGATTTTGCAGAATTTGATAAAGTAACTTGTCTTCTTAGGGCCCTTTGAGACAGGTTCTATCTCCCAGGATCTGATCCCAGGTTTTCTGCTTTACACTGGATTATGTCAGTCCGCAATGACAGATAATCTGGGATAAACAAAAAACCTGGGATTAGATCCTAGGATAGAGCAGTGTTTTCAACCTTTTTTGAGCCGCGGCACATTTTTTACATTTACAAAATCCTGGGGCACACCACCAACCAAAATGACACGCTAACACAGTAATACGTATAGTTAATATGTTTTTTAAATGTATTTATACACTCAATGTGAAACCTGGGCCTGTTTCGATGAACACAACATAGATATCCTGGCAGGAATGGCAGAAAGACACACACAAAGGTCTTGCTCAACAGCTGTCAGTCTCTCTCTGTGTTCTTATGCATCAAGAAGGAAGGAAGGGAAGAGAGAAGGAAGAATGGAACCAAAGAGCAAAGAAAGGGAGGAAAGAAACAGGTAGAGAAGGAAGGAAGAAAAAGGGAAAGAAGGAAAAGAAAAAGAGGGAGGGAAGGCTGGCCACAGCAACACGTGGCGGGTACAGCTAATAAATGTATACAGCTTATATTTAAAGGTGCCTCTACCCTGTGTCCCGAACAACCCTTGACCCGCCTTGGCTGAGTGCGAGGGAATCACGGAAGTGGTCGTTTGACACCATCCTGAGCCTCCCCAGACTACAAATCCCGGGATTCCCCAGCCTTGAGCCCTGGAAGACCAAGTGGTGCCTCACTGCATGAATGCTACGGTGTAGATCCGCCCCCTGGCAGCCGGGGGACCCGGGGAAGTCCCATCCTAGGATCTTCTCTCTCTCTCTCTCTGCGTGGCTCTTTCCGCCTGACACAGTCCCCACCTTTCGGCTCAAACCCTTCCGAGGCTGAGGAAGGAGCGGAGGGGAGGAGGAAGCCCAAGAAGGCAAGTGGTGAGTCCGGCGGCACAAGGCTTCCCAAAAGGAGGCTTGTGTTTGCGGGACTCAGGCAAGGGATCGGTAGAACAGGAAGGCTCTCTCTCTCTCTCTCTCTCTCTCTATCTCCAATTTCCCATGGCACACCTGATGATCGCTCACGGCACACTAGTGTGTCGCGGCACACTGGTTGGGAAACACTGGGATAGAGAGCCTGTATGGAAGGGCCCTGGGAAATAAAACAATACCATGTTTTAAAAAATAATTGGAAGACTTTCGTGCAATATATAGGTAGAACATTTAAAGATTGTTTTATATTAGTGTTTTAAAATACAATGTCTGAAAGAAGATCAAGATGATGATAGATAAATGATCTATAATTAGGTCACAGTTGAATGCTTTATGTAAAATTTACATATATATAAATATACATCACAGGGGCTGCGGTGGCGCAGTGGGTAAACTGCTAAGTTGCAGAATTTGCTGACTGGAAGGTTGGCAGTTCGAATCTGCGGGATGGGTGAGCTCCCACGGTTAGCCCCAGCCTCTGCCAAACAACCTATCTGTGGGATGTCCAAGGTGGGAGAAAGAACTCTAGTCTATTTGAGGCAGTGGTATTCCCTGTAGTAACCTACGGATGTGAGAACTGGACCATAAAAAAGGCTGAGCAAAGGAAGATAGATGGTTTGAACTGTAGTGCTGGATCATTTCATTTGTTATTGTAAGTAGATATATTTTTTTCCTTTTAATTATTATTTCTGATGTATTTTGGTGTGTATTTTGTATTTTACTGTGTTGATTTGTAAGGAAATTTGGGGTTTTGGTTGCAGAGCCCATGAGGTGGAAGAACTCAGCCAAGACCGAAGAATCCAAACAAAACTTTTAATCTCAATCTGATCAGTATTGAGGCAAATACCCCCTCTTACCATGGAGGTCTAACAAAATGGCTATCGCCCCGAGCTACGCAGTTACAAAGATAATTATACTTTTTTTTCTTATCAGCAAGTAACATTCTTCACATTTAACCCTTAGTATGCCTCTTTCTTTGTTCTGCTGTCTCTGGGCAGATTATTGCTGACATACGGGCACTTAGAGCATCTCCTCTTGGGAGGGGTACTTTTTACTTTTTAACTCCTTCATTCCCTCCTGTTTTTGTTGCTAGCGAAGCCTGCAAACTTGCAACCATAATTATGCATCATCATATCTTTCTGTAAGAACTCCAGCAATAATCATATAAATCTGTCTTATTCTGTAAACGTAAACATATCATTTTCTGTACATTAATGACACTCTTCCGGGTTGTAACATGAATCCCATTCTCAATGGTCCTCCTAATCAAAAGAATAAGACATGGTGTTATCAATAAAATAAGAACAATTATCACAAATATAATGGAGCCCACGATCACCAACTCTTTTAACCAGGCCAGACTTGGCAACCATGAAGTTAGCCATGAAAACTGAGATGGTTCATTAATGTTGTGCTAAATCATGACCTGTAACTTTTCTAGGTCATCCTCTATTGTTTGGTTCAAATTGTGAAATTGTATTATATAGTTGTCTTTTTATCACTGCACAAATTCCTCCCTTTGTTGTCAAGAGGTAACCTAAGGCCATTTTCTGCTGCATCGCCATTTGACTTAACTCTTCAGCTTCAGTTTGCAATGCTCTAACTATTTTCCCAATGGCACTGATGAATTTTTCTAGAGACTGATGAGCCTCAGAATGCTCTTTTGGTTGTCCTGGGCTACTATTCCTGGGTATGACCCTAAAGACAGGATCTCAGTGATGGCTACGGCTCCCACCCTTTGGGCTTTGGTGTCAGACAGTTGATCTTCAATTATCAATGTGTCTTTGCACCCAGCGCCCATTTTTCCGGCTAGAACCTCCCTCTTATGCCTCTTTCTGGGTTGGGTTCCTTTGATGATTCACACTGGTAGCGTTAGAAAGCCCACACCAACACACTGATACCTCCCAGGATGATAGTTAGTAGCCCATTTGTCAAAGAGAAACCGCATGTTAGGGTCTCTTATCTGTCAACTTGAACAGATGCTGCCACTAGTATAGTTGCATTTAGGCCTATCTCAAACATAGGATATTTAGGATACAGCTCTTTCCACTCCATGTCAGACAGATTCTGAGTCTTGACATAACCGAAGTTGTGGCCATTGCATAAATAGTGATCTGTGCAATGAGTGTAACTTTTGAAACAAAATGTAATTGAGTCCCTCCGGCATTGCTGAGGACATCTTAGGAGGGCCCTGAATTGTTAACGGCAATCCTCCTAGTGTTACTTGAGGATCCTTGATTTTTAAAGGTAGGGATGAGAATGACCCTACTATTTTTGGATGTGTATGTCCCAGTGTATTATCTGAAACTTATGTTGTGCATGTATCTTGCCATCACCCCCACGTCAGCATAGGCACATCTGTGCTTAAGTCCGTTCAGCAGTTCACCTACCTGGGAAGCATCATCTCTTCAGACGCCAAGATTGATAAATAGATCACAGGTTAGCAAAGGCATATAGTGCATTCGGAAGGCTTCTGGAGCAACAAGCACCTGAAGCAAAGCTCCAAAATCAGTGTGTACAGAGCTATCATATTGTCTATTCTCCTATATGGGTCTGAAACATGGGTCACCTATCGGCAACACCTACGACTCCTCGAACTCTTTGATCAGCGATGTCTTCGGACAATACTAAATATATACTGGACCGACTATGTGACAAATGTTGCTATCCTTGAGCACGAGGGATCACCAGCATTGAGGCCATGCTATTGAGAACACAGCTGCGCTGGGCAGGGCATGTCTCTAGGATGGAGAACCACGGCCTCCCAAAGATACTACTCTATGGTGAACTCGCCATGCGTCAGCGCAAGAGAGGCACCTCAAAAAAGAGATATAAGGACTTCCTGAAACAACATCTCAGGCTCGGCCAGATTGATCAGTAACAATGGTCCACCCTGGCCTCACATCGGGAGGCATGGAGACGCACTATTCATAATGCTGCGGCCTCTTTTGAGAAGACACGCCGAATGGGCCTCTAAGAGAAACGACAACGCAGAAAGAACCGCAACTTGGAAACAAGATCACCCAAGGAGACTTTCTGCTGTGCTTTCTGCAACCAAACTTGCCTATCTCAGATTGTCATCAACACGCTTGTAAAAAGCGTGGGACGAGTACTTCCTAAGAATCTTCGTTCGTGAAGTAATGCCAAGAGAGAGACAATTGTACTCTTGGTTCTCTTCTGATACGATACATAAACAAACAGATCAATTCAATTAACTTTTTAAGATCAAGTTTGACAATAAACAAAACCAAACAAGCGAGTTAAAAGAAAGAAATCAACAGGAACAATCTAGAAGAACTTTTAAGAAGCAAAAAGGAGAAGACAACAAGGGATTTCCCACACTCCAGGCATTTAAATGGCTTCTCCCCACTGTGAATTGTTCCATGGTAGGTCAGATTTTTCTTCCGAAAAAACTTTTCCCGCACTCAATGTATTTGAATGGTTTCTCCTCAGTGTGAGTTGCTTGATGCCGAGTGAGGTCTGGCTTCCGAAGAAACGCTTTTCCACACTCGGGGCATTTGAATGGTTTCTCCCCAGTGTGAGTTGGTTGATGCTGAGAGAGGTGTGCCTTCCGAATAAACCCTTTTCCACACTCCAGGCATTTGAATGGTTTCTCCCCAGTGTGAATGGCTTGATGCCGAGTGAGGTGTGCCTTCCGAATAAACGCTTTTCCACACTCGGGGCATTTGAATGGTTTCTCCCCAGTGTGAATGGCTTGATGGAGAGTGAGGTGTGTTTTCCGAATAAACCCTTTTCCACACTCGGGGCATTTGAATGGTTTCTCCCCAGTGTGAATGGCTTGATGCTCAGTGAGGTGTGCCTTCTGAATAAAGCCTTTTCCACACTCCAGGCATTTGAATGGTTTCTCCCCAGTGTGAGTTCCTTGATGCTCAGTGAGGTGTGCCTTCTGAATAAACCCTTTTCCACACTTGGGGCATTTGAATGGTTTCTCCCCAGTGTGAGTTGGTTGATGCCGAGTGAGGTCTGCCTTCCGAATAAAGCCTTTTCCACACTCCAGGCATTTGAATGGTTTCTCCCCAGTGTGAATGGCTTGATGCTGAGTGAGGTTTGACTTCCGAATAAACCCTTTTCCACACTCCAGGCATTTATATGGTTTCATCCAAGTGTGAATTGCTTGATGCTCAGTGAGGTGTGCCTTCCGAATAAAGCCTTTTCCACACTCCGGGCATTTGAATGGTTTCTCCTCAGTGTGAGTTGTGTGATGCTGAGTGAGGTGTGCCTTCCGAATAAAGCCTTTTCCACACTCGGGGCATTTGAATGGTTTCTCCCCAGTGTGAGTTGCGTGATGCTGAGTGAGGTGTGACTTCCAAATAAAGCCTTTTCCACACTCCGGGCATTTGAATGGTTTCTCCCCAGTGTGAGTTGCTTGATGCTGAGTGAGGTGTGCCTTCTGAATAAAGCCTTTTCCACACTTGGGGCATTTGAATAGTTTCCTCCCAGTGTGGGTTGCTTGATGACAAAGGAGGTAACTCTTCAAAGTGAAACCCTTTCTGCATAGCCAACAATGAAATGGTTTCTTCCCTGTGTGATCTGATTGGTAACGCGAGAGGATTGCCTTTTGACTGAATCTAGTTGTAGCCTTCAAACGCTTAGATGATTTTTCAGCTGTTTTGGTTCTTTGATCTGACAGAAGTTGTGACCGTGATGAGGAATTATTTCCACAAGTGCTTCCTGGAAAGAGACATCAGAAGTCAACAAGATTAGAAGAAAAGAACTCTGACTCCTTTAATATAAATATAATATATAATAAAATACAAAGAATTCTGGTTTTATGTGAGCTGACTAAGCACAAGACAGGGGGAGCCTTACCCAGAGAGAACAGGGTTTCCAAATTCTCCCCCATCACCTCCTGATGAAGGGCCCTTTGGCCTGGGTCCAACAGAGCCCACTCTTCTTCCGTGAAATCCACAGCCACCTCCTCAAAAGTCACCTGGAGAACAACAAAAATATTGGTTCAGGCTCTAAAAACTGAAACTCTTATTTGATGATATCTGCAGGCTCTTTGAAGACACACATTGGATGCAAGCAAAGGGAAAGAACAGGATTCTGTGAGAACCATAGAGTGGTCAAATCGACAGCCGTGCACAGCCTGCCCCTTCCTTGGCTTGCTGGAGGGCCTGCCCCCTACCTGATGGACTCCTGCAGACGCTGTTCTGAGTCCGTCTTGAGGAAGAGAAGCTCTTCTACTTGTAGACCCAGCCCTTGTTCCCTCTCCTGGAAGGAACAGAAAAGAGAAGGGAAAGAGAACATTATCCCCCATTCTTTCCTTTCTCCTTCAAATTCCTTCTACATACTCACCTGTAACAAACACCATAATGTCTACACAGAAAGAATTGGGAGGTCTTTTTCTCCTTTATAATCACGCAGAAGTTAATCCAGCAAATCTGCCCCTGAGCATGGCTTCTTGGACAGAAAAATGGGACCCGAGGCAGGAATAACATGGAGAAAAGCAGGATAGGCTCCTCCTCCACCAAAAAGAAGAGCACCTCAGCAACCTTTTTATTCTAAATCAGCAAAACGCACACATCAAATGAAAGAATGACGTCAAGGTCAGACTTGGGTTACTAAAAAGACCCCAACAACATTTAAAACCTATACTCTCTTCTTGTATGGAATGTGAGTAAGAAAAAATGGAGGAAGAAGTCAAACAATCCTATAGAATATCCACCTCTTACGCGAAGCAAAACAAAACAGCGAGGGATATTATTGTGAAATTTTCAAAGAAAAAAATGAGAGATGAAAGTATACGTAATAGCAATAAAAAGCCAATTATGTATAAAGGAAATAAAATTGATGTACTTAAAGAACTCCCCCAAACAACGTTGAATAAAAGAAGGAAAATATCACTTCTTGACAGAAGAACTTAAAAATGACAAATTAGATTTCGCTGGGAGAGAAGAGAAGGAATTATGGTTACTTATAAGGAAGAAAGATATTGGTTGATAACTGAAGATAAAGCCAAAGTTTTCCATGAGAAATTGTTGAAAGAAAATTTTCCAAAAGAAATCCAGAATGCGACCCCCAGGAAAAGGGAATAAAAAGAAGAAACAACATACTAAATAAACTCTGGAAATACTATCAACAAGAAGGATTTACTACATTATTATTTTATTATTTTTTTAGGTGATGGACCTGCTTGAAAATCACTAAAACATTGGATAAAGAATATAAGAATAATGGTGAAAGATATAGAATAGGGAACTCTAGAATAAATCAGAATATAAAATTATTTTTTTTATGATCTCAAACTTCAATCTTGATGAAAACATAGAAAGACTATTTATATATAAGAGGACTACAACGAGAACTTTGGCTGCAAAAGGTTGGAAACAAGAAGGAATCCTTGATATAAAGGACTTGTTAGATAAGTTTAAAGAAATAAAAGACGGGTATAATTTGACCCTTTTGCAAAAGAGAAATGAAGATACATTAATAAAAAGAAGAAATTGAAACCCCGTGAAAGGCTACAAAATGGATTACAGTAGAGAAGGAAAATTAAAAACGAAATAAATTTAAGGGAAACAAAATAATTGAACATATGAATTAATGGAAGACACAAGTCTGGAATGGAAGTCACATTAATTATGTTTTTTTAAAAAAATCTTTTTTTCTCTTCTTTCTTTTTTTCTCTTTTTTCCTAAATTTTCCTACTTTTCTTTATATGACTATTGTCCCCCCTCTTTCCCTAAAAATACTCTTTTCTTTACAAAATAAAATAAACATCTTTGCACAAAAAAAACCTACAACGAAAATCCTTCTTCCAAAATGACCCATGTCAACCTATTATTTCACAACCCTCCATTTTCTTACGATTTCAATTTTTAGTGGTAAACATTTTAAATGTCTGCATTTTTCACATATGCAATGGGAGCTGATGAGACGAGCCTATCTGAGTTCCTACTTTCTCTTAGAAGCGGGCGCTAGTGGCAGCTGAACTTACATGGCCTTGTTGTCGGCAGGCACACACCACGGCAATAGGATGGACTAGGGGAGAACCCTCCTCATTCCCACATGAATCTTTATTGCATTGCTTTCTGCCAAGATTCTGCTGCAACCTTATACTAAGAGTTGTATTCCCCCAGTCCTTCTTTACCAGAGAAAACGCTACAAGGGAAAAATCCAACTACACAAAAACGAAGAAAGAAAAAGCAGGTTTTCTGTTAAGAGACTTTCTTCCCTGATGTATGCCTACAACATCCTAGTACTCTTTAGGCAGCATGATATTGTTCACAGGCAACGATTCATACAACCCAGATATATTCAGACAGACTTGAAGGCCAAGGAGAAAACTGAGTACTGCACTTACTCATTGAGGGAGACTTTCCTTCTCTGTCCCCCATCATCCACCTTGGCTGCTGCCTTTGACTGGATTCAGGAAAACATGGATCTACCTCAGGGATCCTTTCCAGAAACAAATCCTGCAGCAGAAGCAGAAACAAGGGAAGGAAATGAAGGGGAGAATTGGGATAACAAAGGAAGACAACAAGGCTTCAGTAGTGTCAGGGAGGTGGAGGTGGGGTATGTCCAACACTTTCATCTTCTGAATGAAGAGGATTGTATTCATTTGCTTCTTGTGTTTTCAATAGCTAAAATATAGCCTTTCCACAGAATTGAAACTATTACAACTCAGAGATAGCAGTGCAGAATAAGATGGCAGATAAGCACACCGCTACTACCCATGTTTAACTGGAAGCTATTTAGAGAAGCATGTTTCCCTGTGAGACCAAAAGGACAGGAAGGAGGGAGCCAATCTAATCTCCCTTCCAAAGAGTTGCAGAACCCGAGGAAGCCACTGAGAAGAAGGCTCCGTCCCATCCTCACAGGACGGAAGACCGCGAGAGGAGCGGCATCTCCGGCTGAGCTCAACCAGGGCAGAGAAAACACCACTTGGAAAAGCTGGGACTCAAGCCATATGGAGCTATACAGGAAATGACCAGTGCTATTAATTGTGCCTAGGACAATTAATTACCCAATCTCTTTAAAAGGTACCCATGTGTTCTCTGTAACAGAACCCCCATTAGCAACCTAGCGGAAACCCATCATACTGCTCCAGACTATCTTTGACCTGCATTTTGACCAATGAGACGCAATTATAAAAAAATGTACAAAGACATCTGGATGGCCCTCAAAATGACCAGAATGAACTCAGCTCACCGTCTCCTCTTCCTGCGTCTTCTCGGCCTGACTCAGGAGGAAGCCTTCTGCCAGGGCCACCGCCTGGGAACTGGTCTCTGCCCCACATTCCCTCACCCAGGACAACATCTCAGAGGGAAGGAGAGCCAGGAACTGCTCAAAGACCACCAAGTCCAACATCTCCGCCTTGGTGCGTCTTTCTGGTTGGAGCCACTGGCGGCAGAGAAGGTGCAGCTGGCTGCAAACCTCCCGAGGTCCCGACGTCTCCCTGTAGCCAAAGTCCCTGAAATGCTGGCTTAGTAAGTCTGGAGTGAGCACTTTCTCTGGCATGCTATTCTGGGTGGCTCTCTCCTCGAATGCTCCACTAGGCTTGGCCTGAATGAGGGAAGGGCCTTTTCCCAGGCTGGGCTCAGAAGAGTCTTTCCCTCCCATTTTGTCAGGTAGACCTTGAATCGTTGCCAGGATCTCCTGCAAAGCCAAAACATTGGGAAAATTACTGATAATAGAAAGAAAGGGGCAGGGAAAGCAAGTAAGATGTTTGATGGGATAGAAAGAAAACGGGAAAACAACCCCAGTCCCATTTCAGCATATCTCTGCTTTTCAGTCCTTATACACCACTTACAAGATATTTTGGTGTCCAGAGCAAACAATATACCACCTATTTATCCTTGGAATAAACTGTAGTTTACACCAGCAGTTCCCAAACTTTTTTGCTCAAAGAAACCTTCAAAAGATTTATTTTTCTTCCCCACGAAACCCTAACTCTGTCCCTAAGCACTGTGAACCCACAAAGTTATTCCTTTCTTCATCTACTTGTGTTTTGTATAATGTAGTAGGTTTAGAAATTAAGAGAAAACAATGTATTGTTGAAGGCTTTCATGGCCGGACTCACTGGGTTGCTGTAGGTTTTTTGGGCTGTTTGGCCATGTTCTAGAAGAGAAAACATTTTAAATATAGCGACAAAGCTTTTGTTTATTACAGGAAGTTTTTGAATTCACAGCTAAAGTGATGAACAAACCTGTTTCATTTTGTTTGGAGACTGGGCTTTATGTCCAGCAGCTGAATTTAATAATAATAATAATAATAATAATAATAATAATCAGATTCCTTCCAGCATCTCCCACGTGAGGCAACCGCTTCATTGGCCTGAATGTCGGGCCTTTTCCAGAGAGTCAAAAGCTCAATGCGCTTAGTCCCATCTCTCAGTTTGAAATAAGCCATGCTGAGAGTCAATTGTGTAGAGCAGTTAATAATAGTCCTGGGCTGGAGACGTCCTCCTATAAACCCCTAACTTTCATCCCAACCTCCCTCGCAGGGCTGTTGTTAGCAATGGGTAAGGCCATTGACAAGGCCAAAATGAAGAAAGGCCCAGGCCCAGATGGATTTCCTGCCTTCTTCTACACGCTGAACAAAGATGAATTAGGTTCAGTATTGATTTCAATAATCAATCAAGTGCTCCAGAAAGTGGAGACTCCAGACTACTGACTATGATAGTCCTCATGCCTGAACAAGTCAGACGTATGTATTTTACTGTATTTGTATACTCCCGCAGCATTATTATGTAATTTTATAAGCCACCCTGAGTCCTTTTTGGGAGAATTTGGCAGGACATAAATAAAACTATTCTTCTTCTTCTTCTTCGGAACAATTCAAAAATTTAGGACCAATTTCATTAGTAAACTGTGATTACAACTTATCTGCAGAAATATTATCACATAGACTGACACAAATCTTAGCGAAAACAATTAATGGAGACCAAGTGGACTTGAGAAAAGACAGAGGAACGAGAGACCAAGTTCCAGATATCCGCTGGATAATGGAGGAAGGCGGGAGTTTCAGAAAAACACCTAATTTGGTTTAGGGCTTTATAGGTAATAACCTGCACTTTGTATCAGGACTGTAAGCGTATTGCCACTGTGAACCCAAACAACGATGGATCTGGACCAAATTTGGCACAAACACCTGACACGCCAAAATGTGAATACTGGTGGGTTTGGAGTGGGGGATTGATTTTGTTATTTGGAAATTGTAGTTGCTGGGATTTATAGTTCACCTACAATCAAAGAGCCCCTCAAACCCCACCAATGATAGAATTGAACCAAACTTGGCATACAGAACTCCCATGATCAACAGAAAATACTGGAAGGGTTAGGTGTGCACTGGCATTGAGTTTTGGAGTTGTAGTTGGACCACACCTGGAATACTGTGTCCAATTCTGGGCAACACAACTGAAGAGAGATACTGACAAGATGGAATGTGTCCAGAGGATGGCGACTATTTTGTACATTTTACTGTATTTGTATACACCTGCACCACTATTATGTTCGAAATAATAAATAAATAAGTTCAGGGCCGGATTAGCGGCCTGTGCCGCCCGAGGCCGCCCGGTCTAAACGCCGCAGTCCCTCAGTGAAGGGAGGGGGGCGGAACCGGCGAGGAGAAGGCGCCGCTGGAAGTCCCACCGCCACTAAGTGGCGTGAGTCTTCCTAAGGGCGGGACTTCCGGCGGCGCCTTGTGCGTCACGCCGGTTCCGCCCCCCTCCTTCACTGAAGGGAGGGGGCGGAGCCGCTGCCGGCGTGACGCACAAAGCGCCGCCGGAAGTCCCGCCCTTAGGGAGACTCACACCACTTCCCCCGCCGCCGCGCTCGCACCGGCGCACCTCCTCCCCTCACTGAGGGAAGGAGTGGCGCCCGCCGCGTCAATGGCCCTAGGGGCGGCAGGACTTTCCCCCGGCTCCTTGTCCCACGGGCGGGCACCACTCCTTCCTTCACCCCTTCCTTCAGGGCCGGAAATGCCGCCCCCAAAATCCGCCGCCCAAGGCCATGGCCACGTCTGGCCTTATGGGTAATCTGGCCATGAATAAGTTGTGGTTCTGGCTGGTTCCAGGGACTGTTCATAGAAATCCCTCCCTTGGCAAACCTTGGCCTGCTCACTCTCCTCAGGACGACACTAGCTTTGGCCCACTGACTCTAACAGGCTTCGGCCTGCTCACTCTCCTCACGACGATACTAGCTTTGACCCACTGACTCTAACAGGCTTCGGCCTGCTCACTCTCCTCAGGACGACACTAGCTTTGGCCCACTGACTCTAACAGGCTGCTCACACTCCTCACTCTCTTCAGGACAACACTAGCTTTGGTGCACTGACTCTAACAGGCTTCTGCCTGCTCACGCTCCTCACTCTCTTCAGGACGACACCAGCTTTGACGCACTGACTCTAACAGGCTTCGGCCTGCTCACTCTCTTCAGGACAACACTAGCTTTGACGCACTGACTCTTACAGGCTTTGGCCTGCTCACTCTCCTCACTCTCTTCAAGACAACACTAGCTTTGGCCCACTGACTCTAACAGGCTTCGGCCTACTCTCGCTTTCATTGCTTGACTTAGTTTTGTAATTTTAAAAAACCCAGTTAATAACTAATATTTCTGAGAAAGACCCCATCACACAACCAAGGAGCACATTCCACTGCCAAACAGCTCTTCCTAATATTTCAGTGGGATTTCTTTTCTTGTAGTTTGAATGTGTCGCTCTGTGTCCCAGAAGCCTTTACTTCCTTGGACATTCACATACAAGTCTGGACTGGGAAAGAAGAGGGTGGCAGTTGCTAGCAAAATACTGTATGATCCATGAGTAAAAGCAACATTTGGAATATTGTGAAAGGGTCTAAGTATGTCAAAGACACCAGTTCCTGTCTGACTTTGGAAGCTAAGCAGCCTTGGTTTGCACTTGGACGGAAGACCAGTCACACACCCCAAAGTGTCCTGGGCTCTATTTCAGAGGAGGAACTGGAAAAACCACCTGTGAGTTACTCGTTACCTAAGAAGACCCCTTGTAATTCTTGGGGCAGCCTAAACACTACCACATGTGATGCGGCGGCAAATAAAAGGTCCAAAAAGGCTGCTTTCAGGCAAACCTTCGAGATCTGGAGCTACAGGAGGCTAGAGAGGACTTGTTGTGTTTTGGAAGGCTGTGGGCTGCGTCCGCCTCTTCCTGGTTGGGCTTCTCCTCCAAAAGCAGCTTCTTGGGGAACCCCTGCCTTTGGCTTTTCTGTCTTGGAAGATTTTGGAGGAAAAGGAGAAAGATTTAAGGCAGAGTTTTTGGATTGCGATATAATAAAGTGGAGGGAGGGAGGTGAGTGGAAGAGGAGAGGATCTGATGCTCTAAATCAGTGGTTTCCAAACCTTTTTGGCTTACCGCCCCCTTTCCAGAAAAAAAAATTACCGCCCCCCCTAGAAATTATTTTTTTAAAAATTTAATAGCAATTAAACAGAAATAAATATATGTATGAATGCAGTGGTTCTCAACCTTTCTAATGCCGTGACTCCTAAATAAGGTTCCTCATGTTGTGGTGACCCCCCACCAAATTTTCATTGCTACTTCATAAATAATTTTGCTACTCTTACAAATTCTAATGCAAATATATCAAATGCAGAATGTATTTTCATTGTTACAAATTGAACATAATTAAAGCATAGTGACTAATCACAAAAACAATATGTTTGGGGGGGGTTTGGACAACGGATGATGGGATTTGCAGTACCTTCAATCAATTCAGCTCTGATTTCCACAGACCAAGGAGACCCCCATAAATGGCAGAACTGGACCAAACTTGGCACAGAGAACCCACATGACCAACAGAAAATACTGGAGGGGTTTGGGAGGAATTGGCAGTGATTTAGGGGAGATGTAGTTCACCTACATCCGGAGAGAACTGAGAACCCAAACAACTATGGATCTGGACCAAACATGGCATGAATACTCAATATGCCCAAATGTGAACACTGGTGGAGTTTTGAGAAAATAGCCCTTCTCATTTGGGAGTTGTAGTTACTGGGATTTATGGTTTACCTACAATCAAAGAGCATTTTGAATTCCATCAACAGTAGAATTGAGCCAAACTTGGCACACAGAACCCGCGTGACCCACAGAAAATACTGGAGGGGTTTGGAATGAATTGTCTCCTCCGGAGAAGGCTGCGCTTTCTTCTGTGGTGGTGGTGAGCCTCTGCCGGGGGACGCGGAGGGCTTTGCACTGCAGCCTTCACACTGTACTCTATGTCGGGGTCAATGCAAAGGGGGCGGGGCCAAGGAAGAGGGCCGTGCGACCTCTCCTCAATGGCCAATTGTTCACCGCCCCCTTAAAGGTGTTCACCGCCCCCCAAATTCCCCTGAGCCTCCCACCACCCCCTTGGATCGCATCGCCGCCCACCAGGGGGTGGTACCGCCCACTTTGAGAATTAGTGCTCTATCTAAATTGTAGTAAGGCTCGAAATTTCCCATCTTTTTTGGAAGGTTTTTCCAAGGAGAGAGGACCACTGTCTTCATATCCTCTAAGACAAGGGGTGCTCACACATTTTCAGCATGCGAGCTACTTATAAAACAACCAAGTCAAAATGATCTCCCTACCCACTACTCAGAGAGCCATAAAAGCAAAACATTTGGAAATTTATTTCAGTGAGAGCCATATAATAGATTTTAAGACAATTCAACTAAATGTGAGTATAATAAGCCCCTGAATTTATTCATAATAATAATGATGATAATATTCATTCAGCCTCTGCTAATAATAGTAATAACAACAATAACAACAATAGGTTCCTGGAATAGGACGAGACCTCCAAGGGCCATGCAGTCCAACCTCCTTCTGCCATAAGGGAAAAACACAATCAAAGCATTCCTCACAGATGGCCATTCAGCCTGTGGTGATAATAATAATAATAACAACAACAACAGCAATAGGTTCCTGGAATAGGAGGAGACCTCCAAGGGCCATCCAGTCAAACCTCCTTCTGCACCTGGGCGGTGTCAGGAGCCTGTGGGGCGGGGCTGAGCCTTCCTCCCGCCCTGCCTGCGATCTACCAGGACGCCCAACGGCGCGCAATCTACCAGTAGATCGCAATCTACCTAATGAGTACCCCTGATCTAAGAGGTAACTCTTCCTCTGCACAAAACAACGCACAACAAGACTTTAGTGTCAACGCCTGGATTATAGAAGCATAGAATCGTAAAAGTTGGAAGTATCCCCAAGTCCCACCCAGTGCAACCCCTTCTGCCATGCAGGAAAAGCACAAAGCATCCCCGACAGATGGCCATCCAGCCTCTGCTTAAAAGCCTCCAAAGAAGGAGCCTCCACCACACTCCGGGCAGAGAGTTCCACTGCTGAACAGCTCTCACAGTCAGGAAGTTCTTCCTCATGTTCAGCTGGAATTAGGCTTGCCACTTTTTGATATAAGAAATAAGGGACGTTTACCTAAAAATACGGGATTTTTCACAAAAATAAGGGACACTTCATAAAAACTTGAAAATCAAACGTTTGGCAACCCTAGCTATACTCCTTTTGATGCAGCCTTGGCTTTTTCAGCTGTGGCATGACACTGCTGACTGATATTTAGACTGGGGTCTAACAGAAGCCTCCTTTCGCATGCATTCAGGGCAATATCATCTACTTGGGCCACAACCCAAGCCCTCCCGACAGATGCCCGTCCAACTCAAAAGCCCTCCAGCCCCGGTGTGGCTGTGATTTGTGTGCCTAGCAGGAGGTCACCTTCCTTCCTCTCCCAGCGGTAGGGTTGCCATTTTTTGATATAAGAAATAAGGGACATTTATGGGATTTTTCACAAAAATAAGGGACACTTCATTAAAAACTTGAAACTCAAACATTAGGTAGAAATAGTTTTATTAACAGAATAAGATAATGATTGAAATTCACAAAAGAAACTGACTTATACCCTCTTAACAGTACATGGTATGTTTCTGCATGTTTTGTCATGGAGAAAAAACATTATTAGAACTACCTAATTTTCTCCATCTGTATTTAGTACTTGACTTTGCTGACTTTAAATGTGCACTGTCTAAACATTAAAATAAAATAAGTTTTATAAGACAGTACATCTTCATGATTATTATGTCAATAGTTAATGGTATAGTATAGTATGGGATACACAGCATTGTATAGTATTGGGATGCACAGCTAGGCCTATTTTAAGAGTAACTCTCAAGCAACCAGAAACTATCTTTATCCAACATGATCCAACATTCCCCTTGGGTAACGGTTAATTAGTCTACTGTACTTTGAAAAAGTCCTGTGTCGCCTCTTCCTTCCAACGGGGACGCAGGCTGCCCTGCGAGTTGGAATCCCCGGGCAGGCATTGCCGTGGAAACCGCAGCGTGCAGCTTCCTCTGGTCAACCCCGCCCAGTCCTGTCCTGCTAGTCAAAAATAAGAGACGGGGCCTTGAAAATAAGGGACACAAATTTTAGGGCCAAAATAAGGGACGTCCCTTAGAATAAGGGACATATGGGAACCCTACCCAGTGGTCAACGGTGAAGGCAGCCCCGCGGTCGAGGTGGCTCTGGGTCTCCATGATCAGCAGCTCCATGCGGGCCTGCATCTCCCTGTGCCGTGCTTGCAGCACCCTCAGGCCGGTCACCAGCATAAGAACATAAGAACATAAGAAGAGCCATGCTGAATCGGGCCTCAGCCCATCTAGTCCAGCATTCTGTGTCACACAGTGGCCCACTAGTTGTACACGGGGATCTCTAGCAGAAAGGAGGGCAAAACCCTCACCTGCTCCCGACCCCCCACAACCAGTACCCGGGGGAAATCCTGCCTGCCTCCATCAACACAGAGGTGGCACTTGGATGTCCATTTCAGTAACTACTGATTCCCTTGGTATCCATGAATCTGTCTAATCCTGTCTTCAAGCTGTCCAGGCTGACAGCTGTCACAACCTCCTCTGGAAGTGAGCAGCACCATGAAGACCGACAGGCCCCCTTCTCCCTTTTACTTTTCCTACTCCTCCTTCTCCTCCCCCTGGGAGTGAGGGCTCTTGGGAAATGGAGTCCCGCCCAAAAGGGCCGCGCGGAGGAGGAAGCCTTGGACTACAATTCCCGGCCGCTCGCAGGGAGGCGAGAGGAAACGGGCGGAGCAAAAAGAGGCAGGATGGAGGAGGAGGAAGGAAGTATGTGTGTGTATGTACTGACCCAGCCTCGCCTCCTGCTGCCACCTGTCCCATCAATACAGGAGCTGAAAATAAGGGACATGAAATTTGGGACCGAAATAAGGGACAGTTGGCAACCCTAGTTGGAATCTCCTTTCTTGTATTTTGAAGCCAGTGTTTCATGCCACTTCATGATCAGATCTATTGTGTGTCACTCCCAGTTAACTGACATTTGGAAAAGTAATGGTTGAATTTAAATAGTGAGGTGGATGTGGAGAGAAATCATAATAACACCATTGAACAGCTTTTAGGGTCAGGAGGTCCCTTCTATTGTTCAAGTAGAGTCTCCTTACCTGTCATTTGAATCCTAGAGTTGGAAGAGGCCTCGTGGACCAACCCCAATCGGCCAAGAAGCAGGGAAATCTCATTCAAAGCACCCCCGACAGATGGCCATCCAGCCTCTGTTTCAAAGCCTCCATAGAAGGAGCCTCCATTATCAGGGTTGTTCAAGTAGAGTCTCCTTACCTGAATCCTAGAATTGGAAGAGACCTCTGTGGGCCATCCAGTCCAACTCCAGTCGGCCAAGAAGCAGGGAAATCGCATTCAAAGCACCCCCGACAGATGGCCATCCATCCTCTGTTTCAAAGCCTCCATAGGAGCCTCCATTATCAGGGTTGTTCAAGTAGAGTCTCCTTACCTGAATCCTAGAGTTGGAAGAGACCTCTGTGGGCCATCCAGTCCAACCCCAGTCTGCCAAGAAGCAGGGAAATCTCATTCAAAGCACCCCCGACAGATGGCCATCCAGCCTCTGTTTCAAAGCCTCCATAGAAGGAGCCTCCATTATCAGGGTTGTTCAAGTAGAGTCTCCTTACCTGAATCCTAGAATTGGAAGAGACCTCTGTGGGCCATCCAGTCCAACTCCAGTCGGCCAAGAAGCAGGGAAATCTCATTCAAAGCACCCCCGACAGATGGCCATCCAGCCTCTGTTTCAAAGCCTCCATAGAAGGAGCCTCCATTATCAGGGTTGTTCAAGTAGAGTCTCCTTACCTGAATCCTAGAATTGGAAGAGACCTCTGTGGGCCATCCAGTCCAACTCCAGTCGGCCAAGAAGCAGGGAAATCTCATTCAAAGCACCCCCGACAGATGGCCAACCATCCTCTGTTTCAAAGCCTCCATAGGAGCCTCCATTATCAGGGTTGTTCAAGTAGAGTCTCCTTACCTGAATCCTAGAGTTGGAAGAGACCTCTGTGGGCCATCCAGTCCAACCCCAGTCTGCCAAGAAGCAGGGAAATCTCATTCAAAGCACCCCGACAGATGGCCATCCAGCCTGTTTCAAAGCCTCCATAGAAGGAGCCTCCATTATCAGGGTTGTTCAAGTAGAGTCTCCTTACCTGAATCCTAGAATTGGAAGAGACCTCTGTGGCCATCCAGTCCAACTCCAGTCGGCCAAGAAGCAGGAAATCGCATTCAAAAGCACCCCCGACAGATGGCCATCCAGCCTCTGTTTCAAAGCCTCCATAGGAGCCTCCATTATCAGGGTTGTTCAAGTAGAGTCTCCATACCTGAATCCTAGAGTTGGAAGAGACCTCTGTGGGCCATCCAGTCCAACCCCAGTCTGCCAAGAAGCAGGGAAATCGCATTCAAAGCACCCCCGACAGATGGCCATCCAGCCTCTGTTTCAAAGCCTCCATAGGAGCCTCCATTATCAGGGTTGTTCAAGTAGAGTCTCCATACCTGAATCCTAGAGTTGGAAGAGACCTCTGTGGGCCATCCAGTCCAACCCCAGTCTGCCAAGAAGCAGGGAAATCGCATTCAAAGCACCCCCGACAGATGGCCATCCAGCCTCTGTTTCAAAGCCTCCACTTCGTTAAACCATGATCAGGGGAATGTCTTCCCTGTTGAGAAAAGCACTTCCTCCCAGCTTCAGAAGCCACGTGTTTCCCAGGCTCTGCTCTTCCAGTGTTTTGGACTCCATTTCCCAGAATGCCTGCTCCTTGTCCGAGGAAGCTGAGGCTTCTGGGAGTTGGAGTCCAAAATCCTAGAGGACCAAGGGCTGCTTAAAGGCAAACCTTCGAGATCTAGAACTCCAGCTGGCTAGAGAGGACTTCCGGCAGTGTTTTGTTTTGCCAGGATGTGGGCTGTGTGCTCCTCTTCCTGGCTGGGCTTCTCCCCCAAAAGCGGCTTCTTGGGGAACTGATTTCTTACACTCTCAAACAAGACGTGTCTGTACTTGGTCCCAGCGAGATTGAGGCTTGGACAAGCCATTCCAAGCCAATAACTAACTAACTAATCTGGGAACTCATGCAGCTCTACTGTAGGCCTACCTCTGGTCAGTCTGTCTAGTTTCCAGAGAGCCTTGAGTGAGGTGCCAGGCCTCAATGACAGCTGCTTGCATAGCATATGCCAGGCACTGGAAATAACATACTGTATTGATCCGTCTGCAAATGAATGGTTGACCGAAATGCTAGATTTTGCAATGATAACTGGTCTTCTTATGGCCCTTCCAGGCAGGCCCCATCTCCCAGGACCTGATCCCAGGTTTTCCGCTTTAAACTGGATTATGTCAGTCCGCACTGACAGATAATCTGGGATAAACAAAAAACCTGGGATTAGATCCTGGGATAGAGAGCCCATCTGGAAGGGCCCCGGGATAACAATACAATGTTTTCAAAAATAATTGGAAGACTTTCACGCAATATATAGGTAGAACATTTTAAGACTGTTTTATATTAGTGTTTTAAAATACAATGTCTGAAAGAAGATCAAGATGATGATAGATAAATGTTCTACAATTAGGTCACATTTGAATGCTTTATGTAAAATTTACATATCTATCTATATAATAAAAGTCAGTGTTTGTGGGTGGTGGTGCGACCGGAGGAATATGTGCCAGCGTTTCGATTGGCTGCAACTGTGGTATTATTTGCATAAAGGGTTCTGATTGGAAAAGCCTCAGAACTCTGACACTCTAAGGCACCAAACAGAGGCCATTGGTTGCCACAAAGAGACAATTTGCATAAAGGACTCCGATTGGCCAGAAAAAAAAAGAATGCAACTGAATGCTTGCGAGCAGTGCATATCGCCTCAGATTGGCGACAGAGTTGACAGTTTTTTTCCGTTGGCCAGATGACAGTTTTTTTCCGTTGGCAATGGAATGTTCATTTTCTGAGAGGGTTTCCTGATGTACTGAGAGCATTACTAGCATTACAAGCTAGGCCCCAAAATAGACAGACATCCTTCCAGCAAAGTGGAATGATGGGATTTGCAGTACCTTCACCTCGTTCATTTCCCAAACAACACTGTAGCCCCGATAAATCACAGACCAGGCCCAAAATTGACAGCAAGGCTTCCTTAACTTGATTAAGTTCTCGAGACCACTGCAAGCCACATAAACATCTAATAGGAACCAACCTTGGCACACAATGCCTTCCTCAAATAACCCGGGCACCGCCGGGTCCTCAGCTAGTATATAAATATACATCACAGGGGATGCGGTGGTGCAGTGGGTTAAACTGCTGAGCTGCAGAACTTGCTGACTGGAAGGTTGGCAGTTCGAATTTGCGGGATGGGGTGAGCTCTTATTATTTTAGTATCGTAAACGCTAAGCTGTGTAAGTCGCCCGGAGCACATTCGTGGAGGGCGACTCATAAATAATAAAGTTAGTTAGTTAGTTAGTAGTTAGTTAGCTCCCACGATTAGCCCCAGCTTCTGCCAAACAACCTATCTGTGGGATGTCCAAGGTGGGAGAAAGATCTCTAGTCTATTTGAGGCAGTGGTATTCCCTGTAGTAACCTACAGATGTGAGAACTGGACCATAAAAAAGGCTGAGCAAAGGAAGATAGATGCTTTTGAACTGTAGTGCTGGAGGAAACTCCTGAGAGTGCCTTGGGCCGCAAGAAGATCCAAGCAGTCCTTACTTCAGGAAATAAAGCCCGACTGCTTATTGGAGGGAAGGGAAGTAGAGGCAAAGATGAAGTACTTTGGCCACATCATGAGAAGATAGGAGAGTTTAGAGAAGACAATGATGTTGGGAAACATGGAAGGAAAGAGGACGAGGGGCCAACCAAGGGCAAGGTGGGTGGCTGCCATCCTTGTAGGCACTGGCTTGACCTTGAAGGAGCTGGGGGAGGTGACGGCGGGCAGGGAGCTCTGGCGTGGGCTGGTCCATGAGGTCACGAAGAGTCGAAAGCGACTGAACGAATAAGCAACAACTATTTGAGGCAAGTGTGAATTTTGCAATCAATGACCTTGATTAGGATTTAATAGCCTTGCAGCTTCAAAGTCTGGCTGCTTCCTGCCTGAGGGAATCCTTTGTGGGGAGGTTCTTCCTCCCACCCTAGACATTCCATCTATAGTGTTCCCCTATGTCGCACTTTCCCCCCATCCTAAAATGAAAGTCTGACCCCATTTCTTTATTTTCTTGGGCCCTCTCATTTGCTATCTTCTACTCCTATCTCACCCTGGGTTTTTATCATTTTATCGTGCCCATCCTATTCAGTTCCTGTGTGTGAATTTTCTGTATCATATTATTTGTTATTGTAAGTAGATTTTTTCCTTTTAATTATTATTTCTGACGTATTTTGTTGTTTATTTTGTATTTTACTGTGATGTATTGTATTTTAGAAGGGCTTGGCCTCATGTTAGCTGCCCCGAGTCCCCTTTGGGGAGATGGTGGCAGGGTATAAATAGAGTTTATTATTATACTAGCTTGGGGTCCGGCGTTGCCCGGCTTATTTAAGAAAGGCATTTTGTGCCAAGGTTGGTCTTTATCTGTTATTTATGTGGCTTGCAGTGGTCTCGGGAAGTGAGGGAAGGTGCTGGGAGTCCCATCGTCCATGGTCCATCCTCCTCCAAACTGCACCAGGATGTAGAGTGGCTCATGGGGGTTCTGTGTGTCAAATTTGGTCTTCCTCAGTTATTGGATGAGGGTCGCAGCAGTCTTGGGAAGTGAGTGGAGGTACTTCAAGTCCCATCATCCGTGGTCCATCCTCCTCGATACTGCACCAGGATGTAGAATGAGTCATGTGGGCTCTGTGTGCCAAGTTTGGTCTTGATCAGTATTTGGATGAGGTTGGCACCAGTCTTGTGAAGTGAGTGGAGGTACTTCAAGTCCCATCATCCGTGGTCCACCCTCCTCCAAACTGCAGTAGAGTGTAGCGTGGGTCATAGGGGCTCTGTGTACCAAGGTTGGTTACTGTCAATTCAGACCATACACAATGTTCCTTGAGCTGAAGCCTAGTCAGGAAAATCAAGTTAATGAAGCCTTACTGTCAATTCATGCCTTAAACAGTATCCCATTAAGTGAGGTCTAGTCAGGAAAATCAAGTTAATAAAGTCTTACTGTCAATTTTGGGCCTAGTCTGTGATTTGTTGGGGTTACAGTGTTTTTTGTGAAGTGTTTTGGGTGAAGGTACTGAATGTTCCACTTCCAATGGAAAAAAAACTTGTCAACTGGCTAACTGCCCAAACCCAGATGGCGTCTCTTAAAGGTATATGTCCCTTGTATCTACACAGCATGATACATACAGTAAATGTGGATCTGTCTTTACACAGTATCACAGTAACTGAGGCCTGGTCAGGAAAATCAAGTTTAGGAAGCCTTACTGTTATTTCAGTCCTTATACAGTATCCCAGTAGCTTTGGCATAGTCACGATAATCTAGTTGAGGAAGTGTTACTGTCAATTCAGGCCATACACAGGATCCCATGATCGGCAGCCTAATCTGGAGTATCAAGTTAAGGAAGCCTTACTGTTAACTCAGTCCTTACATAGTAGCCCGGTAACTGAGGCCTAGTCCAGAAAATAAAGTTTAGGAAGCCTTACCGTTAATTCAGTCAGGCTCTTTCAGGCCCTTTATGTAGTAACTGAGGCCTAGTCTGGAAAAATCTAGTTAAGGAAGGCGTACTGTTAATTCAGTCAGGCCCTTTCTTTTACCCTCTCTGGCAGCGTTCTCAGGAGGTGAGTGGAGGTACTTCAAGTCCCATCATTCATGGTTCATCCTATTTGAAACTGCACCAGGATGTAGACTCTTCGAACGCTTTCAACAGCGCTGTCTTCGGACTATCCTAAAGATACATTGGACTGACTATGTGACGAATGTTGCTGTCCTTGAGCAAGCAGGAATCACCATCATTGAGGTCATGCTATTGAGAACACAGCTGCGCTGGGCAGGGCAAGTCTGTAGGATGGAGAACCACCGCCTCCCAAAGATACTACTCTATGGTGAACTCGGGTCAGCACAAGAGAGGAGCCCCAAAAAAGAGATATAAGGACTCCCTGAAACAACATCTCAGGCTCGGCCAGATTGATCACCAACAATGGTCCACCCTGGCCTCACATTGGGAGGCATAGAGATGCACTATCCACAATGTTGGGGCCTCTTTTGAGAAGACATGCCGAATGGGTCCTGAAGAGAAACAACAACGCAGAAAGAACCACAACTTGGAAACAACATCACCCAAGGAGACTTTCTATTGTGCTTTCTGCAATCAAACTGGCCTATCTCAGATTGGCCTTTTTAGTTATCCACGCGCCTGTAAAAAGCGTGGGATGAGTCCTTCCTAAGAATCTTCATTTGCGAAGTAATGCCGAGATAGAGATAATTGTACCCTTGGTTCTCTTCTGATACAATACATAAACAAACAGATTAATTCAATTAATTTTTTAAGATTAAGTTTGACAGTAAACAAAACCAAACAAGCGAGTTAAAAGAAAGAAACAATCTAGAAGAACTTTTAAGAAGCAAAAAGGAGAAGACAACAAGGGATTTCCCACACTCCAGGCATTTAAATGGCTTCTCCCCACTGTGAATTGTTCCATGGTAGGTCAGATCTATCTTCCGAAAAAACCTTTTCTGCACTCAATGTATTTTAATGGTTTCTCCCCAGTGTGAACTGCTTGATGCTGAGTGAGGTTTGCCTTCCGAATAAAGCCTTTTCCACACTCCAGGCATTTGAATGTTTTCTCCCCAGTGTGAGTTGCTTGATGCCGAGTGAGGTGTGCCTTCTGGATAAAACCTTTCCCACACTCCAGGCATTTGAATGGTTTCTCCCCAGTGTGAATGGCTTGATGTAGAGTGAGGTGTGCCTTCTGAATAAACCCTTTTCCACACTCCGGGCATTTGAATGGTTTCTCCCCAGTGTGAGTTGCTTGATGCTCAGTGAGGTTTGCCTTCTGAATAAACCCTTTTCCACACTCGGGGCATTTGAATGGTTTCTCCCCAGTGTGAATGGCTTGATGCCGAGTGAGGTTTGCCTTCCGAATAAACCCTTTTCCACACTCGGGGCATTTGAATGGTATATCCCCAGTGTGAATGGCTTGATGCCGAGTGAGGTGTGCCTTCCGAATAAACCCTTTTCCACACTTGGGGCATTTGAATGGTGTCTCCCCAGTGTGAATGGCTTGATGCAGAGTGAGGTGTGCCTTCTGAATAAACCCTTTTCCACACTCCGAGCATTTGAATGGTTTCTCCCCAGTGTGAGTTGCTTGATGCCGAGTGAGGTCCGCCTTCCGAAGAAACCCTTTTCCACACTCCAGGCATTTGAATGGTGTCTCCCCAGTGTGAATGGTTTGATGTAGAGTGAGGTGTGCCTTCTGAATAAAGCCTTTTCCACACTCCGGGCATTTGAATGGTTTCTCCCCAGTGTGAATTGGTTGATGCCAAGTGAGGTCTGCCTTCCGAATAAACCCTTTTCCACATTCCGGGCATTTGAATGGTCTCTCCCCAGTATGAGTTGCTTGATGCTGAGTGAGGTGAGCCTTCCGAATAAAGCCTTTTCCACACTCCGGGCATTTGAATGGTTTCTTCCCAGTGTGAGTTGCTTGATGCTGAGTGAGATTTCCTTTCTGAATAAAGACTTTTCCACACTCCGGGCATTTATATGGTTTCCTCCCAGTGTGAGTTGCTTGATGACAAAGGAGGTAACTCTTCAAAGTGAAACCCTTCCTGCATAGCCAACAATGAAATCGTTTCTTCCCTGTGTGATTTGATTGGAAAGCCTCTTGAGTGAATATCTTTTTCCCCTTCAAACGCTTAGATGATTTTTCAATTGTTTTGGTTCTTTGATCTGTCAGAAGTCGTGACTGTGATGAGGAATTGTTTCCACAAGTGCTTCCTGGAAAGAGACATCAGAAGTCAACAAGATAAGAAGAAAAGAATTCCGACTGCTTTAATATAAATATAATATATAATAAAATACAAAGAATTCTGGTTTTATGTGAGCTGACTAAGCACAAGACAGGGGGAGCCTTACCCAGAGAGAACAGGGTTTCCAAATTCTCCCCCATCACCTCCTGATGAAGGGCCCTTTGGCCTGGGTCCAACAGAGCCCACTCTTCTTCCGTGAAATCCACAGCCACCTCCTCAAAAGTCACCTGGAGAACAACAAAAATATTGGTTCAGGCTGCTCTAAAAACTGAAATTCTTATTTGATGATATCTGCAGGCTCTTTGAAGACACAAATTGGATGAAAGCAAAGGGAAAGAACAGGATTCTGTGAGAACCATAGAGTGGTCAAATCAACAGCAGTGCACAGCCTGCCCCTTCCTTGGCTTGCTGGAGGGCCTGCCCCCTACCTGATGGACTCCTGCAGACGCTGTTCTGAGTCCGTCTTGAGGAAGAGATGCACTTCTGCTTGTAGACCCAGTCCTTGTTCCCTCTCCTGGAAGGAAGAGAAAAGAGAACGGAAAGAGAACATTACTCCCAATTCTTTCCTTTCTCCTTCAAATTCCTTCTACATATTCAACTGTAACAAACACCATAATGTCTACACAGAAAGAATTGGGAGGTCTTGGAAGAATACAGTCCTGCAGTTGTGAGGTGCACGTCATCTTTCTCCTTTATAATCACGCAGAAGTTAATCAAGCAAATCTGCCCCTGAGCATGGCTTCTTGAACAGAGAAATGGGACCCGAGGCAGGAATAACATGGAGAAAAGCAGGATAGGCTCCTCCTCCACCAAAAAGAAGAGCACCTCAGCAACCTTTTTATTCAAAATCAGCAAAACGCACACATCAAATGAAAGAATGACGTCAAGGTCAGCCTTGTGTTAGTAAAAAGACCCCCAACCACATTAAAAACCTACAGACAATGAGAAGCCTTCTTCCAAAATGACCCATGTCAACCTATTCTTTCACTACCCTCCATTTTCTTATGATTTCCATTTTCAGTGGTCAATATTTTAAATCTCTGCATTTTTCACATATGCAATGGGAGCTGATGAGATGAGCCTTTCTGACTTCCTACTTTCTCTTAGAAGCGGACGCTAGTGGGAGCTGAATGTACATTGCCTTGTTGTCGGCAGGCACACACCACGGCAATAGGATGGACTAGGGGAGAATCCTCCTCATTCCCACATGAATCTTTATTGCATTGCTTTCTGCCCAGATTCTGCTGTAACCTGAGACTAAGAGTTGTATTCCCCCAGTCCTTCTTTGCCAGTGAAAATGCTACAAGGGAAAAATCCAGCTACACAGAAACTAAGAAAGAAAAAGCAGGTTTTCTGTTAAGAGACTTTCTTCCCTGAAGTATGCCTACAACATCCTAGTACTCTTTAGGCAGAATATCATTAAAGTTTCACAATTCATACAACCCAGATATGTTCAGACAGACTTGAATGGAGAAGGCCAAGAAGAAAACATAGTAATGCACTTACTCATTGAGGGAGACTTTCCTTCTCTGTCCCCCATCATCCACCTTGGCTGAAGCCTTTGGCTGGATTCAAGAAAACAAAGATCTACCTCAGGGATCCTTTCCAGAAACAAATCCTGCAGCAGAAGCAGAAACAAGGGAAGGAAATGAAGGGGAGAATTGGGATAAGAAAGGAAAACAACAAGGCTTCAGTAGTGTCGGGAGGGGGAGGTGGGGTATGTTGAACACTTGCATCTTCTGAATGAAGAGGAGTGTATTCATTTGCTTCTTGTGTTTTTAATAGCTAAAATATAACCTTTCCACAGACTTGAAACAATTACAACCCAGAGGTAACAGTGAAGAATAAGATGGCAGATAAGCACACCGCTACTACCCATGTTTAACTGGAAGCTGTTTAGAGAAGCATGTGAGAACAAAAGGACAGGAAGGAAGGAGCCAATCTAATCTCCCTTCCAAAGAGTTGCAGAACCCAAGGAAGCCACTGAGAAGAAGGCTTTATCTCATCCTCACAGGAGGGAAGACCGTGAGAGGAACGGCATCTCCGGCTGAGCTCAACCAGGGCAGAGAAAACACCTCTTGGAAAAGCTGGCACCCAAGCCATATGGAGCTATACACAAAATGACCATTAATTGTGCCTGGGATAATTAATTATCCAATCTCCTGAAGTGAATGAATTGTTTATTGTACTAGCCATAGGCCATGACATAAAATATACAACCTCTAAAAGTACAAGCACTTTCCAATATAAACATTAAATCATGTTCCATATACTGGCTTTTTAAAATTACAGCAGTAGTGACATGACAACAATTACAATGCCTGATTCGCATCATCCCAATATATCTCTATTTCCTTTTCTTTCTTCCAAAAGTGCTCCCAGGATATTGTTTCGAGGGTCATTATACAATGGGCAATGTAACAGATAGTGTGTTAAATCCTCTCTTTCCGCAGACCCACAGATACAAAGATGTTGAACTTGAGGGATCCCTCTATACCAGGGGTGCCCACACTTTTTCAGCATGCGAGCTACTTATACTAAGACCAAGTCAGAAAGATCTACCAAGAGAGAAGCAGGGCGGAGCTGGGGGAAGGGGGCGGGGCTTGGCAGGGCTTGGCTCCGCCCCCTCCCCCTCTGGCTCCAGCATTTCCACAGCTTCTCAAGAGTAGAAGGGGGTAATGCCAAGCCAGTGGTGGCTATCTATGCCACCACTGGCTTGGCATTACCCTCTTCTATCCTGGAGAAGCTGTGGAAATGCTCAAGCTGGCGGAGGGGATGGAGCTTGGCAGGGCTTAGCTCCGCCTCCTCCTCCTCTGGCTTGAGCATTTCCACAGCTTCTCCAGGGTACAGAAAGGTTATGCCAAGCCAGTGGTGGCATAGATAGCCACCTCTGGCTTGGCATAACCTTTCTACCCTGGAGAAGCTGTGGAAATGCTGGACCCGGCAGAGGGGGCGGGGCTTAGTGTGGCATGGCTCCGCCCCCTCAGAAGTGCCCAATCCAGCTGGGATCGACCTCCCTCGGGCCCAGGATCGACCAGTCGATCACGATCGACTTCCTGAGCACCCCTGCTCTATACCTTTTTCTTTAACCAGCCTGATGGCATTCATTGTTTGAAAGCGCAAGGCTGTAAATGTTTTTCTAAGGGCTACAGATGTTAAATCTTGAAGATATTGTTGACAATATTGGCCTCTCTTTAGTAGAGGATACCAAGTGGAGAAACTCTGCTGTTTACTAGTCTGCAAGTTGTCAATTACATCCACCTCAAAGATTTTGTCTCTAATCGCCTTCTTGTTCAGCTGCATTAGGGTTGTTGTTGACCCCTCAAAATACTGGTGGAGCAGAGCTAACCAGTGTTGAGCCCAACCTCCTCGCTTATATTGCTCCATCAAGCATTGTTTTGTTATATTCTAATCCTCCATTTCCAGAAGTCTCTTCCCATATGAAATGTTGAGCTTATCAATTCTGGCTTCTTGGCCTTTTGGCTAAGATCAAGTGTAGTAATTACCCAATCTCTTTAAAAGGTACCCATGTGTTCTCTGTAACAGAACCCCTGTTAGCAACCTAACTGCAAACTCTGTCTTCTGGGATGCGGAAACCCATCATACTGGTTCAGGCTATCCTTGACCTGCCTTTTGACCAATGAGACACAATTATGAAAAAATGTGCAAAGACATCTGGATGGCCCTCAAAGTGACCAGCATGAACTGAGCTCACCATCTCCTCTTCCTGCTTCTTCTCGGCCTGACTCAGGAGGAAGCCTTCTGCCAGGGCCACCGCCTGGGAACTGGTCTCTGCCCCACATTCCCTCACCCAGGACGACATCTCAGAGGGAAGGAGAGCCAGGAACTGCTCAAAGACCACCAAGTCCAACATCTCCGCCTTGGTGCGTCTTTCTGGTTGGAGCCACTGGCGGCAGAGAAGGTGCAGCTGGCTGCAAACCTCTCGAGGTCCCGACGTCTCCCTATAGCCATAGTCCCTGAATTTCTGGCACAGTAAATCTGAAGTGAGCACTTCCTCTGGCAGGCTCTTCTGGGTGGCTCTCTCCTCGAATGCTCCACTAGGCTTGGCCTGAATGAGGGAAGGGCCTTTTCCCAGGCTGGGCTCAGAAGAGTCTTTCCCTCCCATCTTGTCAGGTAGACCTTGAACTGTTGCCAGGATCTTCTGCAAAGCAAAAACATTGGGAAAATTACTGAGGGTAGAAAGAAAGGGGCAGGAAAAGCAAGCAAGATGTTTGATGGGATAGAAAGAAAATGGGGGTAACAACCCCAGTTCCATTTTAGCATATCTCTGTGGCTATAAATGATGTTGCTTTTCAGTCCTTATACACCACTCACAAGATATTTTGGTGTCCAGAGCAAACAAGGCAGCACCTACTTATGCTTAGGATAAACCGTAATTTACACCAGCAGTTCCCAAACCTTTTTGCTCAAAGAAACCTTCACATGATTTTTTTTCCGCAGCACGAAACCCTAACTCTGTCCCTAAGCACTGTGAACCCGCAAAGTTATTCCTTTTTTCATCTACTCCTATTGGCTGGCTGTTTTGTATAATGTAGTAGGTTTAGAAATTAAGAGTAAACAATGTATTGTTGAAGGTTTTCGTGGCCGGAATCACTGGGTTGCTGTAGGTTTTTTGGGCTTTTTGGCCATGTTCAAGAAGAGAAAATATTTTAAATAGCGACAAAGCTTTAGTTTGCTGTGCTGGTGGTAGTGTAAACTACCAGTAGGATCAACTAAGCCAAAGTGGTCTCAACTGAGAAGTCGAACTAAATGCAGCCAACCCATTTAAATATGGTGAAACAAACTCTAAAGAAGTCTATACTGGCTTGGTCATCGCCCAGGATAATAAGGACCGCAGCGAGTGCTTCTCCTTTCACAAAGGGAATTTCACCAAAATGAGAAAAATAGTAAAGAACAAACTAAAAGGAACAGTAAAAAAAATCAAATCCCTCCAAAATGCTTGGAAACTGTTTTAAAATACTTTAAAACAAGCCGAACTAAAATGCATTCCTAAAATAAGAAAGAGGCCGGGAAAGTCCAAGAGGACATCGGTATGGCTTACAAATGAAGTAAAAGATGTGATTGGAAAGAAGAAAAACTCATTTAAGAAATGGAAGGCTCTTCCTACTGAGGAGAACAGAAAGGAACACAAGCACTGGCAAACTAAATGCAAAGCAACCGTCAGGAAAGCCAAGAGAGATTTTGAGGCACATATAGCTAAGAACATTTAAAAAAATAGCAAAAACTTCTTTAAGTACATCAGAAGCAGAAACCCAACTAGAAAAGCAGTTGGGCCACTTGACGAAAATGGTAAGAAAGGGACAATAAGTGAAGACAAGGAGATTGCTGAACGGCTAAATGACTTCTTTGCCTCCGTTTTCACACAGGAGGACAGACAACATATGCCTGCAGCTGAGTCAGTTTTTTCAGGGAGGGAATTAAATGAATTAAACCAGATAGAGATAAACAAGGAAGATGTTTTCACATGCCTTACTAAACTAAATGTCAACAAATCACCAGGGCCAGATGGCATCCACCCCAGAGTTCTTAAGGAACTCAAGTGTGAAATTGCTGAAATTCTGGCCAAAATATATAACCTTTCTCTAAGATCAGGCACTGTACCCGAGGACTGGAGGGAGGCAAATGTAACTCCGATCTTCAAGAAAGGATCCAGGGGTGATCCAGGAAATTATAGGCCAGTCAGTTTAACCTCAGTTCCAGGCAAAGTGATGGAAACCATTATTAAAGAAAAAATTACTAAGCACATAGAAGAACAGGCATTGCTGAAGGAAAATCAACATGGTTTCTGCAAAGGCAAATCATGTCTTACTAACTTGATAGAATTCTTTGAGGGTGTAAATAAACACATAGATAAAGGGGACCCAGTCGATATTGTTTACCTTGACTTTCAAAAGGCTTTTGACAAAGTCCCTCACCAAAGGCTCCTAAATAAGCTCTTCAGCCATGGAATCAGGGGACAGGTCTTGTCCTGGATTGGAACCTGGCTAAACTGTAGGAAACAAAGGGTGGTAATAAATGGACACTTCTCTGGATGGAAAGAGGTGAGAAGTGGCGTACCCCAAGGTTCAGTTTTAGGACCGTTACTTTTTAATTTATTCATAAATGATCTGGATGTAGAAGTAAATTGTGAGGTAGCAAAGTTTGGTACAGAAAAGGGCAACAAGAATGATCCAAGGGATGGAGCGGCTCCCTTATGAAATCAGGTTGCAACGCCTTGGTCTTTTCAGCTTTGAAAGACGGCGTTTAAGAGGTGACTTGATCGAAGTGTATAAAATCATGCATGGGATAGAAAAGGTGAATAAAGAAAAAATATTTTCTCTGTCACACAACACTAGGACTAGGGGGCACTCCCTGAAGCTCCAAGGTAGGAAAGTTAGGACTAATAAAGGGAAATATTTCTTCACCCAGAGGGTCATTGGGTTATGGAACTCACTTCCAGAGGAGGTTGTGACAGCTGTCAGCCTGGACAGCTTCAAGGCAGGATTAGACAGATTCATGGATACCAAGGGAATCAGTAGTTACTGAAATGGACATCCAAGTGCCACCTCTGTGTTGATTGAGGCAGGCAGGATTTTCTCCGGGTACTGGTTGTGGGGGGTCGGGAGCAGGTGAGGGTTTTGCCCTCCTTTCTGCTAGAGATCCCTGTGTACAACTGGTGGGCCACTGTGTGACACAGAATGCTGGACTTGATGGGCTGAGGCCCGATTCAGCATGGCTCTTCTTATGTTCTTATGTTCTTATGTTCCTGGGCACCCGTCGACAAGTGAGCTACAGGAACCAGGACCCACGGCTGAGCAACCAGGGCATGGGCCTGTAGGGCAACTGGAAGCAAAACAATGACAGAAGTGACAGAAATTTTCTAACTGTCATGAACTGCTATTATAGATCGCAACCCCAAAAACGTGGATACCAAAAGCACATGTACCAGTTATGGAAACTTGAATATCCAGCAAACTACTCTGGGGCTTCCGAATTCAGACTGACAGAACAATATTCCCAACCTCACGATCCTTAAAAAAAAATAAATTATGTATTATTCGATGTTGCAATCACAGGCAACAGCAGGATTGAAGAAAAACAACTGGAAAAGCTGACACGATACGTGGATTTAAAGATCGAATTGCAAAGACTCTGGCACAAGCCAGTCAAGGTGGTCCCAGTGGTGATGGGCACACTGGGTGCAGTGCCTCAAGATCTTGGCCTGCACTTAAACACAATCGGCACTGAAAAAATTACTATCTGTCAGCTGCAATAGGCCACCCTACCGGGATGTGCAACTGGGATTATTCACCGATACATCACATAGTCCTAGACACTTGGGAAATGTCCAAGGTGTGATCCAATACAACAACCAGCATAGTGATGTTCTTTACTGTGTATTCATCTTTTGTGCATCAAATAATTATAACTTTATTTATATCCCGCCGCCACATTCCGGAAGGGACTCGGGGTGGCTTACAAAGCACTTTTTTGCTTCAGAAGATTTCTTTTTCTTCCCCACGAAACCCTAACTCTGTTGCTGTAGGCGTTTTGGGCTGTTTGGCCATGTTCTAGAAGAGAAAACATTTTAAATATAGCAACAAAGCTTTAGTTTGGTACAGGAAGTTTTTGAATTCACAGCTAAAGTGATGAACGAACCTCTTTCATTTTGTTTGGAGACTGGGCTTTATGTCCAGCAGCTGAATTTAATAATAATAATAATAATAATAATAATCAGATTTCTGCCAGCATCTGCCACGTGAGGCAAACGCTTCATTGGCCTGAATGTCGGGCCTTTTCCAGAGGGTCAAAAGCTCAATGCGCTTAGTCCCATCTCTCAGTTTGAAATAAGCCATGCTGAGAGTCCATTGTGTAGAGCAGTTAATAAGAGTTCTGGGCTGGAGACATCCTCCTATAAACCCCTAACTTTCGTCCCAACCTCCCTCGCAGGGCTGTTGTTAGCAATGGGTAAGGCCATTGACAAGGCCAAAATGAAGAAAGGCCCAGGCCCAGATGGATTTTCTGCCTTGTTCTACAAGCTGAACAAAGATGAATTAGGTTCATTATTGCTTTCAATAATGAATCAAGTGCCCCAGAAAGGGGAGACTCCAGACTACTGGCTATGAAAGTCCTCATGCCTGAACAAGTCAGACATATGTATTTTACTGTATTTCTGTAATCCTGCAGCATTATTATGTACTTTTATAAGCCACCCTGAGTCCCTTTTGGGAGAATTCGGCAAGACATAAATAAAAGACTTCTTCTTCGGAACAAGTCAAGAATTTAGGACCAATTTCTGCAAACTTATTTGCAGAAATATTATCATCTTAGCGAAAACAATTCATGGAGACCAAGCGGACTTGAGAAAAGACAGAGGAACGAGAGACCAAGTTCCAGATATCCGCTGGATAATGGAGGAAGGCGGGAGTTTCAGAAAAACACCTACTTTTGTTTAGGGCTTTATAGGTAATAACCTGCACTTTGTATCAGGACTGTAAGCGTATTGTCACTGTGAACCCAAACAACGATGGATCTGGACCAAATTTGGCACAAACACCTGACATGCCAAAATGGGAATACTGGTGGGTTTGGAGTGGGGGATTGATTTTGTCATTTGGAAATTGTAGTTGCCGGGATTTATAGTTCACCTACAATCAAAGAGCCCCTCGAACCCCACCAATGATAGAATTGAACCAAACTTGGCATACAGAACTCCCATGATCAACATAAAATACTGGAAGGGTTAGGTGTGCACTGACGTTGAGTTTTGGAGTTGTAGTTAGACCACACCTGGAATACTGTGTCCAATTCTGGGCACCACAACTGAAGAGAGATACTGACAAGATGGAATGTGTAAATAAGTGGTGGTTCTGGCTGGTTCCAGGGACAGTTCATAGAAATCCATCACTTGGCAAACCTTGGTCACGCATCAGCCTACTCTCTCCCTCCTCAGGACGACACTAGCTTTGGCCCACTGACTCTAACAGGCTTCGGCCTGCTCACTCTCCTTCGGCCTGCTGACTCTCCTCAGGATGACACTAGCTTTGGCCCACTGCCTCTAACAGGCTTCGGCCTACTAACTCTCCTCAGGATGACAGTATCTTTGGCCCACTGACTCTAACAGGCTTCGGCCTGCTCACTCTCCTCAGGACCACTGCTCCTGCTCTCCCCTCCTCAGGACGACACTAGCTTTGGCCCACTGACTCCAACAGGCTTCGGCCTACTCACCCTCCTCAGGACGACACTAACTTTGGCCCACTGCCTCTAACAGGCTTCGGCCTGCTCACTCTCCTCAGGACGACACTAACTTTGGCCCACTGACTCTAACAGGCTTCGGCCTGCTCACTCCCCTCAGAATGACACTAACTTTGGCCCACTGACTCTAACAGGCTTCGGCCTACTCACTCTCCTCAGGATGACACTAACTTTGGCCCACTGACTCTAACAGGCTTCGGCCTGCTCACTCTCCTCAGGACGACACTAACTTTGGCCCACTGATTCTAACAGGCTTCGGCCTGCTCACTCTCCTCAGGATGACACTATCTTTGGCCCACTGACTCTAACAGGCTTCGGCCTGCTCACTCTCCTCAGGATGACACTATCTTTGGCCCACTGACTCTAACAGGCTTCGGCCTGCTCACTCTCCTCAGGATGACACTATCTTTGGCCCACTGACTCTAACAGGCTTCGGCCTGCTCACTCTCCTCAGGATGACACTATCTTTGGCCCACTGACTCTAACAGGCTTCGGCCTACTCACTCTCCTCAGGACGACACTAGCTTTGGCCCACTGACTCTAACAGGCTTCGGCCTACTCACTCTCCTCAGGACGACACTAACTTTGGCCCACTGATTCTAACAGGCTTCGGCCTACTCACTCTCCTCAGGACGACACTAGCTTTGGCCCACTGACTCCAACAGGCTTCGGCCTACTCACTCTCCTCAGGACGACACTAGCTTTGGCCCACTGACTCCAACAGGCTTCGGCCTTCTCACTCTTCTCAGGAGGACACTAACTTTGGCCCACTGACTCCAACAGGCTTCGGCCTTCTCACTCTTCTCAGGAGGACACAGGCCCACTGACTCCAACAGGCCTACTCACTCTCCTCAGGATGACACTCTTTGGCCCACTGACTCCAACAGGCTTCGGCCTGCTCACTCTCCTCAGGACGACACTAGCTTTGGCCCACTGACTCTAACAGGCTTCGGCCTACTCACTCTCCTCAGGACGACACTAGTTTTGGCCCACTGACTCTAACAGGCTTCGGACTACTTAGTCTTTTAGTGCTTGACTCACTTTTGTAATAAAAAACACCCAGTTAATAACTAATATTTCTGACGAAGACCCCATCACACAACCAAGGAGCACATTCCACTGCCAAAGGGCTCTTCCTAATATTTCAGTGGGATCTCTTTTCTTGTAGTTTGAATGTGTCGCTCTGTGTCCCAGTCTGTGGGGCAGGAGAAAACAACCTTCCTCCCTTCTCTCTGTGCCATCCTTTCCAATGTTGAAATTTGGCTAATATATCACCTCTCAAACTTCCCTTCTCCAAGCTAAACCAGCCCAGCTCCCTAACCTGATCCTCACAGCATTTGGCTTCCAAACTTTTGACCAACTGCCTTTTTCAGAGGGAACGGGAATGAGAAAAGAAAGGGGGAAGGAAACTCAGTGCCTGGGACCTTTCTTTACCAGCTAGGATTTTGGCCTGCATCAACAGGAGTCTCGTGTCAGGATCCAGGGAAGTCATGCCACCCATGCTCTATTCTGCCTTGGTCAGACCACACCTGGAATATTGTGTGTCCAATTCTGGGCACCACAATTGGAGAGATATTGACAAGCTGGAATGTGTCTAGAGGACAATGACTAAAATGATCAAGGGTCTGGAGAACAAGCACTATGAGGAGTGGCTTAAAGAGCTGGGTAAGTTTAGCATACAGCAGAAGAGGAGGAACTGGCAAAACCACCTGTGAGTTACTCCTTACCTAAGAAGACCCCTTGTAAATCTTGGGGCAGCATAAACACTACCACATGTGATGCAGCGGCAAATAAAAGGTCCAAAAAGGCGGCTTTCAGGCAAACCTTGGAGATCTGGAACTACAGCTGGCTAGAGAGGACTTCCAGCAGTGTTCTGTTTTGGAAGGCTGTGGGCTGTGTCCTCCTCTTCCTGGTTGGGCTTCTCCTCCAAAAGCGTCTTTTTGGGAAACTCCTGCCTTTTCCTTTTCTGTCTTGGAGGATTTTGGAGGAAAAGGAGAAGGATTTAAGGCAGAGTTTTTGGATTGCGATATAATAAAGTGGAGGGAGGGAGGTGAGTGGAAGAGGAGAGGATCTGATGCTCTAAATCAGTGGTTTCCAAACTTTTTTGGCTTACCGCCCCCTTTCCAGAAGAAAAATTTACTCACCACCCCCCTAGAAATTATTTTTTTAAAATTTAATAGCAATTAAACAGAAAGATATATGTATCAATGCAGTGGTTCTCAACCTTTCTAATGCCGTGACCCCTAAATAAGGTTCCTCATGTTGTGGTGAGCATATTTCCGTTGCTACTTCATAAATAGTTTTGCTACTCTTACGAATTCTAATGCAAATATCTAATATGCAGGATGTATTTTCATTATTACAAATTGAACATCATTAAAGCATAGTGATTAATCACAAACACAATATGTTTGGGTGAGTTTGGACAACGGATGATGGGATTTGCAGTACCTTCGAACAATTCAGCTCTGACTTCCACAGACCACTGAGACCCCCATAAATTACAGAATTGGACCAAACTTGGCACAGAGAACCCACATGACCAACAGAAAATACTGGAGGGGTTTAGGAGGAATTGGCAGTGATTTAGGGGAGATGTAGTTCACCTACATCCGGAGAGAACTGAGAACCCAAACAACTATGGATCTGGACCAAACTTGGAATGAATACTCAATATGCCCAAATGTGGACACTGGTCGAGTTTTGAGAAAATAGCCTTTCTCATTTGGGAGTTGTAGTTACTGGGATTTATGGTTTACCTACAATCAAAGAGCATTTTGAATTCCATCAACAATGGAATTGAGCCAAACTTGGCACACAGAATCCCCAGGACCCACAGAAAATACTGGAGGGGTTTGGAATGAATTGCCTCCGCCGGAGAAGGCTGCACTTTCTTCTGTGGTGGTGGGGAGGCTCCACCGGAGGACGTGGAGGGCTTTGCACTGCAGCCTTCACACTGCACTGCGTGTGGGGTTCAAAGCAAAGGGGGCAGGGCCAAAGAAGAGGGCCGCGCAACCCCTCCTAAATGACCAATTGTTTACCGTCCCCGTAAAGGGGTTCACCGCCCCCCAAATTTCCCTGAGCCTCCCACCGCCCCCTTGGATCGCCTCACCGCCCACCAGTGGGTGGTACCGCCCACTTTGAGAATCAGTCCTCTATCTAAATCGTAGTAAGGCTCGAAATTTCCCATCTTTTTTAGAAGGTTTTTCCAAGGGGAGAGGACCACTGTCTTCATATCCTCTAAGACAGACCTGTGCATCTTCCGCCCCAGAGCCGGATGCGCCCCCCTGGCCGATTCTGACTGGCCCGGGGAGAAGGGCCATTTCTGCAAGAGGAAGGGCTACCGCTGCCGCCATCCCATTGCGGGCTGTGGGCCTACGTCAGCAGACAGCCTGCCGCTCCGGAGAATGATTGGAGGAGCGGCGGCTTTGGAGTACCTACCATTCCGGGAGGCGATCAGGTCCTGCAGCGGGAGCAGTCGGCGGGTTGCCACGGCGATCAGCCGCCCCAGGTCGCCGACTGCTCCCGCTGCAGGCCCGGATCACCTCCCAGGATGGCAGGCACTCCAAAGCCGGGATGGCAAACACTCCATGGCAGGGCGATCAGCCGATCGGGAACACCTCTGACGGAACAGCTGGGGGCAAGAGCGGGCGGAGGCCTGCAGCCTCCGATTATCTGCTGCTCTGCTCTGCTTCGGCAGCGGCTAGGTTCGCTTTGTCATCCTCTGGGCTGGGGTCATTGGGCCATTCCATCTTGGGATCCTTCCTCTCTTGAGGATGTCAGCCTCCATCTTGGTTCTCACCTTGTCTTCTTAAATTGCATTTTATTTTATTGGATTTTATTATTATTTTATAATAATTTTATTATTATAATAATATAATAAATAATATAATATTATAATTTCAATATATTATAATGTCTATATATATACTATAATGTAATAATTATGATATTAATACTAATAATATATATTTCTTGATATATTAATATGTTAATATTAATTATGTGTAATATATAGTAAATATAATAAATAAATAAATAGTGTAGATTAGAATGTAGTTCAGCCTTTAGGTGCAGACCTCCATAATATTTTTTGGCTTTCGCGCGGCCACTTGGAAAAAATAATTGCCCACCGCTGCTCTAAGACCCTTCCTCTGCACAAAACAACACACAAGAAGACTTTAGTGTCAACGCCTGGATTATAGAAGCATAGAATCGTAAGAGTTGGAAGTATCCCCAAGTCCCATCCAGTCCAACCCCTTCTGCCATGCAGGAAAAGCACAAAGCACCCCCGACAGATAGCCATCCAGCCTCTGTTTAAAAGCCTCCTAAGAAGGAGCCTCCACCACACTCCGGGGCAGAGAGTTCCACTGCTGAACGGCTCTCTCAGTCAGGAAGTTCTTCCTCGTGTTCAGTTGGAATCTCCTTTCCTGTATTTTGAAGCCAGTGTTTCATGCCACTTCATGATCAGATCTATTGTGTGTCACTCCTAATTAACTGACATTTGGAAAACTAATGGTTGAATTTAAATAGTGAGGTGGGTGTGGAGAGAAATCATAATAATAACACCATTGAACAGCTTTTAGGGCCAGGAGGTCCCTTCTATTGTTCAAGTAGAATCTCCTTACCTGAATCCTAGAGTTGGAAGAGACCTCGTGGACCAACCCGTCTGCCAAGAAGCAGGGAAATCGCATTCAAAGCACCCCCGACAGATGGCCATCCAGCCTCTGTTTCAAAGCCTCCACTTCGTTAAACCATGATCAGGGGAATGTCTTCCCTGTTGAGAAAAGCACTTCCTCCCAGCTTCAGAAGCCACGTGTTTCCCAGGCTCTGCTCTTCCAGTTTTGGACTCCATTTCCCAGAATGCCTGCTCCTTGTCCAAGGAAGCTGAGGCTTCTGGGAGTTGGAGTCCAAAATCCTGGAGGACCAAGGGCTGCTTGAAGGCAAACCTTCGAGTTCTGGCCTAGAGAGGACTTCCGGCAGTGTTTTGTTTTGCCAGGATGTGGGCTGTGTGCTCCTCTTCCTGGTTGGGCTTCTCCCCCAAAAGCGGCTTCTTGGGGAACTGATTTCTTACCTGCTCCAACATGTCTGTAGTTGGTCCCAGCGAGATTGAGGCTTGGACAAGCCAAATAACTAGCTAACTAACTAATCTGGGAACTCATGCAGCTATACTGGTTTACCTCTGGTCAGTCTGTCTAGTTTCCAGAGAGCCTTGAGTGAGGTGCCAGGCCTCAATGACAGCTGCTTGAATAGCATATGCCAGGCACTGGAAAGAACATACTGTATTGCTCCGTCTGCAAACGAATGGTTGACCGAAATGCTAGATTTTGCCATAATAACTTGTCTTCTTAGGGCCCTTCCAGACAGGCCCTATCTCCCAGGACCTGATCCCAGGTTTTCTGCTTTAAACTGGATTATGTCAGTCCGCACTGACAGATAATCTGGGATAAACAAAAAACCTGGGATTAGATCGTGGGATAGAGAGCCCATCTGGAAAGGCCCCGGGATAATTGATTGATTGATTGATTGATTGATTTTATTATTTATGAGTCGCCCTCCACGTCAGTGCTCCGGGCGACTTACACACAAAAACACATAAAAGAATTCAATAGTTAAAAGCTAAAAGAATAAAAAGATTAATTAAAATAGTTCCAGTAGCTCAGGCTAAGTCTGGGAGGTGTCCTTAGCCATAAGCCTTTTGGAAGAGCCAGGTCTTCAGTGCGGTCAGGAACTGGGGCATGTCCCGGATAGCTCTCTGATCCGCCGGCATCAAGTTCCAAGGACAGGGGCCGCGATGGAAAAAGCTCTCCGTCTCGTGGTGTCGAGGCGGGCCTCACTCACACCTGGGATGCGGAGAAGGTCCCTGTTTCCTGAGCGGCGACCTTAAATGAGCTGGTTCGGACAAGCGGTCTTTTAAATAAGCTGGGCCGGCACCATGGAGGGCCTTAAAGGTGTTTACAGGATCTTGTGGATGGCTCTGAGCTCGACTGGCAGCCAGTGCAGGCGCTGCAGAGATGGCGCGATATGGCATCTCAGTGGTGTCCCGGTGAGGAGTCTGGCGGCTGCATTCTGCACCAGCTGGATTTTACGAGTGGTTGACTGCGGCAACCCCACGTACAAGGCATTACAGTAGTCCAGCCGTGATGTCACTGTGGCATGGACCACCGTAGCCAGCGCATCTGATGGAAGGTAAGGTGCCAGTTGACGTGCCTGGCGTGGTGGAAGAAAGCTCCCTTACTTGTCGCAGCAACCTGGGCCTCCAGTGAGAGTCTCGAGTCTAGTATCACACCGAGACTCTTCACCGACGGGGCCGGGATCAGCGGCTCTCCCTCAAAGAGAGGCAGCGGAATGGGTGGCTCTGGGCGTCCCGGCCATAGAATCTCAGTCTTTGATGGATTGATCTTGAGTTTGTATGAGCGGAGCCATCTGGTCACTGCCTCTAGTCCTTGTCTGAAGTTCTCAGGCACCGATGTTACACCTGGCTCAAGCTTCAGCAGAAGCTGGGTGTCATCTGCATATTGGTAGCACCCCAATCCAAAACTTCTGGCTATGCTTGCCAAGGGTTGGACGTAGATGTTAAAAAGCGTTGGTGACAAAATGGCGCCTTGGGGGACTCCACAGTCCAGGGTGGATTTCTTGGACGCTTGGCCTCGCCACTCAACACGCTGCGAACGGCCCCCGCAGGAAGGAATCGAACCAGGCCAAAGCTGTGCCTTGAATCCCAATGGCTGATAGTCGCCGCAACAGCAAGTCATGGTCCACCGTGTCGAACGCCGCGGTGAGGTCAAGCAGCACCAGGATAGCCGAACCTCCCTTCTCCAATTGGCGGCGGATGTCGTCCGTAATGGCCACCAGGACGGTCTCGGTCCCGTGTCCGGCGCGGAAACCCGATTGGCAGGGGTCCAGGCTTCCTGAGGTTTCCAGGAATTCCTGTAATTGGATCGCTGCTGCCCGTTCAATCAGTTTCCGCGGAAGGGTAGGTTTGAGACCGGACGGTAGTTTACCGGCACCGCTGGATCCAAATTCACCTTCTTCAGCAGCGGGCGGACTCTAGCCTCCTTCAGCGCATCGGGAAAGACTCCCAGCTCCAATGAGTGATTTATCAACCCTGTCAGAGTGGCCAGGAGGCTCCCCGCACAGGACTTAATCAGATGGGACGGGCACGGGTCTGTAGAGCAAGTGGTTGCCCTTGCTGCGGTCAAGATTTGATTAATCTCCTCTGAATTCAGAGCCTTGAACTGGTCGAGTTTCAAGCTAGGCGAAAACAATACAAAGACTTTCGCGCAATATGTAGTCCATGTTTTATATTAGTGTTTTTGTTGGGAATCCAGAGCTGTTAGGCTCAAAAATAACCCTCTTTGGAGGTGATTCCACCAAAAATATAGCAGAGTGCAGAAGGCACGATTCATAAGCAACAGAAACTTACATGCAGTGAGCCAGGATTGCGTTCCATTCAAGAGGATTGAACAGGATTGGAGATCCACAAGTCATGGGATCAAAAACAATATGTTTATATATGTATATATAAAAAGTCAGCGTTTGCGGGCGGTGGGTGGGTGGTGCGACCGAGCGAATATGTGCCAGCGTTTTGATTGGCTGCAACTGTTGGATTGTTTGCATAAATGGCTGTGACTGGCCAGCCTCCCAACATTCCAACACAGCACAGAGAGGGAAGGGAAGGGCCTGAGGCAGGCATACATGGCTGGAGTTGAAGTTAGCCAGTTGACAGTTTTTTCTGTTGGAAATGGAATGTTCAGTACCTTCACCCAATACACTTCTAAGGTGACTCAGAGGGAAAGCAAAAGGCCTCAGGCACTCAGCCACTGTGGCCCACAGCAATGACGGATCAGGACCAAACATAGCAAATAGGGGCCCACAGGCCCACTACACAACCTGGTGTGATTTAGGGCAAAATGGGCCACGAATGATAGGATTTGCAGTACCTTCACCTCATTCACTTCCCAAACAACACTGCAGCCCCTATGCATCACAGACTAGACCCAAACTTGGCACACAGAGTACCCATGACCCACTCTACATTCTGGTGCAGCTTTGAGTGGGACAGACCACGGATGATGGGATTTGAAGTACCTTCACTCACTTTCTGAGACCGCTGCAACACTCATCCTGAGACTTCCAGTACCTTCCCTCACTTCCAGACACCACTGCAACCCTCATCCAGAGAATGATCTAGACCAGGGCTGTCCAACTGGCGGCCCCGGGGCCGGATCCGGCCCCGTAGCCTGTTGGACACGGCCCCACCTATGCCCTCAGCCGCCATTTTTAAATTTTAAAAAAAATCGATTTTTTTTTTAAAAAATGGCGGGAGGGGGAGGCGGGGCAGGGAGGAGGAAGAAGAGCTGGCTCCTCCTCCTTCGCCCTTCCTCCTTCCCCTCCCTGCACCGCGCTCACGATTGGAGCCGCGGCGCGCTGGGAGGGAGGAGGAGGGCGAAGGAGGAGGAAGTCAGCTGGCTGCTTTCTTCCTCCTTCGCCCCTCCTCCTTCCCCCCTCCCACGCCGGCGGGGATCGGGCAGAGGGCGCGCGGGAAAGAGGGAGAAAGGAGAAGCCAGTCAGCTGACTGCCCTCTCCTTTCTCTCTCTTTCCCTTGTGCGGGACCCTGGCTCTGGCGCGGCGCGGAGAAGAGAATGGAGAAGGCAGCCAGCTGACTGCCCTCTCCTTTCTCTCTCTTTCCCCGGGCACGCTGGGACCCTGATGCCGGCGCGCCGCAGCGCATGGGACACCGGCTGCGCCGGGAAGGGCGGGAGGGTGCGAGGAGGTGGGCCTCCTCCTTCCCGGCGCCGCTGGTGTCCCATGCGCCGCGGCGCCGGAGAAAGAGGAGGAGGAGGGAGAATGACAGCGTAGGAGGGGGCTGGGGGGCGGGGCGGGGCTGGGGGAGGGGCCTGGGGAGGCGCCTGGGGAGGGGCCTGGGGAGGGGCCGAACGGCCCCCCAGGTCATCAGTGACCTGGGGTCCGGCCCTTGGCCGGTTAGAAGTTGGACAGCACTGATCTATACAAAATGTGACACACGCAGCCCCCATGACCCACTCAACATCCTTGTGCTGTTTAGAGGGGGATGCACCATGGCCCCCTCGCAGTACCTTCACTAAGTTCCTGAAACCACTGCAAGCCACATAAACATCTAATAGGAACCAACCTTGGCACACAATGCCTTCCTCAAATAACCCGGGCACCGCCGGGTCCTCAGCTAGTTATAGATAAAGAAATCCAGTGTCAGCTCACAGCAATTCGATTGGAATGAAGACACAGACAGTGCTCTGGTATCAATACAAATCTTTACTGCTGGACATAGACGTTCAAAGCCAGGAATGCCACGGCAAAGCGAAACACCCACTTATATAACCTTCCCTCCCACTCAAACTGTAACTCTCCGCCCCTCTTTCCCCCCAAAAAATCTTCCAGCCAAAATTAATTGCCCGTTCTCTCTCTGGCGGATATTGCCGCTGTCACAATCACCGACTTAGAACTGCCCCTTTAACACACACACGGAGACGTAGTAAAGGCTAACTATGTTTATTGAATAAAACAAATCCAAAAAGGCAATTCACTTAAAAAGTTCATAGAATCGAGCAATCAGCACGGTTTTGCAGTTCAGTAAAGTAAGCAAAGTTCCATAAGGTAGATCCAAAGGCGAATGTAGTAAAAAAAGTTTGGCAAGGCTCCTGGTTCAATCCGAACGAAGCAAGGGATCCGCACCAATGCGAATCGGAAACAAGGCAAGGACTTGGTCTAAGGCGAGCCAAACTAGGCTCCAGGATTCACTCCGCTTCAACGCCCTTCAGATCAGACGTGGCCGGAGAACTGACGATCAGTTCCCACGGGGCCGTTCTTAATCCCTCGGCCTGGAACCCGACGATCTAGGGCCCGGCGTCTCCAGTCTCTACTTTCCGAACGGCGACGGTCTAGGGACAGATGCCAGCTCCTCCTGCCCTCCTCTATGTCCCTGCGCCTGTTGTGAGAACGGCCCCGCTCTTCCAGCCTAGTATCGCTATCTTCCTGAGAAGCAGCCCCCCGGAGTTTCCCAGCCGCTAGCCTCCATCTGCTGCCCGGCCAGCTCTTGGGAACCTCGGCCATCTGGGAATTCATAACTATCTCCGCTATCTGCTTCGCTGCCTCCCATCTCCACCTGGTCCGCTCCTTCCCCGGGAGAATGCTCCCACTCGAGATCCCAGGCTAAACTCTCTACAGGTGAACTGGGCAAAGGCACGGCTGACCAATCTTGCTCTGGGCCTTCCAACTCATCCTCCGAGTCCCTTCCAGCCTGTGCGGGTCCCAATGCCAACGGGACCCCCGGCGCGTCACCCCCCCCCAGTGGCACGAACGGGCCCATGGGTGCTACAGCAGCTGTTTTATCTTTTCAAGAATGTCAGTAGCCTTGAGTTTCGGAGCTGGCCTCAATGCTCCAACACTCAGGGTCTGACATCCAGTCAAGACAGGAAAGGTTCTTTGGAACTAACTAGCTTTACTAAGCTATCCACTAATGGAAAAGAAAAAGGGAAAATAACAAAAATTACTATCTATTACATCTTGCCTCAGACAAAGGCAAGATGCTCCCTCTCTCTAGTGAAGCAGGACTGGCCAAAATGGAGATAGCCACATGGCCAGCCTAAAACAATAGGACACAAGGCCTGTAAACAGGAAGTTACCTTTTTCTGAAGGGATCACATTTCCTAGGTACTCAAAGGGGTGGAGTTTAGGCATGCAGAGTGAATAGGAACAACCCCCCTTCTAAAACCCTTCTTGAGGTAAGCTTGCTATAGGAAATGGGTGAAGGAATCCCTCACTTTAACCTATCTATGCTAACTCTCCTCATTGAGGACTGGAGACTTGTGCAGTCAGGGATGAAACCCAACAGTTTTAAAATACAATGTCTGAAAGAAGATCAAGATGATGATAGATAAATGTTGTACAGTTAGGTCACAGTTGAATGCTTTATGTAAAATTTACATATATAAAATATACATCACAGGGGCTGTGTTGGCGCAGTGGGTTAAACTGCTAAGCTGCAGAACCTGCTGACTGGAAGGTTAGCAGTTCGAATCTGCGGGATGGGGTGAGCTCCCACTGTTAGCCCCAGCTTCTGCCAACCAACCTATCTGTGGGATGTCCAAGGTGTAGGAAAGAACTCTAGTCCATTTGAGGCAGTGGTATTCCCTGTAGTAACCTACGGATGTGAGAACTGGACCATTAAAAAGGCTGAGCAAAGGAAGATAGATGCTTTTGAACTGTAGTGCTGGAGGAAACTCCTGAGAGTGCCTTGGACCGCAAGAAGATCCAAGCAGTCCTTGCTTCAGGAAATAAAGCCCGACTGCTTATTGGAGGGAAGGGTAGTAGAGGCAAAGATGAAGTACTTTGGCCACATCATGAGAAGATAGGAGAGCTTAAGAGAAGACAATGATGCTGGGGAAAACGGAAGGAAAGAGGAAAAGGGGCCGACCAAGGGCAAGGTGGGTAGGTGGCATCCTTGAAGGCACTGGCTTGACCTTGAAGGAGCTGGGGGAGGTGACGGCCGACAGGGAGCTCTGGCGTGGACTGGTCCATGAGGTCACAAAGTTTATTATTATACTAGCTTGGGGACTCGCTGCTGCCCGGCTTATTTGAGACATTTTGTGCCAAGGTTGGTCTTTATCTGTTATTTATGTGGCTTGCAGTGGTCTCGGGAAGTGAGGGAAGGTGCTGGGAGTCCCATCGTCCATGGTCCATCCTCCTCCAAACTGAACCAGAATGTAGAGTGGGTCATGGGGGTTGTGTTTGCCAAATTTGCTCTTCCTCAGTTATTGGTTGTGGGTCGCAGCAGTCTTGAGAAGTGAGTGGAGGTAATTCAAGTCCCATCATCCGTGGTCCATCCTCCTCGATACTGCACCAGGATGTAAAATGAGTCATGTGGGCTCTGTGTGCCAAGTTTGGTCTTGATCATGTACTGGATGAGGGTCACACCAGTCTTGTGAAGTGAGTGGAGGTACTTCAAGTCCCATCATCCATGGTCCACCCTCCTCCAAACTGCTGTAGTGTAGCGCGGGTCATAGGGTCTCTGTGTGCCAAGGTTGGTTACTGTCAATTCAATGTCCCGTGAGCTGAGGCCTAGTCAGGAAAATCAAGTTAATGAAGCCTTACTGTCAATTCATGCCTTAAACAGTATCCCATTAGCTGAGGCCTAGTCAGGAAAATCAAGTTAATGAAGCCTTACTGTCAATTTTGGGCCTAGTCTGTGATTTGTAGGGGTTACAGTGTTTTTTGTGAAGTGCATTGGGTGAAGGTACTGAATATTCCACTTCCAACGGAAAAAAACTGTCAACTGGTTAACTGCCCAAACCCAGATGGTGTCTCTTAAAGGTATCTACACAGCATGATACATACAGTAAATGTGGATCTGTCTTGACACAGTATCACAGTAACCGAGGCCTAGTCAGGAAAAATCTAGTTAAGGAAGGCGTACTGTTATTTCAGTCCTTACACTGTATCCCAGTAACTTTGGCATAGTCACGATAAGCTAGTTGAGGAAGTGTTACTGTCAATTCAGGCCATACACAGGATCCCATGATCGGCGGCCTAATCTGGAGTATCAAGTTAAGGAAACCTTGCTGTGAACTCAGTCCTTACATAGTAGCCCAGTAACTCAGGCCTAGTCCAGAAAATAAAGTTTAAAAAGCCTTACCGTTAATTCAGTCAGGCCCTTTATGTAGTAACTGAGGCCTAGTCTGGAAAAATCTTGTTAAGGAAGGCGTAGTGTTAATGCAGTCAGGCCCTTTCTTTTACCCTCTCTGGCAGCGTTCTCAGGAGGTGAGTGGAGGTACTTCAAGTCCCATCATTCATGGTTCGTCCTATTTGAAACTGCACCAGGATGTAGAATGGGTCATGTGGGCTCTGTGTGTCTTGGACTTCAACTCCAACCATTTCTGTCTGCCTCAGGCCCTTTCCTTTCCTCTCTCTGCTTCCTAGGAGTGTTGGAATGTTGGGAGGCTGGCCAATCAGAGGCGTTATGCAAATAATCCCACAGTGGCAACCAATCGAAACGCTGCCATAAGAACATAAGAACATAAGAAGAGCCATGCTGAATCGGACCTCAGCCCATCTAGTCCAGCATTCTGTATCACACAGTGGCCCACCAGTTGTACACGGGGATCTCGAGCAGAAGGGAGGGCAAAACCCTGACCTGCTCCCGACCCCCCACAACCAGTACCCAGGGAAATCCTGCCTACCTCAACCAACTCCGAGGTGGCACTTGAATGTCCTTTTCAGTAACTACCGATACACTTGGTATCCATGAATCTGTCTAATCCTGCCTTGAAGCTGTCCAGGCTGACAGCTGTCACAACCTCTTCTGGAAGTGAGTTCCATAACCCAATGACCCTCTGGGTGAATAAATATTTCCCTTTATTAGTACTAATTTTCCTACCTTGGAGCTTCAGGGAGTGCCCTCTAGTCCTAGTGTTTTGTGACAAAGAAAACAGTTTTTCTTTATTCACCTTTTCTATCCCATGCATGATTTTATACACTTCGATCAAGTCACCTCTTAAACGCCGTCTTTCAAGGCTGAAAAGACCAAGGCGTTGCAACCTGGTTTCATAAGGGAGCCGCTCCATCCCTTGGATCATTCTTGTTGCCCTTTTCTGTACTTTTTCCAGTTCCGTTATATCCTTCTTAAGGTGCGGAGACCAGAATTGTACACAGTACTCCAAATGTGGCCTCACCATCGATTTGTAGAGAGGTAATACAACATTTGCTGACCTATTTTCGATTCCCTTCCTGATCATGCCTAGCATAGAATTTGCTTTTTCACTGCTGCTGCGCACTGGGTTGACATCTTCATTGAGCTGTCCACCAAGACCCCAAGATCCCTTTCCTGGTTTGTCTCGGAAAGCTTTGACCCCATCAATTGGTAGGTGTAGTTGGGGTTCTTTGCCCCGATGTGTTTAGGTTAAAATGCATTTGCCACTTTGTTGCCCATTCACTCAATTTCGAGAGATCTTTCTGGAGCTCTTTACAATCAGTTTCATTTTTAACTACCCTGAACAATTTAGTGTCGTCTGCAAACTTTGCTACCTCAGAATTCATTCCTACATCCAGATCATTAATGAATAAATTAAAAAGTAACGGACCCAAAACTGAACCTTGGGGTACGCCACTTCTCACCTCTTTCCACCCAGAGAAATGTCCGTTTATTACCACCCTTTGTTTCCTACAGTTTAGCCAGGTTCCAATCCAGGACAAGACCTGTCCCCTGATTCCATGGCTGAAGAGCTTATTTAGGAGCCTTTGGTGAGGGACTTTGTCAAAAGCCTTTTGAAAGTCAAGGTAAACAATATCGACTGGGTCCCCTTTATCTATGTGTTTATTTACACCCTCAAAGAATTCTAACAAGTTAGTAAGACATGATTTGCCTTTGCAGAAACCATGTTGATTTTCCTTCAGCAATGCCTGTTCTTCTATGTGCTTAGTAATTTTTTCTTTAATAATGGTTTCCATCACTTTGCCTGGAACTGAGGTTAGACTAACTGGCCTATAATTTCCTGGATCACCCCTGGATCCTTTCTTGAAGATCGGAGTTACATTTGCCTCCCTCCAGTCCTCGGGTACAGTGCCTGATCTTAGAGAAAGGTTATATATTTTGGCTAGAATTTCAGCAATTTCACACTTGAGTTCCTTAAGAACTCTGGGGTGGATGCCATCTGGCCCTGGTGATTTGTTGACATTTAGTTTAGTAAGGCATGTGAGAACATCTTCCTTGTTTATCTCTATCTGGTTTAATTCATTTAATTCCCTCCCTGAAAAAACTGACTCAGCTGCAGGCATATGTTGTCTGTCCTCCTGTGTGAAAACGGAGGCAAAGAAGTCATTTAGCCGCTCAGCAATCTCCTTGTCTTCGCTGATTTTCCCTTTCTGACCATTGTCGTCGAGTGGCCCAGCTGCTTTTCTAGTTGGGTTCTTGCTTCTGATGTACTTAAAGAAGTTTTTGTTGTTTTTTTAAATATTCTTTGCTATGTGTGCCTCAAAATCTCTCTTGGCTTTCCTGACGGTTGCTTTGCATTTAGTTTGCCAGAGCTTGTGTTCCTTTCTGTTCTCCTCGGTAGGAAGAGCCTTCCATTTCTTAAATGAGTTTTTCTTCTTTCCAATCACATCTTTTACTTCATTTGTAAGCCATACTGATGTCCTCTTGGACTTTCCCGGCCTCTTTCTTTTTATTGGAATGCATTTTAGTTCGGCCTGTTTTAAGGTATTTTTAAACAGTTTCCAAGCATTTTGGAGGGATTTGATTTTTTTTACTGCTCCTTTTAGTTTGTTCTTTACAATTTTTCTCATTTTGGTGAAATTCCCTTTGTGAAAGTTTAATGTCTCTGTGTTAGTTTTCACTGACAGTTTGCTATCCAAACTTACGTTGAAGGTTATTGTGTTATGGTTACTGGTACCTATGGGCTCAGCTACAAGGACATCTTGAACGAGATCTTGTTCATTAGTTAGCACCAAGTCCAGGATCCCCTTTCCCCTGGTTGGTTCCATGACCATCTGCTCAAGGGAATAATCAGCTAGCATATTCCTCTGCACCTCCGCGTCCTCCGCAAACACTGACTTTTATTGTATACATAGATACACCCCACTTGCCTAGTTTCCAACAGACCTCACAACTCTGAGGGTGCCTGCCATCGATGCAGGCGAAACGTCAGGAGAGAATCCTTCTGGAACATGGCCTTACAGCCCAGAAAACTCACAGCAACCCAGTGATTCTGGCCATGAAAGCCTTTGACAGTACAAAGAGTCTCTTTGTTTGCAAGCAGTGGCAAACGGCATTCCTTCTCCAGTGGATATGCATCCTAAAGTCTTTCCTCCTGGGCGGATGGGACGGAGACTTCTTCTCAGTGGCTTCTCCTGGGCTCTGCTGCAACTCTTTTGAATCAGATTGGCTCCCTCCTCCCTGTCCTTTTGTTCTCCAAGGGCAACATGCTTCTCTCAACCGCTTCCAGATTCACATGGGTAGTGATCTGCTTATCTGTCATCTTATTCTGTACTGTTATCTCTGTGTTGTAATTGATTATATTTCAGCTCTCGAAGACATGGGAAGCAAATGAATAAAATCCTCTTGATTCGGAAGATGTCATTGTTGAACCCATCCCACCTCCCCGTCCCCGCCACTACTGAAGCCTTTTCTTTCTTTTCTGACTTCTCCCCTTCATTTCCTTCCCTTGTTTCTGCTGCAGGATTTGTTTCTGGAAAGGGTCCCTGAGGTAGATCTGTTCTTTCCTGAATCCAGTCAGAGGAAGCAGCCAAGGGGGATGATGGGGGACGGAGAAGGAAAGCCTCCCTCCATGAGTAAGCTCAGTCCTCAGTTTTCTCTTTTCTCTATTCAAGTCTGTCTGAATAGATCTCGGTTGTATAGATTGTGGAACTTGAATGATATCGTGCTGCCTAAATAGTACTCGGATGTTGTAGGCATACTTCAGATAAGAAAGCCTCTTAACAGAAAATCGATTTTTTCCTCCTTTGCTTCTGTGTAGCTGGATTTTTTCCTTTTAGCATCTTCACTGGCAAAGAAGGACGGGAGAAATACAATTCTTAGTATCAGGTTACAATAGTATATTGGCAGAAAGCAATGCAATGAAGATTCATATGGGAATGAAGAAGGTTCTATATTGCTGTGGTGTGTGCCTGCCGACAACAAGGCAATGTATGTTCAGCTGCCACGAGTGCCCACTTCTGCACATGACCAGCAAAACAACGAGAAAGTGGGAAAACAGATACGCTAATCTCATCAGCTCCCATTGCATATGTGATAAATGAAGGGGTTTACATTTTTGACCACCAAAAATGGAAATACTAAGAAAATGAAGGGTAGTTTATTATTTTATGCAGTTAGCTCACTGCTGTTATTAGTTGTACTATGCTGTATTGCTTCAATGTATTTGCACCTGTTTGGGCATTGAATGTTTACCTTTTTGTGTGAAAACCGCCCCTCGGGGAGATAGGGTGGCCTATAAATAAAGTTTTTAATTAATGTAATTAGTGAAAGGATGGGTTGTCACAGTGGGAAAAAGCTAAGCTAATCTCTTCAGCTTCCATTGCATGTGTGAAAAATGCAGAAATTTAAATTGTTGACCACCAAAAATGGAAATCATAAGAAAATGGAGGGTTGTTAAAAGATAGGTTGTCACAGGGTCATTTTGGAAAAAGGCTTCACATTGTCTGTAGGTTTTAAATGTTGTTGAGTTTTTTTACTAACCTAAGGCTGACCTTGAGGTCATTCTTCCATTTGATGTGTGCATTTTGCAGATTTTGAATAAAAAGGTTGCTGAAGTGAGTGAGAAGAGCAAACCACAGACCACACACTACAATGCAGCCTGAGCCCTGCCATGTGCACCATGGACCTTCTTATGGCAACACCAGAGGCATTCCAAGAGGCCAGCCAGTGGTCAAAGGACATTTCAGTCACCTGAAGGCTGAGAAGGGCGGTATACAAATACAATAAAGAAAAAGGCAAATTTAATATAATGCCAAGTTTTTAAACTTTGTGTTTTTTAGATACATTACAATTGTACCTTAGACCAGTGTTTCTCAACCAGTGTGCCGGGGCACACTAGTGTGCCGTGAGCGATCATCAGGTGTGCCGTGGGAAATTGGAACCTCCAGGAGAGGAGGGGGGAGTGTCTAGTGTTTTGAAGTATAAAAACCCTAAGAAACCTACCTCGATAAAGGCACAAAATTACAAACACCCCCCCTCCCCACCCGTTGCCTACTTGGTCTCTCCCTCTCCATGCATTGAGAAGGCCCACCTCCCTTTCCCCAAGTAGAGACCTCCTCTTGCCTCCCCCCCCCCGGGCATAATGCTGGATGGTTCAGTCCAGCCCCACCCCTCCCTCCTCCCCCTTCTCCCCAGTGCACGCGATACTGTTCTCAGCCTCCCTCCGGCTCCCTGCCCGCTGCCGCCGCCTTCCTTCCTGCCTGTTTCTCCAGCCCCGAGATGCCCACTCGGGCTGCCCCGCTGACCCCCTAGAAGTTGCGCAGGTGGGAAGTGAGGCTCCTGCTTGGCCGACCCCAATCAAGCCTGGCGGGGAGGGAAGGGGCAACCTAAGTGAGAGGGAGACTGCTGGTCTTTCGAGGCCCCCCTCCAGAAACTGTAACTCCCAAATGTCAAGGTCTATTTTCCCCAAACTCCAGCTGTGTTCACATTTGGGCACATGGAGTATTCATGCCAAGTTTGGTCCTGATCCAACATTGTTTGAGTCCACAGTGCTCTCTGGATATAGGTGAACTACAACTCCAAAACTCAAGGTCAATGCCCACCAAACTTTATAGCATTTTCTCTTGGTTATGGGAGTTCTGTGTGGGAAGTTTGTGTCTTTCTGCCATCCCTGCCAGGATATCTATGTTGAGTTCATTGAAACAGGCCCAGATTTCACACTGAGTGTATAAATACATTTTAAAAACATTAACTATATGTATTACTGTGTTAGAGTGTCATTTTGTGTCATTTTGGTTGGTGGTGTGCCCCAGGATTTTGTAAATGTAAAAAGTGTGCCGCGGCTCAAAAAAGGTTGGGAAACACTGACTTATAGGGTGAAACAAGGTCGTGTGCTTGCACAGAAGCAGCCCTGCAGCGCTTCACATCCTTCTTTGCAACAGCTGCAGAGCTGTTTGGGCTGGAAGTCAGCCTGAAGAAAACGGAAGTCCTCTACCAGCCCGCACCACAGGAAGAACACGGTCATCCCCACGTCAGCATAGGCAAATCTGTGCTTAAGTCCGTTCAGCAGTTCACCTACCTGGGACGCATCATCTCTTCAGACGCCAAGATTGATAAAGAGATAGATCACAGATTAGCAAAGGCATATAGTGCATTTAGAAGGCTTCACAAAAGAGTCTGGAGCAACAAGCACCTGAGGCAAAGGACCAAAATCAGTGGTGCTTTGCCTCAGGTGCTATCATTTGTCTATTCTCCTATATTGGTCTGAAACATGGGTCACCTATCGCCAACACCTATGACTCCTCGAACACTTTCAACAGCACTGTCTTCGGACAATCCTAAATATACATTGGACTGACTATGTGACGAATGTTGCTGTCTTTGAGCAAGCAGGGATCACCATCATTGAGGCCATGCTATTGAGAACACAGCTGCGCTGGGCAGGGCATGTCTCTAAGATGGAGACGCACTATCCACAATGCTGCGGCCTCTTTCGAGAAGACACGCCGAACGGGTCCTGAAGAGAAACGACAACGCAGAAAGAACCGCAACTTGGAAACAACATCACCCAAGGAGACTTTCTGTTGTGCTTTCGGCAACCAAACTGGCCTATCTCAGGTTGGCCTTTTTAGTCATCCACGCACCTGTAAAAAGCGTGGGATGAGTCCTTCTGAAGAATCTTCGTTTGCGAAATAATGCCGAGAGACAATTGTACCCTTGGTTCTCTTCTGATACAATACATAAACAAACAGATTAATTCAATTAACTTTTTAAGATTAAGTTTGACAATAAACAAAACCAAACAAGCGAGTTAAAAGAAAGAAACAATCTAGAAGAACTTTTAAGAAGCAAAAAGGAGAAGACAACAAGGGATTTCCCACACTCCAGGCATTTAAATGGCTTCTCCCCACTGTGAATTGTTCCATGGTAGGTCAGATCTATCTTCCGAAAAAACTTTTCCCTCACTCAATGTATTTTAATGGTTTCTCCCCAGTGTGAGTTGCTTGATGCCGAGTGAGGTTTGCCTTCCGAATAAAGCCTTTTCCACACTCCAGGCATTTGAATGGTTTCTCCCCAGTGTGAGTTGCTTGATGCCGAGTGAGGTGTGCCTTCCGAATAAACCCTTTTCCACACTCCAGGCATTTGAATGGTTTCTCCCCAGTGTGAGTTGCTTGATGCTGAGTGAGGTCTGCCTTCCAAATAAAGCCTTTTCCACACTCCAGGCATTTGAATGGTTTCTCCCCAGTGTGAATGGCTTGATGATGGGTGAGGTGTGCCGTCCGAACAAACCCTTTTCCACACTCGGGGCATTTGAATGGTTTCTCCCCAGTGTGGGTTGCTTGATGCTCAGTGAGGTTTGCCTTCCAAATAAAGCCTTTTCCACACTCCAGGCATTTGAATGGTTTCTCCCCAGTGTGAGTTGCTTGATGTTGAGTGAGGTGTGCCTTCCGAATAAACCCTTTTCCACACTCCAAGCATTTGAATGGTTTCTCCCCAGTGTGAGTTGCTTGATGCTCAGTGAGGTGTGGCTTCCGAATAAACCCTTTCCCACACTCTGGGCATTTGAATGGTATCTCCCCAGTGTGAATGGCTTGATGATGGGTGAGGTGTGCCTTCCGAATAAACCCTTTTCCACACTCCAGGCATTTGAATGGTTTCTCCCCAGTGTGAGTTGCTTGATGCTCAGTGAGGTGTGGCTTGGGCATTTGAATGGTATATCCCCAGTGTGAATGGCTTGATGATGGGTGAGGTGTGCCTTCCGAATAAACCCTTTTCCACACTCGGGGCATTTGAATGGTTTCTCCCCAGTGTGAATGGCTTGATGCCGAGTGAGGTATGCTTTCTGAATAAACCCTTTTCCACACTTGGGGCATTTGAATGGTGTCTCCCCAGTGTGTATGGCTTGATGCAGAGTGAGGTGTACCTTCCGAATAAACCCTTTTCCACACTCGGGGCATTTGAATGGTGTCTCCCCAGTGTGAATGGCTTGATGCAGAGTGAGCTGTGCCTTCTGAATAAATGCTTTTTCACACTTCAGGCATTTGAATGGTTTATCCCCAGTGTGAGTTGGTTGATGCCGAGTGAGGTCTGCCTTCCGAATAAACCCTTTTCCACACTCGGGGCATTTGAATGGTTTCTCCCCAGTGTGAATGGCTTGATGCCGAGTGAGGTCTCCCTTCTGAAAAAACCCTTTTCCACACTCCAGGCATTTGAATGGTCTCTCCCCAGTGTGAGTTGCTTGATGCTTAATGAGGTTTGCCTTCTGGATAAAGCCTTTTCCACACTCCAGGCATTTGAATGGTTTCTCCCCAGTGTGAGTTGCTTGATGCCGAGTGAGGTTTCCCTTCTTAATAAACCTTTTTCCACACTCCGGGCATTTGAATGGTTTCTCCCCAGTGTGAGTTGCATGATGCAAAGTGAGGTCTCTGTTCCGAATAAAGCCTTTCCCACACTCCAGGCATTTGAATGGTTTCTTCCCAGTGTGAATGGCTTGATGCTGAGTGAGGTTTCCCTTCTGAATAAAGCCTTTTCCACACTCCGGGCATTTATATGGTTTCCTCCCAGTGTGAGTTGCTTGATGACAAAGGAGGTAACTCTTCAAAGTGAAACCCTTCCTGCATAGCCAACAATGAAATCGTTTCTTCCCTGTGTGATCTGATTGGTAACGGGAGAGGAAAGCCTTTTGAGTGAATCTCCTTTTCCCCTTCGAACGCTTAAATGTTTTTTCAGCCTCTTTGGTTCTTTCATCTGTCAGAAGTTGTGACCGTGATGAGGAATTGTTTCCACAAGTACTTCCTGGAAAGAGACATCAGAAGATTAGAAGAAAAAAATTCCAACTGCTTTAATATCAATGTAATATATAATAAAATACAAATAATTCCGGTTTTATGTGAGCTGACTAATTACAAGACAGGGGGAGCCTTACCCAGAGAGAACAGGGTTTCCAAATTCTCCTCCATCACCTCCTGATGAAGGGCCCTTTGGCCTGGGTCCAACAGAGCCCACTCTTCTTCCGTGAAATCCACAGCCACCTCCTCAAAAGTCACCTGGAGAACAACAAAAATATTGGTTCAGGCTGCTCTAAAAACTGAAATTCTTATTTGATGATATCTGCAGGCTCTTTGAAGTAACACATTGGATGCAAGCAAAGGGAAAGAACAGGATTCTGTGAGAACCATAGAGTGGTCGAATGGACAGCAGTGCACAGCCTGCCCCTTTCTTGGCTTGCTGGAGGGCCTGCCCCCTACCTGATGGACTCCTGCAGACGCTGTTCTGAGTCCGTCTTGAGGAAGAGATGCACTTCTACTTGTAGACCCAGTCCTTGTTCCCTCTCCTGGAAGGAACAGAAAAGAGAAGGGAAAGAGAACATTATTCCCCATTCTTTCCTTTCTCCTTCACATTCCTTCTACATATTCAACTGTAACAAACACCATAATGTCTACACAGAAAGAATTGGGAGGTCTTGGAAGAATGCAGTCCTGCAGTTGTGAGGTGCACGTCATCTCTCTCCTTTATAATCACGCATAAGTTAATCCAGCAAATCTGCCCCTGAGCATGGCTTCTTGAACAGAAAAATGGGACCTGAGGCAGGAATAACACGGAGAAAAGAAGGATAGGCTCCTCCTCCACCAAAAAGAAGAGCACCTCAGCAACCTTTTTATTCAAAATCAGCAAAACGCACACATCAAATGAAAGAATGAGGTCAAGGACAGCCTTGGGTTAGTAAAAGGACCCCAACAACATTAAAAACCTACAGACTATGAGAAGCCTTCTTCCAAAATGACCCATGTCAACCTATTCTTTCACAACCCTCCATTTTCTTATGATTTCCATTTTCAGTGGTCAATACTTTAAATCTCTGCATTCTTTATATATGAAATGGGAGCTGATGAGACGAGATAATCTGACTTCCTACTTTCTCTTAGAAGCGGGCGCTAGTGGCAGCTGAATTTACATTGCCTTGTTGTCGGCAGGCACACACCACGGCAATAGGATGGACTAGGGGAGAATCCTCCTCATTCCCACATGAATCTTTATTGCATTGCTTTCTGCCGAAATTCTGCTGTAACCTGAGACTAAGAGTTGTATTCCCCCAGTCCTTCTTCGCCAGAGAAAATGCTACAAGGGAAAAATCCAGCTACACAGAAGCAGGTTTTCTGTTAAGAGACTTTCTTCCCTGAAGTATGCCTACAACATCTTAGTACTATTTAGGCAGCACGATATTGTTAACGTGCATACAACCCGGATATATTCAGACAGACTTGAATGGAGAAGGCCAAGGAAAAAACTGAGTACTGCACTTACTCATTGAGGGAGACTTTCCTTCTCGGTCCCCCATCATTCCCCTTGGCTGCTGCCTTTGATTGGATTCAGGAAAACACGGATCTGCCTCAGGGATCCTTTCCAGAAACAAATCCTGCAGCAGAAGTAGAAACAAGGGAAGGAAATGAAAGGGAGAATTGGGATAATAAAGGAAGACAACAAGGCTTCAGTAGTGTCGGGAGGGGGAAGTGGGGTATGTCCAACACTTACATCTTCTGAATAAAGAGGAGTGTATTCATTTGCTTCTTGTGTTTTTAATAGCTAAAATATAACCTTTCCACAGACTTGAAACAATTACAACTCAGAGGTAACAGTGCAGAATAAGATGGCAGATAAGCACACCGCTAATCCCCTTGTTTAACTGGAAGCTGTTTAGAGAAGCATGTTTCCCTGTGAAACAAAAGGACAGGAAGGAGGGAGCCAATCTAATCTCTCTTCCAGAGTTGCAGAACCCGAGGAAGCCACTGAGAAGAAGGCTCCGTCCCATCCTCACAGGAGGGAAGACCGTGAGAGGAGCGGCATCTCCGGCTGAGCTCAACCAGGGCAGAGAAAACATTTCTTGGAAAAGCTGGGACCCAAGCCATATGTAGCTGTACACAAAATGACCAGTGCTATTAATTGTGCCTAGGACAATTAATTACCCAATCTCCTGAAGTGAATGAATTGTTTATTGTACTAACCATAGGCCATAACATAAAATATACAACCTCTAAAAGTACAAGCACTTTCCAATATAAACGTCATGTTAAATCATGTTCCGTATACTGGTTTTTTAAAAAAATACAGCAGTTGTGACATAACAACAATTACAATGTCTGAATCGCATCATCCCAATATATCTCCATTTCCTTTTCTAGCTTCTGCAATGGAGTTTAATATTTTGGCTTGAATTTTTTTGAGCTGCAACTGCAAACGCGGCAACCTTTAATGTAATCTTTTTGGAATAATCTGCTAACAAGTCACAGACAACTGCTGACTGTTGCCATGCTGCCCTTTCTTCCAAAAGTGCTCCCAGGAGATTGTTTCAAGGATCATTATACAATGAGCAATGTAACAGATAGTGTGTTAAATCCTCTCTTTCCCCAGACCCACAGATACAAAGATGTTGGGCATGAGGGATACCTCTATACCTTTCCTCTAACCAGCCTGATGGCATTCATTGTTTGAAAGCGCAAGGCTGTAAATGCTTTTCTAAGGGCTACAGATGTTAAATCTTGAAGATATTGTTGACAATATTGGCCACTCTTTAGTAGAGGATACCAAGTGGAGAAACCCTGCTGTTTACTAGTCAGCAAGTTGTCAATTACATCCACCTCAAAGATTTTGTCTCTAATCGCCTTCTTGTTCAGCTGCATTAGGGTTGTTGTTGACCCCTCAAAATACTGGCGAAGCAGGGCTAATCCGTGTTGAGCCCAACCTCCTCGCTTATATTGCTCCATCAAGCATTGTTTTGTTATACTCTCATCCTCCATTTCCAGAAGTCTCTTCCCATATGAAATGTTGAGCTTATCAATTCTGGCTTCTCGGCCTTTTGGTTAAGATCAAGTGTAGTAATTACCCAATCTCTTTAAAAGGTACCATGTGTTCTCTGTAACAGAACCCCCGTTAGCAACCTAGCTGCAAACTCTGTCTTCTGGGATGCGGAAACCCATCATAATGGTTCAGGCTATCCTTGACCTGCCTTTTGACCAATGAGACACAATTATGAAAAAATGTGCCATCTGGATGGCCCTCAAAATGACCAGAATGAACTGAGCTCACCGTCTCCTCTTCCTGCTTCTTCTCGGCCTGACTCAGGAGGAAGCCTTCTGCCAGGGCCACCGCCTGGGAACTGGTCTCTGCCCCCACATTCCCTCACCCAGGACGACATCTCAGAGGGAAGGAGAGCCAGGAACTGCTCAAAGACCACCAAGTCCAACATCTCCACCTTGGTGCGTCTTTCTGGTTGGAGCCACTGGCGGCAGAGAAGGTGCAGCTGGCTGCAAACCTCCCGAGGTCCCGACGTCTCCCTGTAGCCAAAGCCCCTGAATTGCTGGCATAGTAAATCCGAAGTGAGCACTTCCTCCGGCATGCTCTTCTGGGTGGCTCTCTCTTCAAATGCTCCACTAGACTTGGCCTGAATGAGGGAAGGACCTTTTCCCAGGCCGGGCGCAGAAGAGTCTTTCCCTCCCATCTTTTCAGGTAAACCTTGAACTGTTGCCAGGATCTCCTGCAAAGCCAAAACATTGTGAAAATTACTAAGAGTAGAAAGAAAGGGGCAAGAAAAGCAAGCAAGATGTTTGATGGGGATAGAAAGAAAACCGGAAAACAACCCCAGTCGCATAAATGATGTTGATTTTCAGTCCTTATAATGCCACTTACAAGATATTTTGGTGTCCAGAGCAAACAAGATACCACCTACTTATGCTTACAATAAACTGTAATTTACACCAGCAGTTCTCAACCTTTTTTGCTGAATGTCGGGCCTTTTCCAGAGGGGCAAAAGCTCAATGCGCTTAGTCCCATCTCTCAGTTTGAAATAATCCATGCTGAGAGTCTATTGTGTAGAGCAGTTAAGAGTTCTGGGCTGGAGACATCCTCCTATAAACCCCTAACTTTCATCCCAACCTCCCTCGCAGGGCTGTTATTGGCAATGGGTAAGGCCATTGACAAGGCCAAAATGAAGAAAGCCCCAGGCCCAGGTGGATTTTTTGCCTTGTTCTACAAGCTGAACAAAGATGAATTAGGTTCATTATTGTTTTCAATAATCAATCAAGTGCTCCAGAAAGTGGAGACTCCAGACTACTGGCTATGATAGTCTTCATGCCTGAACAAGTCAGACGTATGTATTTTACTGTATTTGTATGCTCCTGCAGCACTATTATGGGCTTTGTTAAGCTGCCATGAGTCCCTTTTGGGAAAATTTGGCAGGACATTAAAAAAACTATTCTTCTTCTTCTTCTTCAGAACAAGTCAAGAATTTAGGATCAATTTCATTAGTAAATTGCGGTTACAACCTATCTGCAGAAATATTATCACATAGGCTGAAACAAATCTTAGCGAAAACAATTCATGCAGACAAAGTGGACTTGAGAAAAGACAGAGGAACGAGAGGCCAAATTCCAAATATCCGCTGGATAATGGAGGAAGGCGGGAGTTTCAGAGAAACATCTACTTTTGTTTAGGGCTTTATAGGTAATAACCTGCACTTTGTATCAGGACTGTGCTTTGCCACTTTGTATTGCCACTGTTATTTATTTATTTACATCATTTACATTCCGCCCTTCTCACCCCGCAGGGAACTCAGGGCGGATCACAATGCACATATACAGGCAAACATTCAATGCCATAGACGTACAACATATATAGACAACGAGCTACACAATTGGTCGAGAGCTCACCCTGAGCTGGGCAGGCCTCGAAGTCATGACCTTCTGGTCAGTAAAGATCTTATGCAGCTGACTCCCAGCCAGCTGCGCCACATTCCCGGTTTGTGAACCCAAACAACGAAATTGGAAATTGTAGTTGCCGGGATGTATAGTTCACCTACAATCAAAGAGCCCCTCAAACCCCACCAACGATGGAATTGAACCAAATTTGGCATACAGAACTCCCATGATCAACAGAAAATACTGGAAGGGTTAGGTATGCAATGACGTTGAGTTTTGGAGTTGTACTTAGACCACGCCTGGAATACTGTGTCCAATTCTGGGCACCACAACTGAAGAGAGATACTGACAAGGTGGAATGTGACCAGAGGAAGGTGACTATTTAGTACAAATGTACGAAATAATAAATAAATAAGTTGTGGTTCCGGCTGGTTCCAGGGACTGTTCATAGAAATCCCTCACTTGGCAAACCTTGGTCAGGCTTCAGCCTACTCCATCTCCCAGGACGACACTACCTTTGGCCCACTGACTCTGACAGGCTTCGGCCTGCTCACTCTCCTCAGGACGACACTAGCTTTGGCCCACTGACTCCAACAGGCTTCGGCCTGTTCACTCTCCTCAGGAGGACACTAGCTTTGGTCCACTGACTCTAACAGGCTTCGGCCTGCTCACTCTCCTCAGGACGACACTAGCTTTGGCCCACTGACTCTAACAGGCTTCGGCTTATTCACTCTCCTCAGGACGACACTAGCTTTGGCCCACTGACTCTAACAGGCTTCGGCTTATTCACTCTCCTCAGGACGACACTAGCTTTGGCCCACTGACTCTAACAGGCTTCGGCCTGCTCACTCTCCTCAGGACGACACTAGCTTTGGCCCACTGACTCTAACAGGCTTCGGCCTGTTCACTCTCCTCAGGACGACACTAGCTTTGGCCCACTGACTCTAACAGGCTTCGGCCTGCTCACTCTCCTCAGGACGACACTAGCTTTGGCCCACTGACTCTAACAGGCTTCGGCCTGTTCACTCTCCTCAGGACGACACTAGCTTTGGCCCACTGACTCTAACAGGCTTCGGCCTGCTCACTCTCCTCAGGACGACACTAGCTTTGGCCCACTGACTCTAACAGGCTTTGGCCTGCTCACTCTCCTCAGGAGGACACTAGCTTTGGCCCACTGACTCTAACAGGCTTCGGCCTGCTCACTCTCCTCAGGACGACACTAGCTTTGGCCCACTGACTCTAACAGGCTTCGGCCTGCTCACTCTCCTCAGGACGACACTAGCTTTGGCCCACTGACTCAACAGGCTTCGGCCTATTCACTCTCCTCAGGACGACACTAGCTTTGGCCCACTGACTCTAACAGGCTTCGGCCTGCTCACTCTCCTCAGGACGACACTAGCTTTGGCCCACTAACTCTAACAGGCTTTGGCCTATTCACTCTCCTCAGGACGACACTAGCTTTGGCCCACTGACTCTAACAGGCTTCGGCCTGCTCACTCTCCTCAGGACGACACTAGCTTTGGCCCACTGACTCCAACAGGCTTCGGCCTGTTCACTCTCCTCAGGAGGACACTAGCTTTGGCCCACTGACTCTTAACAGGCTTCGGCCTACTCATGCTTTCAGTGCTTGACTCAGTTTTGTAATAAAAAAAATACCCAGTTAATAACTAGTATTTCTGACAAAGACTCCATCACACAACCAAGGAGCACATTCCACTGCCAAACGGCTCTTCCTACTATTTCAGTGGGATCTCTTTTCTTGTAGTTTGAATGTGTCGCTCTGTGTCCCAGAAGCCTTTACTTCCTTGGACATTCACATACAAGTCTGGACTGGGAAAGAAGAGGGTGGCAGTTGCTAGCAAAATACTGTATGATCCATGAGTAAAAGCAACATTTGTTATATTGTGAAAGGGTCTAAGTATGTCAAAGACACCAGTTCCTGTCTGACCTTGGAAGCTAAGCAGCCTTGGTTTGCACTTGGATGGGAGACCAGTCACACACCCCAAAGTGTCCTGGCTTCTATTTCAGAGGAGGAACTGGAAAAACCACCTGTGAGTTACGCATTACCTAAGAAGACCCCTTGTAATTCTTGGGGGAGCATAAACACTACCACATGTGATGCAGCAGCAAAAAAAAGGTCCAAAAAGGCTGCTTTCAGGCAAACCCTCGATATCTGGAACGACAGCTGGCTAGAGAGGACTTCCAGCAGTGTTTTGTTTTGCAAGGCTGTGGGCTGTGTCCTCCTCTTCCTGGCTGGGCTTCTCCTCCAAAAGCGTCTTCTTGGGAAACTCCTGCATTTTGCTTTTCTGTCTTGGAGGATTTTGGAGGAAAAGGAGGAAGATCTGAGGCAGAGTTTTTGGATTGCGATATAATAAAGTGGAGGGAGGGAGGTGAGTGGAAGAGGAGATGATCTGATGCTCTAAATCAGTGGTTTCCAAAAAAAATTGGCTTACGGCCCCTTTTCCAGAAAAAAAAATGTACTCACCGCCCCCCTAGAAATTATTTTTTTAAATTTAATAGCAATTAAACAGAAAGATATATGTATTAATGCAGTGGTTCTCAACCTTTCTAATGCCGTGACCCCTAAATGAGGTTCCTCATGTTGTGGTGACCCCCAACCATATTTTCATTGCTATTTCATAAATAATTTTGCTACTCTTACAAATTCTAATGCAAATATCTCAAATGCAGGATGTATTTTCATTGTTACAAATTGAACATCATTAAAACATAGTATTAATCACAAAAACAATATGTTTGGGGGGGGGGTTGGACAACGGATGATGGGATTTGCAGTACCTTCGACCAATTCAGCTCTGACTTCCACAGACCACAGAGACCCCCACAAATTACAGAACTGGACCAAACTTGGCACAGAGAACCCACATGACCAACAGAAAATACTGGAGGAGTTTGGGAGGAATTGGCCGTGATTTAGGGGAGATGTAGTTCAACTACATCCGGAGAGAACTGAGAACCAAAACAACTATGGCTCTGGAGCAAACATGGCACGAATACTCAATATGCCCAAATGTGAACAATGGTGGAGTTTTGAGAAAATAGCCCTTCTCATTTGGGAGTTGTAGTTACTGGGATTTATGGTTTACCTACAATCAAAGAGCATTTTGAATTCTACCAACAATTGACTTGAGCCAAACTTGGCAGACAGAACCCCCATGGCCAACAGAAAATACTGGAGGGGTTTGGAATGAATTGCCTCCGCCGGGGAAGGCCGCGTTTTTCCCCGTGGTGTCGGGGTGGCTCCGCCAGAGGACGTGGCGGCCTTTGCATTGCAGCCTTCCCACTGCACTGCGTGTGGCGTTCAAAGCAAAGGAGGCAGGGCCAAAGAAGAGGTCCGCGCGACCCCTCCTAAATGGCCAATCGTTCACTGCCCCTTTAACGGGGTTCACCATCCCCCAAATTCCCCTGAGCCTCCCACCGCCCCCTTGGATTGCCTCACTGCCTATCAGGGGGTGGTACTGCCCACTTTGAGAATCAATGCTCTAAATCAGTGTTTTTCAACCTTTTTTGAGCCGCGACACATTTTTTACATTTACAAAGTCCTGGGGTACACCACCAACCAAAATGACACAAAATGACACTCTAACACAGTAACCAAGAGAAAATACTATAAGAGTTTGGTGGGCATTGTCCTTGAGTTTTGGAGTTTGAGTCCTATATCCAGAGAGCACTGTGGACTCAAACAATGTTGGATCAGGTCCAAACTTGGCATGAATACTCAATATGCCCAAATGTGAACACATATGAAGTTTGGGGAAAACAGACCTTGACATTTGGGAGTTACAATTTCTGGGATTCATAGTTAACACATAATCAAAGAGCATCCTGAACTCTTGCAACAATGGAATTGAACCAAACTTGGCATATTGAACTCTCAGTACCAACAGAAAGTACTGAAAGGGTTTGCTTGGGAACTGACCTTGAGTTTGCAAGTTGTAGTTCACCTACACCCAGAGAGCACTGTGGACTCAAACAATGTTATGTTATGTTGTTGTCTGTTTTCTATCCAGAATCACAATGTTGGAAGGAGGCTCACCACTTTAAGGTCTGTCAGACCCCAGGCCTTAGTTTCCCTAGAACCACACTCCAGCCATGTTGGCATTAAGCTCCCATCCAGGCCTGTCTGCCTTTCTCCTGTGAACCAACTGCGAAACAGGCAGGGTGAAACATTCAAGGCCACTACTGTTGTTCAAGCCGATGCTGATAAGTAAAGGCGCTGGGAAGCTCAGAGATGGGGTGACTCCTGCTTGCCCAGATGTCCAGAGTTAATTGGGGTTACATACCTTGCTGCTGAGAAGATCTAAACAGCAGCTGAGATCCATCCTGTGTGAACTGACACTCGATGTAGAGCTTCAAAGCCTTAGAGAACTATAAAACTCTGGGTCTTAACATCCATCCCCATCTCGAGCCAACTTTGCATATCAAGACCATGGAATCCTGAATAGGCCTTTTGGCCTCCCTGCTTAAGAACTTTACCTGCCCAGCTTGCTGGCTGCCCTGCTTGGATCTGGTCCGCTTGGGCACAAAGACTTTGCTTCACTTTGCCTTGTTCCTGATTGCTAAAGGATTATATTCCATTGCTGCCAATAAGAGACTTTGCTTATTTTGAATCCTGAGTGCCAAGGACTATATTCAATTGTTGCCTTCCTGGGACATTGCTGCTATTTTGCTGGTGCCACTTTAAGGCATTTAGACTGACTCCTAGCCTCTTTCCTATAACCAGTTATTCTAAATAAACCTTTTGTACCTCAACTGAACTCTGTGGTTTATCAAGGGAGGTTCCAAGTGTCTAGGGCGTGACAAGGTCCCTAAAACAGGCATGGGAAAACTTTGTCCCTCTGGGTGCTTTGGACTCCAACTCCCACCATTCCTAACAGCTTGAGGCCCTTTCCTGCTTAAGTGGCTGAGGGGGAAGGAAAAGGGCCTGAGGCTGCTAGGAATGGTGGGAGTTGGAGTCCAAAACACCTGGAAGGTCCAAGTTTGCCCATGCCAGTTTTCGACAGAGACCTCTTCCTCCCCCTTCTCCTTTGCACCCTCTCTTCCCGCTCCTGCCTAACATTTACTTTTTCTTCTACACTCGGGCTCCCTTCTTCCCAGCCTCCCTCTGCTCGCTTTGCCTCGCTTTGATGTGACCCGTGGGGGCGCTACTGCGCAGACTCGTCCCACGTCTTCCTCCCTTCCCCCTCCCCTTCTGAACACGCTCACGCTGCCCCCTCGGATCAAAATGGCTGCAGAAGCGGCAGCGTGAGCAAAGCGAGGCAAAGCAAGCAGAGCGAGGCAGGGAAGAAGGGAGCCGGAGTGGAGAAGAAAAAGTATTCAGCAGGAGGGGGAAGAAAGGGTATTGGAGGTTCCAATCTCCCGCGACACACCTGATGATCGCTCACGGCACGCTAGTGTGCTGCGGCACACTGGTTGGGAAACACTGCTCTAAGACATAACTCTTCCTCTGCACAAAACAACACACAACAAGACTTTAGTGTCAACGCCTGGATTATAGAAGCATAGAATCATAAGAGTTGGAAGTATCCCCAAGTCCCACCCAGTCCAACCCCTTCTGCCATGCAGGAAAAACACAAAGCACTCCTGACAGATGGCCACCCAGCCTCTGCTTAAAAGCCTCCTAAGAAGGAGCCTCCACCACACTCCGGGGCAGAGAGTTCCACTGCTGAACAGCTCTCACAGTCAGGAAGTTCTTCCTCGTGTTCAGTTGGAATCTCCTTTCCTGTGTTTTGAAGCTAGTGTTTCATGCCACTTCATGATCAGATCTATTGTGTGTCACTCCCAGTTAACTGACATTTGGAAAACTAATGGTTGAATGTAAATAGTGAGGTGGATGTGGAGAGAAATCATAATAACACCATTGAACAGCTTTTAGGGTCAGGAGGGTCCTTCTATTGTTCAAGTAGAGTCTCCTTACCTGAATCCTAGAGTTGGAAGAGACCTCTGTGGGCCATCCAGTCCAACCCCAGTCTGCCAAGAAGCAGGGAGATCACATTCAAAGCACCCCCGACAGATGGCCATCCATCCTCTGTTTCAAAGCCTCCATAGAAGGAGCCTCCACTTCATTAAATCATTATCAGAATTTCTTCCCTGTTGAGAAAAGCACCTCCTCCCAGCTTCAAAAGTCACGTGTTTCCCAGGCTCTGCTCTTCCAGGATTTTGGACTTCATTTCCCAGAATTCCTGCTCCTTGTCCAAGGAAGCCGAGCCTTCTGGGAGTTGGAGTCCAAAAGCCTGGAGGACCAAGGGCTGCTTGAAGGCCGACCTTCGAGATCTGGAACTACCGGTGGCTAGATTTGGAGCTACAGCTGGCTAGAGAGGACTTCCGGCAGTGTTGTGTTTTGGAAGGATGTGGGTTGTGTCCTCCTCTTCCTGGTTGGACTTCTCCACCAAAAGCAGCTTCTTGGGGAACTCCTGCCTTTGGCTTTTCTGTCCTGGAGGATTTTGGAATAAAAGCCTGAGTTCTTGGATTGAGATGGAAGGAACTGGAGGGATGAAGGTGAGTGAAGGCAGAAAGAGGGGAAGAGGAAAGGAAAGGAAAGGCGGGTCTGATGGGAAATGTTGCAGCTTCTTTGGGATCAGGATGAGAAAGAGCAGGAGGGTTGCAACTGCATTGCTATAGGGTGCATCTCCACTGGAGAAGGAATGCACTTCACACCCCTGACACTGACCTGGATCTATGCAGGGGGATCTTGGGAATTGCAGTTTTCCAAGGTCTTTCCCTTCTCTGCCACAGAGTGCTGGTGCCTCCCCAAACTACAACTGACTTGATCCTATAGCATTCCCTTGATCCTATAGCATTCCCTTGATCCTATAGTATTGTCCTCCCAACCCAGCTATATGCCTGTGAGACGTGGACTATCTACAGATGTCACACGCAACTCCTAGAACGATTCCATCAGCGTTGCCTCCGAAAAGTCCTGGAAATCTCTTGGGAAGACAGGCGGACAAATATCAGTGTTCTGGAAGAAGAAGCAAAGACCACCAGCATTGAAGCGATGTTCCTCTGCCATCAATTTCGCTGGTCCGGCCATGCTGTCCGGATGCCCGATCACCGTCTCCCAAAACGCTTGCTCTACAACGAACTCAAGAACGTTGAGTGGACAGGAAAAGAGATTTAAAGATGAGCTCAAAGCCAACCTTAAAAACTGTGGCATAGACACAGAGATCTGGGAAACCCTGGCCCTTGAGCACTCCAGCTGGAGGTCAGCTGTGACCAGCAGTGCTGTAGGATTTCAAGAGGCATGAATGGAGGGCGAAAGAGAGAAGCGTGCCAAGAGAAAGGCGCATCAAGCCAACCCCGACTGGGAACGCCTTCCACTGGAAACCAATGCCCTCACTGCGAGATAACATGCAGATCAAGAATAGGGCTCCACAGTCACCTAAAGTCGCCTTCCACTGGAAACCAATGCCCTCACTGCGAGATAACATGCAGATCAAGAATAGGGCTCCACAGTCACCTACGTGCCCACCGCCAGGACACCACACTTGGATGACAATTCTACTCGGACTGCGAGGGATCACCTAAGTAAGTAATAGCATTGAGCCTGGAGGCTAAAAAGGGCACCAAACTGCATTAATTCCACAGTGGAGATGCACCCTCAGTTATTGCAACCAGTTTAATTCCCTTTTAAAATGGGCAAAAGTATGATAACTGGAACCTGGAGGTTAAAAGGGGCACCAGACTGCATTCATTCCACCTTCAGTTATTGTGACCAGTTTAATTCTATTTTCAAGTGTATTATCTGCATGTTTCTCATTGTCTGGATTTTTCAAGTTGTGTCCCAATTATGGAAAGAAAAGAGTTGATAATAAATCAACAAACAAAACAAAAAAGTTGATGAGCAGAGAAGTGGTTAGTGAAGGAAGGAAAGTATTATTATTGTTCCTTCAGCCTTCCAGATGTTTGGACTGCAACTCCCATCAGCACAGTCAGTGGAGAGGATTGCTGGGAGTGAGACCCAAAAAGGTGGAAGGGGCGCCCCGAGGACATCCAGTCTAGCCCCTGCTCCCACTTTGGAACCAAGTTCTGCTGGAGGATTAAAGATTCCATCTGAACATTAGGATGAACTTCCTGACTGTGAGAGCCGTTCAGCAGTGGAACTCTCTGCTCCGGAATGTGGCGGAGGCTCCTTCTTTAGAGGCTTTTAAACAGAGGCTGGGTAATAGTATGATAGCTGGGTCCGGAAGCTCCGAGCGTTACAGAGATGCCGCATCACTCCTTTGGCAGCTCTGTTTGCGCAAGAGAGACTTAGTTAATGTAAGCCAGGGTGGAGACAGATAATATAGAAGGAATGTAAGAGTTCTTTAATGGTGAAACTCTAACCCTTACCATAACCCTACCCATGAACCGTACCATAGGCCTAAGCCTAACCCTCACCCTAACCTGTATGCAAACCAAACTCAAACCCTAAACCTTACCTTAACCCTAAACTGTACCCTAACCGTGACCTTAGCCCAAACCCTAACCCTAAACCTTGCCCTAATGCTTACCCAAAGTGTCCCCTCCTTTCTATCCTTCCTTCGCTCTCCCAGCTCTCACTCCGCCTCCTCTCTTCCCTTATTCACATCCGCCTTTGTGACATCTCCGTAAGGCTCGGAGCTTCTGGACCCATCTATCAAACATCAAACCCCCCTCGGGCGTTGAGAAGAGCGGGGTAGAAATGTTGGAAATAAATAAATACTATCACCCAGAGGCTGGATGGCCATCTGACAGGAGTGCTTTGAATGCAATTTTCCTGCTTCTTGGCAGAATGGGGTTGAACTGGATGGCCCAGAAGGTCTTTTCCAACTCTATGATTCTATAAAGAATCCTAGAGCCCCCCCCCCCCCGCAACTGTGATGTCTTTCAGAAAGTCAATGCTTGCGAATAAAGAGAATGCCTTCGAAATCTTGGACACAGGGCTGGGAATGGTTTCTCCTCCCCAATCCTTTTGGACCGGAACTCCCAGCAATCCTCTCCACTGACTATGCTGATGGGAGTTGCAGTCCAAACATCTGGAAAGCTGAAGGAACTATAATAATAATAATAGTAAAACTTTATTTATACCCCGCCACCATCTCCCCGAAGGGACTTGGGGCGGCGAACATGAGGCCAAGCCCAAAAGAATTACAATAGAGAAAAAGTACATATAAGCAGAACAATAACATCAAATAAAATACTTAATAATAACATAGTAATGAAATGAAAATAACAGAATCGTAATTAAAAAGCAAATGATAAAATGGTAATAGAATTAGACACTATGAGAAGAGATGGGAGGATTGTTTACCCACGGAACATGAAACTGCATTTCTTCTAATCTATCTATAACTATCAACCTATCTTCTAATAAAAGTGAATGTTTGTATGCAGCGAAATACGTATGTGGGCAACAGTGTATTTTTCTGGCCAGGGCTCCCACATCCAGAGACCACTGCGACCCCCATGAATGTTGGACCTAGACCAAACATGACACAGAGACTCCCATGACCCACTTTGCATCCTGTTGCGGTTTGAGTTAGGATCAACCACAGATGATGGGATTTGTAATACATTCACCCACATCCAGAGACTACTGCAAACGTCATCGGCCATGGATCTGCACCAATTTCTAATGGGTCCATTCATAACATCCAAAACCAAACAATCCTTTTTTCAAATAATCTGGGATCGCTGGGTACCCAAGCTACTATATAATAAAAGTCAGTGTTTGTATGTATGTATGTGTGTATATATTATTTGGGCGACAATGTTTGTGCCCAATTTTCTGTGGGCACTCACATTCAGAAACCACTGCGGCCTGCACCAATGACAGACTTGGACCAAACTTGGCACACAAACACCCCATGACTAACAGAATATGCTGGAGGGCTTTGGCAGGGGAATTGACCTTGATCTTTAGGAGTTATAGTTGCTGGGATGTATAGTTCACGTAAATCAAAGGGCACTTTAAACCCCACCAACAATGAACCTGGACCAGACATGGATCGTGTTAGAAATATGCATCTTCCAACCCTCCACTAACTGTAAATGTGTCCAGATCTGTAGCTTTCTGACAAAGAAATTGCCTCACAAACGAAGTGGGAAGGCTTTAATTCAAATGCATGCATTAGGGAATGCAACAAAGTTCCAACTGACAGTTTATTTCCCGCAGGCCTCACCCTGGCCCTTCCTCTGCATTGCTCCTGTTTCCATGGCCTGGCCTAATTTCCTGGCTTCACAAAAAACCAGGAAATAAGGTCATGACGAAATATGTATAATTGTTTACCTATATTGTATGTACATTTTGGTTTGCCAATGTGGGAGGGGCTTCAGACACAGGACTCCATTTTGATTAGTGGTTTTCAAAAGGTGGTCTCCACATTATTATTATTATTATTTATTTATTTGCAGTATTTGTGTACCACCCTTCTCACCCCCGAAGGTTCACAGTGTTAGCAACACTTCAATGCCATCAATAAAAAACATTATAAAACATCAAAATTGACCCTCCCCTGATAAAACATTAAACATTGTTAAACACAGCACACATCACACAAAGACATAGCCGTTGTCTGTAAACAGCCCTGAGTCATTGCGCATGTTCATGCACATGTTCATGGAGATTTATATTTACCAAGCGGAAGTGACATAATTTTTACCTTTTATGGTGTACTTCTTTCCAGTAGGTTATGGAATTTCCAATAGCTCGCAGAACCCCCATAGTGGTGGGGTTTGGGGGGAATTGACCTTAGATTTTGGGAGTTATGTCAGCCTGCATCCAGAGAGACAATGGATCTGGATCAGGTTTGCAGCTTGGGAGTGATCCTGGACTCATCGCTGAGCCTGGTACCCCAGGTTTCGGCTGTGGCCAGGAGAGCTTTTGCACAGTTAAAACTTGTGTGTCAGCTGCGCCCACACCTTGGGAAGTCTGACTTGACCACGGTAATGCACCCTATGCGGGGCTGCCTCTGAAGACTGCCCAGAAGCTCCAACTAGTCCAACGGGCGACAGCCAGGTTGCTCACGGGAGCAGGGTACAGGGAGCGCACAACTCCCCTGTTACACCGGCTCCACTGGCTGCCGATTAGCTTCCGAGCACATTTCAAAGTGCTGGTTTTAAAACCTGTTTTGGATAAAGAAATCCTAACACCTGGTAAACTGCTAGGATTGGTTCTCCAAAACACCTGGAGGGCTGGTAATTGCCCACCCCTGTTTTAACCCCAGTGGTTCTCAACCTGTGGGTCCCCAGATGTTTTGGCCTTCAACTCCCATAAATCCTAACAGCTGGTCAACTGACTGGGATTTCTGGGAGTTGTAGGCCAAAACACCTGGGGACCCACAGGTTGAGAACTACTGCCCTACTCAGTTCCGACCCAGTCCGAACGTATCCTCCCCTATAAACCATCAAGGACTTTAAGATCTTCTGGAGAGGCCCTGCTCTCGATCCCACCACCTTCGCAGTCGCGCTTGGTGGGGACAAGAGCCTTCTCTGTGATGGCTCCCCGGCTAGGGAACGTATCTTCCCATATAAACCATCAAGGACTGCTCTCAGTTCACCACCTTCGCAGTCATGCTTGGTGGGGACGAGAAACAGGGCCTTGTCTGTGGTGGCCCCCCGGCTATGGAACTCTCTCACCAATGAGATTAGATCTGCCCCCTCCCTTCTGATCTTCAGGAAGCAGCTGAAATCCTGCCTTTGGAATCACAGATTGATGGATTGAACCGGTAAAGACTAAAAGTGATTGGACCACAATGTTTGGATTTAGTTAGATGTTGTTTTAACTCAGCGAACTGTCTTTTATATGCATTTATAATTTATTTATGATTTACGTTGTTTTTAAAATGTTATTTATTGTGTAGCATTGAAGTTTTGCTGTTGTCAGCTGTTCTGAGTCCCTCCACGGAGGTAGAGAAGAACAGAATATAAGAGTTCTAAATATATAAATCTAGAGATAAAGCTTGTGGATAAGATGCCTGACCTTGAAATGCCCTGCAACCTTTCCCCAACTTCAGAGTCATAAGTACTGTTGGGTTGCAATTCCTATTGAGTGGTAGGAATTGTCGTTCAGTAACATTTGGGGACCCGAACTAGATAAAAACTAAAGAGCACTAGACACTACGTAAAAGAATTATAGCTATCACTCTGTATACACAAATCCATGGTCTCAATGTCAGTTTGAAGGCACCCATGAGGCTGATATGGCCCTTGCTGAAAATGGGATTGACACTCTTGGCCTTGGTTCTCCAGGGCAACTGTATGCTGGCAGAGTCATTCATTTCAATAAAGGTTTGCTGTTATCCATTGTTTTCTGTTTTTGCAGTAAATTAAGGAAAATAATCCCCATGGATATAAAGATCAGACTATCCTGTTTTTATCTTTTCATGGTTACCTATGTAATGACCAGTTCCGTTCCAGCTCTGCATCTTTGTTTTCATAACTCTTGCCCTTTAAAATCTGAATGTCTTCTTTATTTTCTTTTGATTTTCCAGGCAGAAATCTCCATGCGGATGTTTAGACTGCTCCTGTAGGGTCTAGCATCCCAAGGATGAAAATGGAAACTCGAGAAGACCTTACAAGTCATATACCACGAGCAGTGAGAGGGAGCTGTCATGTTGGGGCGATGGAGGCATTCCTGCCAAGGGGACCAATGGAGGTGAAACAGGAGCCCAACAAAGACTCACTTCAGCAGTGGGAAACCCAATGGCAGGAGTTCCTGAAGAGCGTGGAAGGCCCTCACCAAAACTGGGGGGGCTGTCAGTCGAGGGAGGAGCCATGGGACGATGCCAAAGCTTTCCTGGCCTCCTTTGAGCAAGTGGCCCAAGCCTGCCGGTGGCCCAAGGAAGAGTGGGTGCCCCGGCTCCTGCCAGCATTGAGCGGAGAGGCCAAGCGGGCATTCATCTGCCTGGAGGCTGAAGGCAGGGAGGATTATGGGAAAGTGAAGGCCGCCATCTTGAATGTGGATGCCATGTGGCGGGAAGAGCAACGCCAGTGTTTCCGGCGTTTCCGGTACCGGGAGGCCGAGGGCCCGAGAGTGACTTACGGCCAGCTTCAGGAACTGTGTTGCGGGTGGCTGAAAGCTGAAAGGCATTCGAAGGAGCAGATCCTGGAGCTGCTGATCTTGGAGCAGTTCTTGGCCGTCCTGCCTCCAGAGATAGAGGCCTGGGTCAAGGAATGTGGTCCAGAGACTTGCTCCCAGGCAGTGGCCTTGGCAGAGGACTTCCTCCAGAAGCAGCGAGAGGCCAGGAGGCAGGCAAAGCAGGTGAGGACTGTTTGTTGGGTTCCAGGCTTCATCATCTTTATTTATACCCCGCCACCATCTCAGCAAAGGGGACTCGGGGCGGTTTACATGAGGCCAAGCCCAGAACTGCATTTCAATTCAGTAACATAAAAACATAAAGCAACATTAAGTTAAAAAAAAGAGCGTAAAATATCATAAACAGTGCAAAATAATACAGTGGCAGAATACAACCATAATCATACTGAGTGAGGCACATGTGCAAAATACAATGATAAAAACTAAGGATGAGATAAAATTAAAATTAAAAACCTATACTGTATATTTGTAGGGAGATTCATGTGGGCAAGAGACAGTGAAATATGAGGACACCCATTATAGGCGAGTATGACAAGGGAGATGAAAGATCATTCTTCAAAAGCTCACCGGAAAAGCCACGTTTTGAGGTTCTTCTTGAAAGTTTCCAGGGTGGGGGCTAGCCTAATCTCGGTGGCCAATGCGTTCCAAAGTCGGGGGGCTTTGCGCAAGTTGCCAAAAGATCTTCATTTATCAAGCCAGGGTGGCAGTGTGGTTAGGTCAGGAGTTAGTAAAATGTAGCCTGTATGGGACTATGAGCCTTCTTAGGTCTCCCAGTATTCCCTCTGCCCCAATAGTTAATTCTTAATTTACTTTGCGGTTTTAAAAAGGCCTTTTTTGTGCCATGGAAGGAAAGAAAACAATTCCCATAAGGAAATGTACTTGTGGCCTCAGACTGCTGCTGCTGCTTTGCCACAAGAGACCTGAAATCTTCCCATCCAGCTCTGCTGTTTTCTGGACTGCTTATGAGTAACAGAAGCCCAGGCCCATTCCAACTGTGTGTGATTCCGCAACCTCCAAGGAGGGAGTGACTATAAAAGCTGAGTTGCACTAGGCCTGGCAAGGCCTCAGACTGCTGCTGCATCGCCATCTTGAGGCCTGGTGCTCTACAACCCATTATTGCACCAGTCCAAATAACAATCACTCCACAACTTGGTCCAGGAAAATTCCAGAATCCGGGATTTTAATCTATAATTGGTAGCTTTGGGTGGGGAATGAAATTGCTGGAGTGGGGATAAGGTCAGTCGTGGCCTAGCTCATGCCGGCTCGCTTCCATGGGTCTCCTGGGCTCGCGGTTGCTAAGTCCTGACCCAGTGAGACTAGTTTTCCCTCCTTAATCCAACTTGCTGCTAATTTTTTACTTAATTTTATTATCTCAGCTTTTAACCTCGATTTGGGAGCCGGCCAGTTCTGATTGATATTGATATTGCCATCTAAGATTTATTAATTGTTCAGTGCTATTATTGATTACTTGTTGCTTTGATAACTGCCAATCCTGGTTCTTGCTTATTGAAATAACTCTCGACTGGATCCCTATTAGTACTTTATTGAATTAGCACTTTTAACTAATGTTGTTTTAATTTATTGTGTTTTATGTTTTTATCTTGTTATTATAATTGTAATTTATTGTGGCATCGAATTGTTGCCATTGTTAGCCGCTCTGAGTCCTCCTGCGGGGGTGAGAAGAGCAGGGTAAAAATGTTGTAAATAAATAATAAATAAATGAGTAATACTGAGTTTTTGAGGCAAATAAAGCCCCATCAAATGCCCAGACAGTAGGTTTAAAGTGAGATCTTGGTTCAAGTCCCTACTGGACCACAAAATGCATTGTGTGACCATGGGCTAGTTAATTTTCTTTGGCCCTGATCTACCTCACACATTTTTCAAGGAATATGTAGAGCAGAACCATGAACGTAAGACATACATTTGGCTAACAAGTGATAAATATTTCAGGTGCTGTTAGAGGAAGAGGAGCCGGTGGGTTCCCCTGAGGCTGACCAAGTCTTGCCTGAGATGGAGCAGAAGCAGCTTAGTATGAAGACCAAACAGGAAGATGACAACGGGCTTGCTGGACCCTTGGGTAAGAAGAACAGGCTGTTTGTTTTCTTGGTTGTTGGGGATTTTCTTTCTAGACTATTCACAGCACTGTGGCTGCTTCTGTCCCTGAGTAGGGCTTTCCCTAAGACCAGTGGTTCTCAACCTGTGGGTCCCCAGATGTTTTGGCCTTCAACTCCCAGAAATCCTAACAGCTGGTAAACCTGGGGACCCACAGGTTGAGAACCTCTGCATTAGACTTTTGGATTGTCTAAGACCAAGGATCTGCCAGGTACATGGGGCTCTCAGCTCCTGTAAAGCTTTACCAGAGGGGATTGAAAGTTGTAGTATCCTGGAGTAAGTTAAGGGACTGCATGGACAGTCCACTGGCCTGGAAATCCTCATCATCTCTAGTCAATCCTCACCTGGATTATTGTATTCAGTTCTGCCCACTGAATCACACTGGAGGATCTAGCAAATTCCTAGAGAGATAATTTCCCCTTAAGTGTAAGTAAGTGAAATCATACATTGAGGGTGATGGTGTTACCAGTGTACCCTGTAATGACATAGAGTCATAGAGTTATAAGATACCGCAAGGACCATCCAGTTCATCTCCATTCTGCCATGCAGGAAAGCACACTCAAGGTACCCCCGACTGATGGCCATCCCATTACTGTTTAAAAACCTCAAGAGAAGGAGACACTACATTTCCTGCGATAATGCATGGGTACCTTTCTCATAATCCGTGTTGTGTATGGGTCTCTCATAAAACTCTCTCATAAAATAACTGGTTTATATTATGCACTCTTACAACCAAAAAACAACATTGGAATCATTGGGTTGTAGTAGGTTTTTCGGGCTGTATGGCCATGTTCTAGAATAATTCTCTCCTGACATTTCACCTGTATCTATGGCAGGCATCCTCAGAGGTTGTGAGGTTTGTTGGAAACTGGAAAATTAGGTTTACATATCCGTGGAAGGTCCAGGGTGGGAGAAAGAACTCTTGTCTGTTGGAGGTAGGTGTGAATGTTTCCAATGGCCACCTTTTCCTAGTTTCCAACAGACCTCACGACCTCTGAGAATGCCTGACATAGATGCAGGCAAAACACCAGGAGAGAATGTTTCTAGAACAGGGGTGGGCAATTATTTTTTCCAAGGGGCCACACGAGAGCCAAAAAATATTATGGAGGGCTGCACCTAAAGGCTGAACTACATACTACATAATATCAATTGAATTTCTTTAATAATAATAATAAAAGGCAGTACATTGAGTTTTTGATATATTAATAAGACTGATAAGAGTATATGTTGTGAGCAATGAAAAAGAGAGGTCATAGGAAAAATGACATTTATTCACTAAAATTTTCGAAAACAATGGTTAACAAAATGTGAACATTTGTATCATTTGTGATTCATTATATCAGGGGTCAGGAACCTTTTTGACTCAGAGAGCCATAAAAGCAAAATATTTGGAAATGTATTTCAGTGAGAGCATAATAATAATAATAATAATAATATTCATTCAGCCTCTGCTAATAATAATAATAACAACAACAACAATAACAGGTTCCTAGAGTAGGAGGAGACCTCCAAGGGCCATCCAGTCCAACATCCTTCTGCCATAAGGGAAAAACATAATCAATGCACTCCTCACAGATGGCCATTCAGCCAATAATAATAACAACAACAGGTTCCTAGAGTAGGAGACTTCCAAGGGCTATCCAGTCCAACCTCCTTCTGCCATAAGGGAAAAATACAAAGCATTCCTCACAGATGGCCATTCAGCCATCTTGAACCAAACTCGGCACACTGAACTCTCATGAGACCAACAGAAAGTATTGAAAGGGTTTGCTGGGCATTTACCTGAGTTTGGGAGTTGTAGTTCTCCTACATCCAGAGAGCACTGTGGACTCAAATAATGATGGATCAGGACCAAACTTGGCATGAGTCCTCAATTTGCCCAAAGAGGCAGAAGAGAAGAGAAGAAAAGAGGAGGAAGACGAGGAAGGAATGGAAGTGCCCCCCCCGCGTGCTCTGGCCTCAGCCCCGCCCCTTTCCCACTCTGGTCCCGCCCCCTCTCCATCGCTGCACTCCTGCTCCTTCCCTCTTCTGTTCAGGTGGTGGAAGGGGAATGAATGAAAGGGGGAAAGAGAGAGGGAGAGAGGGAAGGAAACAGGAAGACAGGAAACAGAAGAAGGGAAAGAGCACTGAGGCAAGAGGGAGGGGGGAGCGCGCGAGGAGGAAGTGAAGGGAGGAGGCGGAGGGCGAAGGCATGCTCTTGCTCCTGGCCGCCTCCCCTTCTTCCCCCTCTCTTCCCTTCCCCTCTGCTTGCCTGCCTGCCTGCTTCTTCACGTTTGTAGCTGCCCCAATGGGAGTTCGCCTCCCTCTCTTCAGGACAAAGCCTTGAGGGAGCCAAGGGCCGGACAGCATCAGCTACCGGGCCGGATGCGGCCCGCGAGCCGTAGGTTGCCCACCCCTGTTCTAGAACATGGCCATAGAGCCCGAAAAAACGACTACAACCCAATGATCCCAGCCATGAAAGCCTTTGACAACAAGCAAGTGTTTGGAAGTGTGTGGTCTGAGCAGACCACGTGGTCTGCAGCCCCTCCCACAACTTCTCAGGAACCATAGAGTAAAGGAAGCTGCATATCAGAACACACATACAAAACAGTAAGCAATAGGATCATACATAAACAGATTACCAGAGAAGGTTGAAAAAGGTTGTCATTTCCGACACCAGCTCTATTTAAAAACCTCCAGAGAAGGAGACGCCGCATTTCCTGAGAAGATGCACGGGCACAGCTGCCCTCTTAGTTTGTGGCAAAGTCTTGTACCCAACTCATAATCAGTGTTGTGTGTAGGTCAACAATGGTTGTTATACACCATGAAGGAGCGTATAATATGAATAAATAAACATGAAGCTTGTTGAACCACAGAAATGGATGCCGTGCGAGGAACAGAAGGAAATGAAAAAAATAGAAAAACAGTATACGGTCCAAGATTCAGAAACTTTCTCAAGCTATACAATTTTTCTTGGTCAGTGAAAAGAAAGTAGGGAGGAGCCTAACTTTCCCAGGGAAGAATTTCCAAAGACTTGGGAGCAACCGCTGTGTTTCGTTCCCCCTAAACCTTTCTGAGAAGCTTTGAGGTGGCATTATGAGGCTGGGACTTAATTTGCCCTCTGCTTTATTTCCAACAGCTGATGAATGGAAAAATCAGAATGAGGGGCAACTAAATGAGGATTCCTCACAAAGAACAGAGTGTGGACCATTGAGGAAGAGTGTTTGGAACCTAGATGGGCCAGCGAGCCAAGACGGAAGCCATATGGAGAAGCCAAAAGCCAAACCCTTCCAATTACAGGTGGGAGACTTCCACGAAATTTCAGTCCAGCAGGAAAGTGAAAAAGAAAAAAAGGGGATTGCCTTCCCCAGTGTTCATTGGAGAATTCACCCTGAAGACCAAACGGATCTAATATTTGCAAAGACTTTCAATCAAAGTAGAAACCTCACTGAATGTGAAATGTTTTCTGAAGCGACGAGTTCTTATATATACCTGAATCAAAGTACTTCTGCAGACGAGAGACAGTGTTTGAATTCGGAGCTTCTTACGCAGGAGTTGGAAGAGAGGTCTGAGGGGGATTTTCCGATGGAGTCCCCCGAAAGTTTTCCTACGTGTGGTCGTGCCTCCCCACATGGCAGTGGGCGGAATGAGGGACGTGCGGGTGGACCTTTACCCCTGGTGCTTGGAAGGCCTAGGTCCTCCGTCTGGGACCACTTCCATGTACGGCTAGAGGATCGCACGCAGGCGGTGTGCAAGCACTGCAAAAGAAAAGTCAGTAGGGGCAAAAATATAAAACATTTGTCTACGACCGGGATGCAGATGCATCTCAAGCGGCACCACCCGCTGAAAGTTGGCATGCCTCTTCAGACTGGGACTGGTTGCGGCATAAGCAGCAGCAAAACTCCTTCCAGCCCCCCTGCGGCTGGGAGGGAGAAGAGGCAGGTCACACTGGAGCAGTGGGACACGATCAGGGCCAAGGACAGAGTGGGTGGCAAGCTGCCCACTGTGAAGGAGATCACGCAATGCTTGGGAGAGATGCTGGCTCTCGACAACCAGCCCTTCCTGATAGTGGAGTGGGAAGGGTTTTGTCGCTTGATGGCACTGGTGGCGCCCCACTACAAGGTCCCCTCGCATACCACCTTTTCAAGGACGGTGGTGCCATCCCTGTATCGTGGCTGCAGGGAACATGTCGAGCAGTTGCTGGATGGCGCGGGATGGACATCCATCCACTTCACCACAGACATTTGGTCCACCACTGGTGAAGGCAATGCCTACCTCTCCCTCACAGGGCATTGGTGGGAGAGAGAGGGCACCATGGAAACAGGGCATCACTGGGCTCTGCTCCATGTCGAAGTGATGGACAAGGCCCACACTCCTGCAGAGATCCACCAGGCCATAGATCGCATGCTGGAGGGGTGGCTGTCTGAGAGGCAGCAGCTCACCCGTGGATTTATGGTAACGGATAACAGGGCAAATATTGTACGGGCGATGGAGGATGCTGGCTTCCGAGGCGTGAGCTGTCTGGCGCACATGCTTCACCTCACCATCTGTGAAGGGCTAGGGCTGGCTACTATTCCCTCTATTGAGACCCTCCCGAGCGGCATCCAGGACATCACTAAACTGATTGATCGGTGCCGCAAGATTGTGAACCACTTCCACAGCAGCGTCAAGGCTGGAAGACTTCTATGGGGGAGGCAGACCATGGAGCGGGTTCCACAACACAAGCTGTTGCTGGATGTCCCCACCCAATGGAACTCCACTTTCCTGATGCTACAATGGCTTGTGGAGCAACAGGAGGTGATCCAGAGCCTCACCCTGGAATTAGAGGGTCTCAGCCCTGTGCAGACGCCCCTGTCCAAGCATGATTGGGACTGCATCTCCCAGCTGGTCCTTGTTCTCCAGCCCTTCCTGGAGGCCACAGAGACCCTGAGTTCTTCAACAGCCCTTCTCAGTCATGTGATCCCTCTGGTGCTGGGGCTGAAGGAGCACTTGGAAAGTCTAGGCAGGGACAGTACGCTTTCAACCCTGGCTGGAACTCTGACGCCCCAGGTGCAGGCAGTGGTGACAAGCATGACTAGTGCCGTCACCAAACACCTGGAGCCACTGTTCAGCAGTAGGGCGCACATGTTGGCTGGCATGTGTGATCCACGCATGAAGGTCACCGTATGCTCCGACAATGCGGCCACACACTGGAAGGCTGAACTGGTGTCAGCGGTCAGGGCAGCGTACCTGCACAGGGGTGGAGAGGCAGAAAGTGTAGCTGGCACACTTGGTGCCACCACCTTGTCACCCTCATCTACACCAGAGACCCTGAGCAGCATTGTCCCCATGGCTGGCAGACGGCAGCATCAGGAGAATGGGTACTTTACCAAGGCCTTGGCAAAGATGGTTGGGCCCAAGTACGGTCAGCCATGCAGGAGAGACAAAGCGGAGGTTTCTGTAAACCAGTACCTGGAGGAGCCGGTGGAGGATCTATCCTGCGACCCCTTGGCTTACTGGACATCCCGGAGCCACATGTGGCAAGATCTGGCGACGGTTGCCCGGGAACACCTCAGCTGTCCACCAACCCGTGTGCTGAGTGAGAAGGTGTTTGGCATGGCTGGAGATGTTGTCACACCTCACTGGACCATGCTGGACCCTGCCTTAGTGGAACAGCTGGTGTTCCTCAAGACCAACTTGCCCCTCCTAGGCTTCCCGGACCTGGACCCCCAGCTGAGTTGAGCATGGCAGACACACACTTTTTCTGCTGCTGCAAAACTCCCACTCCATCCATTTGAGTTTGCTGACGTTTGCCCAGGTAGCATAAATACATCATGTTTTCTGCTACACTAAAAAAAACCCCTGAAAACGATGACATTTTCTATAACGGATGAGTGGCTGGGTACATATTTTAAGTTAATATCAGCATGTTTAAATAAATATATTTCCAGGTATTGATTTCCAAGTTCATTCAATTGTTGTTGTTGTTGTTTTGGAATGACTAATAGACATTATGTTGAAAAATTAACATTACAGTGTTCCCTCACGTATCACGGGTGTTACGTTCCAGGACCACCTGCAAAAAGTGAAAATCCACCAAGTAGGGACGCGATCTTTATTTTAATATTTATACATTATTTAAGTAGTTATACACTATTTTAAGTTTTTATAAACCCTCCACACACATTTCTACACTACATAACCCTTCTTAAACATGTTGTTTACGTAATCCTCTGGTCTGGCTTTATCCGCAGAGGTAGCCTCTCCATACAGACAAATACTCTTAAGTCCATATTGAAAAACAGTGAATCTGCGAAAAGCGAAGTAGCGAGGGGCCACTGTATAGTTTAAGGAATAAATACCTTGAGTATAAAGTAACAGCAATGAGCAAGCCATTGGTTTTAACCTAATCCTCATTATAATTACCTCCAGCACCTAGTAACCAAAGATATACAGTACAGTATCACTTATCCAACCTTCGCTCATTCAGCATTCTTTATTACCCAATGCAGTCTGCCTCCCGCCCGGATCCACAGCTGTTTCAATACATTGCGATGTTTTGGTGCTAAATTCATAAATACAGCAATTACTACATAACGTTACCATGTATTGAACTGCTTTTTCTGTCCATTTGTTGTTAAACTTGTTTTGGTGCTTAATTTGAAAAATCATAAAATAATTTGACATTTCATAGGCTCTTCCTTAATCCCTCCTTATTATCCAACATTTTCGCTTATCCAACATCAAGTCCAGTCGTGTCCGACTCTGGGGGTTGGTGCTCATCTCCATTTCTAAGCCAAAGAGCCAGCATTGTCCATAGACATCTCCAAGGTCATGTGGCCGGCATGATTGCATAGAGCGCCGTTACCTTCCCGCTGGTGTGGTATCTACTGATCTACTCACATTTGCATGTTTTCAAACTGCTAGGGTGGCAGAAGCTGGAGCTAACAGCGGGAGCTCACGCCACTCCAGGGTTTTGAACCTGCAACTTTGTGTCCAGTCTCATTATTTGGTCTTTAATGATATTTCTACTGAGTGGTAACTCTGATATTCTTTTAATAATTGCATCTTTTTTTCTGCATATTGTGAAATAGAACTGGTGCACATCTTAGGAGAGTTTCTTTAATAAATCCTCCCTCACTGAGTGCTTTTCCATGCTGAGCTATGGTGTGAGCAATGCTCAAAATTGCAGATGTTAAATTTGTAGATCCTTTCACAAATTTAAGGATGGAATTAGATTGGCTTTTATAAAGGAAATGTATTCTTTCCTTTCATCTTCATTTTTTTTTCAAGAGCTGGGAATGATTAGTTTCAAAATCTATTTATATTCCATGTTCTGCTTACTACCGTTTCAGTACGTAGAACGCAAAATGATCTGCCGTACATCTCCGTCCATGTCTCCTGAAAGGGTTTATTTTATTTTTTGGGTTCTCCATCAGGGGGGCAGTGACAGAAGATAGAATTATAGATAACCTGTTAGCCCTGCAGGCAATTAGGGGTTCACTAGCCTAACTGACAGCAATATAATAATAATAATAATCTTTATACCCCGCCACCATCTCCCCAAAGGGGACTCAGGGCGGCTGAGCCCAAAAGTACATTTCAATACAGTAACAAAAAAACATAAAGCAGCATTACAACAAAATAGTAAAATAAAATAAATGCAAAATATAATAAACAATACAAAGTAATGCACTAAAAACAATGGACATAATCACAATAAGCGGGCCACATGTGCAGTCACAATGATAAAAACTAAGGATGAGATAATATAAAACCTATATATTTGTAAGTGAGGTTCATATGGCACATGTAACTGACTTTTAGGAAAGGGCAGGATTAATAAGCAGAAATAGGATGCACAACAGTAATAGTGGTGAAATGGAGTCTGCACTATGCTGCAAGATGGTGTGTTTTATGAAAATTAAGATGGCTGCCACTGTATGCCTCTGCGGCCAGCAAATCCACATTTTTCCATCTGCAGCTGGCACCCTATCTGACCAGAGACGACCTGGCCACGGTGATCCAAGCCACGGTCATCTCAACTGTAACACTCTTTACATCGGCCTCTCCTTGTCCGTGAACCGGAAACTTAAGCTCGTCCAGAATGCTGCTGCTAGACTTCTCACAGGGACTCCTGTGAGATGTCATATAACACCTATTTTGCAGCAGCTTCACTGGTTACCAATAGAGCACCGGATCCCCTTCAAGGGGATGGTATTAACCTTCAAGGCCTTACATGGTCTAAGGCCGGCGTATCTGAGGGACCGTCTTACTCCCTACCAACCCCGGAGATCACTTCGTTCTGCGGACTTGAATCTGCTGGAGGTTCCCAGTTTTAAAATCATCCGCCTAGCATCGACTAGACGCAGAGCCTTTCCCGCTGTGGCTCCATCGTTATGGAATGCTTTGCCAGTCAAAGTTCGGGCCCTGCGGCATCTCTTGCCCTTCCGCAGGGCTTGTAAAACCCATTTATTTCGTCTGGCATTTGAATGTGGTTTTTAACTTTAAAATTGTTGATGGTTTAACTGTACTTGGGAGTTTTATGATTATGCTGTTATATTGTTATATTGTTTTGTTGTAAGCCGCTCCGAGCCCTCGGGGAGTGGCGGCATATAATATCGATTAATAAAAATAAATAAAGAAATATATCTAATGGAAATGGCACCAATAGCACAGGCCCTCGCCTCTCCCAGTCTCTCCCTCACTTATCTAAGTAATGATGGCCAATTACAAATTCACGACATCCCAGAACAGTAGATTTGATGATGGTTGGATATGTGGTTGCTGGTAATGGCACAGGGTCCCCACAGGTGTCTCTTGCTGCTCCCTTCCTTGCCAAGTCCTCCTCCTCCTCCCCCCGAGGAGGCCATACCTATAAAATGGAGAAGAACATTGCTATAGCACTGCTAGCTCTCCCAGTTAGTTGCATCTGTCATTTTGAAAGCAGCAGACATTTTGAAAACTGATGCTGTGAGGCAACGCCTCTACAATAGAGAAGAACATTACTATTATTTCCAGTCCTGACCATCTGAGTTCAAAAATCTCCAGAGGAAACATGTCATACAATCACCCTGGAGGATCTATTGTAGCAAATGCCTAGAGAGATAACTTTCCCTTAAGTGTAAGTAAGTGAAATCATAGATATGGATTCTGCTGATCTGGATGCCGTAAAATACTTGTAATATTGGGGGTCATGGGGGGGACTCCACATTTCCTGAGAAGATGCGTGAGCACAGTTGCCCTCTTAGTTTGAGAAAAGGTCTTATACACTTAAATCTATAGCTCAGATTGAACCTACTTGAGGTAAACTCGGGGCCGGAGAGATAGCACAGGGGTAACAACAGCTGTGCTTGCAATCAGAAGGTTGCATGTTTGATTTCTGGGCTGGTCTGGATACCCAGCTGTGAGCCCTGTCCACTGTTCACCCAACAGTTTGAAAACAGCCCAGCTGTGAATAGATGAACTGGAAACCGCTAAGCGGGGAAAGATTTATACAAGAAAGGACTTTACAACGCCTGAATAAAAAAAAGATTGGCTATTGGAAGGTGGAATGCGGAAACAGAGGCTCTCCGTCATGAGGATGAAGCAACAGCACCCCCTTGTGACGTCATGACGTAATGGAGCAACCGCACCCTGTGACGCAGCCAGAAGAAGAAAAAATCCTTCTAAATTGTACTTGTATTGTAATTGTATGTCAACCGGCAGGGATTGTCTGCCGTATGTGTAATGTAATCCGCTCTGAGTCCCCTTCGGGATGAGAAGAGCGGAATATAAATAAAGTGTATTATTATTATTATTATTAACTCGAAGAGTATCTCTTTTCGCTATTAACAAATTTCCCAAGTCACATTTTGGGTGATTTAAATGCAAGGATTGGTCCCAATAATACTGGGATGGAAAAGAAATATCAAGCATTATGAGACTTAAGGGACAAAGGCCATTTCCCCCTTGGAAAATCAAATGACCAGAAAACAAATTTTGCTGGCTCAACTCCTGTTTAAATTGGACCTTCTGATTCTGAATAGGTTGAACTCACCTTTTCAAACTACTTCCTGTATTCAGGTCGAAACTTGCCTTGTATATATTTGCAGTGTTTTTACCCTGGTTCATACGCATTTAGCATTGACTCATAGAATCATAGAAAAACAATGCCATGCCATAAAAGTACATTCAAAGAACTTGTTGTACTTTTAAGTGGTCTTATCAATTTATGAATCTGCTGTGCACTTTTTTCAGTGAGGAAACTGGGTCTTTAGACCGTAATAAAGATTGATTGATTAAATAACTTGTTATGCCTGATGACGGAGCCGTATAAGGGATATAACCTGAATAAATAAACGTGAAGCTCTTTGAACTACAGAAATGGATGCTTTGAAATGAACAGTAGAAAATGGGAAAAATAGAAAAACAATATAGGGTCCAATTTTGCTTTTGGTTCTTATTCAAGATTCATAAACTTTCACAGACTATTCAATTTCCATTGGTCAGTGAAAAAAAGAAAGATAGGACAATCCTAACTTTGCCAGAGAAGAATGTCCAAAATCTTGGGAGCAGCCACTGTGCAACCACTTGCCTCCCCTGATCTTTCCTGGGAAGCTTCCTGGTGGCATTGTGAGAATGGGCCTTAATTTGCCTTCTGCTTTATCTCCAACAGGTGATGAATGGAAAAGTGAGAATGAGGGGCAATTGGGTGAGGATTCCTCAGAAAGGACAGAGTGTGAAGCATTGAAGGAGAATGTTTGGAGCCAAGATGGGCCAGAGAGCCAAGATGGAAGCCACACGGAAGAGCTGGAAGCCAAACCCTTCCCAATTCTGGTGGGGGACTTCCACAAAAACTCAGTCCAGCAGGAAAGCGAGAAAGAAAAAAAAGGAATTGCTTTCCCCAGTGTTCATTGGGAAATTCGCTCTGAGGATGAATCAGATTCAATGTTTGCAAAGAGCTTCAGTCAGAGTGGAGACCTGACTGAATGTGAAACGCTTTATGAAGGGACGAGTTCCAACATATACCTGAATCAGAGTATTTCTGCAGACGAGAGGCAGTGTGTGAATTCAGATCTTGGTAAGATGCAGCAGCCAAGGATCCAAAAAGGGGAGAAGCTGTTTAAGTGTTTGGAGTGTGGAAAATGCTTTGGGAAGTGCCAGAGAATCCACACTGGTCAGCTTGGAGTGTGGCCATCCCAACTCAAGTCAGAAATTCACACCAGATAATTCACACAATGCACACCAGATAATCCACACTGCAGAGAAGCCATATCAGTGCTTGGAGTGTGGGAAATGCTTTGGTCGGAGTTCCCATCTCAAGTCACACCAGATAATTCACACTGCAGAGAAGCCATATCAGTGCTTGGAGTGTGGGAAATGCTTTGGTAGGAGTGACATTCTCAAGAAACACCAGAGAATCCACACTGGGGAGAAGCCGTATCAGTGCTTGGAGTGTGGGAAATGCTTTTGTTGGAAGGACCACTTATTGAGACACCAGGTAACCCACATAGGGGAGAAGCCGAATCAGTGCTTGCAGTGTGGGAAATGCTTTGGCCGGAAGACCCACCTCTTGTCCCACCAAACCATCCACACTGGGGAGAAGCCACATACCTGCTCCAAATGTGGCAAGAGCTTCCACAACCAGTACAGACTTGTCAGACATAAGAGAATCCACACCAGAGAGAAACCGAACTTCCGTTCAGATACGGGAAGGGCTTCAGCCAAAGTAACAGCCTGACTTTACATCAGAGAACCCATGCCAAGAGAAACAGGTACAAGAAACCCAGCAATTACTGAATGCTGGCATGGCCCTGTTTAGTCGTTTCTCTCTATCCAAGGAACAGTGTAATGGCATCTTTCAAATAAATACCCTTTATCAGGCGTCCTCTAAGTTTTTAAGCAGAGGGCTGGTTCACAGTTCGTCAAACCATTGGGAGGCCGCACTACAGTTTGAAGAAATAATGAACAAATTCCTGTGCACACAGTACATACCTTATTTGAATAGAATAGATCAGTGGTTGGAGTGTGGGAAAGGCTTTGGTCGGAGTGACTATCTCATATCCCACCAGATAATCCACATGACTTTATGGTCATTGTACACCAGTGGTTCCCAAAGTGGGCGGTACCACCCCCTGGTGGGTGGTGGGGCGATCTAGGGGGGTCCTGGAAGGCCCAGGAGAATTTGGGGGGCGCTGAACCCCTGTAAGGGGGCAGTGGGGACGGTGGCGTGAGCCAGGTGACAGGCTACCATCCATCTCTGTGTGTCTCTCTCTCTTCTTCCCTCCTCCTGCTCCCTCCTCCTCCTCTTGCCAAGCAAGGGATAATAATAATAATACCTTTGGGTTGCCTTCCAACTGGTTGAGTCTTATAACAATATTAATAACGTCCTTCAACATATTTAGTGGAACATGGATTCAGTGCAGTAACCAATTTATTAACAAAAAAAGAAACCGATTGCAAAATAGTCAATGGCGATGATTTGAGATTACTGCTGACGAAAATAGAGCCGAGGATGACTAGATTGGTAGCAGCAGACCAGGTTCATCCTTCTCATTAAGATGATCTCGAATGTTTTCAATTTTTTTGTATTACAATAAATAGTTTTATAATTTCAAACTTCAATATTTCTAATTTACAGCTTTATTATATTTTACAAAAAAGGTGTAAATATGAATACATATATCTTTCTGTTTAATTGCTATTAAAAAAAAAATTTCTAGGGGGGCGGTGAGTAAAAAATTTTCTGGAAAGGGGGCGGTACGCCGAAAAAGTTTGGGAACCACTGTTGTATACTGTACAACGCAATTAAATGCTTTTTGCAGCACACATCACAAGAAGAACACGCCCATCCCTCCAAAGTCTAACCATTTGTGGGGGTCCTGTTTCCCTAACCCCAGTGAATGTGGCGGGCTGACGTTCTTGCCCTGTTTTGTCATTTACCACCATCATTGTTTGTTGCATGGGGCATTTTCACATATAAGGACAGGCCATCAACAAACACATTGTGGCTAGAAAACTAGGACTCCAACCAGGGGAACCCACTGGGTGACCTTGGGCAAGCCCCACTCTCTCAGCCTCAGTGGAAGGTTATGGCAAAGTAGATTTCTTGGAAGAAACCTTACCAAGAGTACACAATGGGAGCTGGTAGTGGTGAGGGATCCCTAGGCATTGAATCCTAGAGTTGGAAGAGACCCCAAAAGGGTCTAGTCTCTTCTACCATGCAGGAGCACACCATCAAAACATTCCAGACAGAAGGCCATGAAGCTTCTGTTTAAAAACGTCTAGAGAAGGAGACTCCACCGCACTCCAAACTAGCACCACATATTGCCAAAGAGCTCTGTCTGTCAGGAAGTTCTTCCATGTTTAGGTTAGTTTTTTTTCTAATTTGTATATAATTGCCTTTTCCAGTGAGTCATATCATCTCCATGATAGCCTTTTGGCCTTCTAGGGATAGTTCACATTGGATTTTATTTATTTATTTACAGTATTTATATTCCGCCCTTCTCACCCCACAGAGGACTCAGGGCGGATTACAATGTACATATACATGGCAAACATTCAATGCCATAGACAACATATACGTATAGACAGACAATCAGAGGCAATTTAACATTCCAGCTTCTGGCCACCAGGGGAGCTGTCACTTTCTCATTCTTTGCATACTTCCTGGAGATTTTTATGGCCCCGTAAATCAGTTAAATTAGCCTCCGCACAAAGTGGTACCTAAATTTCCTACTTGACAGATGCAACTGTCTTTCGGGCTGCAAAGGTCGACAACAAGCTACACAATTTTGGTCGGGAGCTCACTCCGACCGGGGCTGGCTTTGAACTCATGACCTTTTGGTCAGTAGTGATCTTAATGCAGCTGACTCCCAGCCAGCTGTGTCACAGTCCCAGTGTCCAAGACCAAATCTGTAGTATACACAAAACCAGTGCCACATTTCAAAACAAGTTATTAAAACATTGTCAGAGGAATTTCTTCCCTGTTCAGAAAAGCGTTTCCTCCCAGCTTCAAAAGCCACGTGTTTCCCAGGCTCTGCTCTTCCAGTGTTTTGGACTTCAGTTCCCAGAATTCCTGCTCCTTGACCAAGGAGGCGGGGGCTTCTGGGAGTTGAAGTCCAAAAGCCTGGAGGACCAAGGGCTGCTTGAAGGCAAACCTTCGAGATCTGGAGCTACAGCTGGCTAGAGAGGACTTCCTGCCGTGTTTTGTTTTGGAAGGATGTGGGCTGTGTCTCCTCTTCCTGGCTGGGCTTCTCCTCCAAAAGCGGCTTCTTGGGGAACTCCTGCCTTTGGCTCTTCTGTCTTGGAGGTTTTTGGAGGAAAAGCACAAAGATCTCAGCCTGAATTCTTGGATTGAGATGGAAGGAACTGGAGGGAAGAAGGTGAGTGAAGAGAGAGGGAGGAAGGAAAGGGAAATAAGGGGAAATGTTGCCTCTCCTCCTTTGGGAGCAGGATGGGGAAGAGCAGGAGGGTTGCAGCTGGAGTGTTCTGGGATGCATCTCCACTGGAGAAGGAATGCACTTCACACCCCTCACACTGCCCTGGCTTAGTGCTGGGGCATCCTGGGAATTCCAGTTTCACATATAATAATAATAATAATAGTATATAATAAACTTTATTTATACTCTCGGCATTACTTCGCGAATGAAGATTCTCAGGAAGGACTCATCCCACGCTTTGTACAAGCGCGTTGATGACTAAAAAGGCCAATCTGAGATAGGCAAGTTTGGTTGCAGAAAGCACAGCAGAGTGTCTCCTTGGGTGATGTTGTTTCCAAGTTGCGGTTCTTTCTGCGTTGTCGTTTCTCTTCGAGACCCGTTCGGCGTGTCTTCTCGAAAGAGGCCACAGCATTGTGGATAGTGTGTCTCCATACCTCCCGATGTGAGGCCAGGGTGGACCATTGTTGGTGATCAATCTGGCCGAGCCTGAGATGTTGTTTCAGGGAGTCCTTATATCTCTTTTGGGGGGCGCCTCTCTTGCGCTGACCTGTGGCGAGTTCACCACAGAGTAGTATCTTTGGGAGGCGGTGGTCCTCCATCCTAGAGATGTGCCCTGCCCAGCGCAGCTGAGTTCTCAATAGCATGGCCTCAATGCTGGTGATCCTTCTTGCTCAAGGACAGCAACATTCATCACATAGTCCTATGTATATTTAGGATTGTGCTAAGACAGTGCTGATGAAAGCGTTCGAGGAGTCGTAGGTGTATAAATAAAACTTTATTTATACCCCGCCCCCATCTCCCCAATGGGGACTCGGGGTGGCTTACATGAGTCCAAGCCCAACCGTGCATTACAGTGAAATAATACAAAACAACACACAAAACAGCAACACGATGAGGTAAATAAATAACTAAAAATACACTAAACAATATAAAATAATACAACAAAATAAAATCAGACATAGAAACAATGAGTCGGCCACATGGAAAAGATAAAAACTTTAAAACCCAGGATGAGATAGGAGTGGAGCAGAACATCTGTAAGGGAGAGACTCATAGAACGGAGTCATAGAATTAAGCATTGAAGGTGCGGCGAAAAAGGGGGGGATGTAAGGTTAATCTCCAAATGTGCAATGGAAAAGCCAGGTCCTTCTTGAAGGTTGCTAGAGTGGGGGCTTTCCTAATCTCAGGGGGTAATGAGTTCCAAAGTCGGGGGGCCACAGAGGAGAAGGCTCTCTCCCTTGTTCCCACAAGGTGAGACTGTGATGTCGGTAGAGGTGAAAGAAGGGCCACACCCGAGGATCGAAGAGATCGGGCCGGTACGTGGAAGGAAATGCGGTCACGAAGGTAGGCGGGTACCAAACCGTTTAGGGCTTTACAGGTGATTATAGAAGGTCTTTCCCTTCTCTGTCAAAGAGTGCTGGGGGCTCCCCAAACCACAGCTGCCCTGATTCTATATCATTGAGCCTGTCAGTCAAAGAGGGCACCAGACGGCATTCATTATACAGTGTAGATCAGGCATAGGCAAACTTTCCAACTTGGGGGCCACGGGGTGGGCTGGAGTCGGGTGGGCATGCTAAGAGGGAGGTAGAAAGGGAAGGAAATACAGGAAACCTTTGGATCCCCCAAAGGGTTGGCCTTGGTCAGGATGAGATGGTGGATGGGAAAGGAAAAGTATATCCATTAGACCCCCGTATTGCCTAATAATAAATAAATAATAAACTGGGTTGTTGCAGGTTTTTTCAAGCTATATGGCCATGTTCTAGAGGCATTCTCTCCTGACGTTTCGCCTGTATCTATGGCAAGTAGGCCTGGGCAATCATGGGAATGTGGCACAGCTGGCTGGGAGTCAGCTGCATAAGATCTCTACTAACCAGAACGTCATGAGTTGGAGATCTGCCTGGGTTGGGGTGAGCTCTCGACCAATTGTGTAGCTAATTGTCTGTCTATATAAGTTGTATGTCTATGGCATTGAATGTTTGCCTGTATATGTGCATTGTGATCCGCCCTGAGTCCTCTGCGGGGTGAGAAAGGCGGAATATAAATGATGCAAATAAATAAATAAATAAATGATGTTCGAAATGGTTCTAAAGTACTTACAAAACTAAAGTTCTGTTGGTGAACACTAGGTGGCGGTGGTTCTTTGCTTCTACAGTGTTGCTAAAGTTCTGGTAATGAACATTTCAGAACTCTAACAAAACTTTCAAAATTTCATTATTATTTCATTATTGGCGATTTTAAAGACAGAACCAATTAGGAACTGCCATTTATAACGAAATTTTGAAAGTTTTGTTAGAGTTCTGAAATGTTCGCCACCAGAACTTTTACAACACTGTAATGTTCGCCACCTATTTTTCACCAACAGAACTTTAGCAACACTGTAGAAGAAAAGCACCAGCGCCACCTAGTTTTCAGCAACAAAACTTTAGTTTTGTAAGTAACCATTTAGAACCATGATTGCCCAGGCCTAATGGCAAGCATCCTCAGAGGTTGTGAGGATGCTTGTCATCGATGCAGGCGAAACGTCAGGAGAGAATGCCTCTAGAACATGGCCATATAGCCCGAAAAAACCTACAAAAACCCAGTGAATCCAGCCATGAAAGCCTTCGACAATACAAATAATAAACTTTATTTATACCCCGCCACCATCTCCCCGTAGGGGACTCAGGGCGGCTAACATGAGGCCAAGCCGAAAGATACAATACAGCAAAAATACAGAGTGCAGACAACAAAAAATTACATCAGAATAAAATACAGTAGCAAAATAAAAGAAATGAAGCAAATTAACACAATATAAAACCAAACAGAATGGGCAGGCCATATGGACGAGGTAAAATGATAAAACCCTGGATGAGGTAGGAATAGAAAAAAAAATGTAATTGTGGGGAGACCAAAATGAGGTAAGTGAGGTAAGGCTTTCAGTTTAGGATGGAGTAAAGTGTCTCATAGGGTCAACACTATAGATGGAACAAACAGAAATGAGGTAAATGGTCACTCTCCAAAGGCACACTCCTGATCTAGAATCCTAGTGTTGGAAGAGACCCCCAAGGGCCATCCATCCAACCCCCTGCCATGCAAGAAGGCACAATCAAAGCACTCCTGATAGAAAGCCTCTGCGCAAAACCCTCCTGAGAAGGAGACCCCATCACACTCCCAGGAAGCCTGTGCCAATCTCCAACAGCTCTTACTCTCAGGATCTTCTTAATCTTTTCAGTCAAATCTCTTTTTCTGTCATTTGAAACCATAGCTTCTTTGTGCCCTGGTCTCTGGAGCAGCCAAAAGTCAGTCTCTCTCTCCCCCCCCCCCTCTCAATGGGACACCCTATCTTGAAACATGGTTCTCATGTTCCCTCTCTACCTTCACTTCTGCCAGCTAGGAAGGGAGGGAGGAAGAGAGGAAAGACAAAAGGAAGGAAAGACAAAAGACATTCAGTGGCCAGTTCCATTCCACTCCTCCATCTTTGCTCTTCCTGTTTAAAATCTGAACGTTGTAATATTCTTCTTTTTTTTCTTCCAGTTTTCTAGGCCATGAGCTCCATGCGAATGTTTTCAGACTGCTCCTGAAGAGTCCAGCATTTCCCACCATTTCAGGCTAGTATTGTCCAAGCATTAAAATGGAGACCCGAGAAAACCTTACAAATTACATACCAGAGGAGGTGACACGGGAAGTGAGAGGAGGCTGCCATGTGGGGACGACGGAGGCATTCCTGCCAAGGGGACCAGCAGAGGTGAAACAGGAGCCTGACAAAGACTCGCTTCAGCATTGGGAAACCCAATGGCAAGAGTTCCTGAAGAGCGTGGAAGGCCCTCAGCCAAACTGGGGGGGCTGTCAATCAAGGGAGGAGCCGTGGGACGACGCTAAAGCCTTCCTGGCCTCCTTTGAGCAAGTGGCCCAAGCCTGCCAGTGGCCCAAGGAAGAGTGGGTGACCCGGCTCCTGCCAGCACTGAGCGGAGAGGCCAAGCAGGCCTTCACCAGCCTGGAGGCTGAAGGCAGGGAGGATTATGGAAAAGTGAAGGCCGCCATCTTGCACGGGGATGCAATGAGGCGTGAGGAACTGCGGCAATGTTTCCGGTGTTTCTGCTACCAGGAGGCCGAGGGGCCGAGAGGGGCTTGTGGCCAGCTTCAGGAACTGTGCTGCCGGTGGCTGAAAGCTGAAAGGCATTCGAAGGAGCAGATCCTGGAGCTGCTGATCTTGGAGCAGTTCTTGGCCGTCCTGCCTCCAGAGATAGAGGCCTGGGTCAAGGAATGTGGTCCAGAGACTTGCTCCCAGGCGGTGGCCTTGGCAGAGGACTTCCTCCAGAAGCAGCGAGAGGAAGAGTCCAGGAGGCAGGAAAACCAGGTGAGGACTGTTCATTTGGTTCCAGGCATCCCAAAGGGCTGCTTTGTGCAAGGTGCCAACAAGATGCCAGGGTTGCAGTGTGTTTAGGTCTAGAGTAAGTACAACGTAGCTTGTATGGGGTTATCTTAGAGCCCTCTTAAGTCTCCCAGCATTTCTCTGCCCCAGTAGTTAACTCTTGGTTTTCTTTGTGGTTTTGTACCTAGAACAGCCATGGAAGGAGAAAAATATGGCAAAACTGCCTCACAAATTCCCATAAGGAGATGAGGAATATTGAGTTTTTAATTTTAGAAAAAGCTAAAATACAGTGGAGGTAAGGAGTGCTCTGCAAAGAGCCAATGCAGCCCCCATCAAATGCCCAGGCAGTATGTTTAAATGTGGGATTAGTATGTTTAACGTGGGATTAGGATTTATGAGAGTTGGGTTCAAGTCCCTTAACCATGGTCATGGGCTAGTTATTTTCTCTGGCCCTGGCCTACCTTACAAATACTTTGAGGACTATGTAAAGTACAGGAAATCCATATACATAAGATATACATTTGGGTAACAAGTGATAAATATTTTAGGAGCCATTAGAGGAAGAGGAGATGGTGGGTTCCCCTGAAGGTTGCCAAGCTGTGCCTGAGATTGAGCGGAAGACATTTAGTGTGAAGATTGAAGAGGAAGATAACGACAGGGATGCTGGACCCTTGGGTAAGAAGAATGGGCTGTTTGTGTCCTTGGATATTGGGAATGTTCGTCCTACACTAATCACCACATTGTGGCTGCTTCTTCACTGAGTAGGACCTTCTCTTAGACCTTTGGATAGTCTAGTGCAGGGGTGCCCACACTTTTTCAGCATGTGAGCTACTTATATTAAAACCAAGTCAGAAAGATCTACCTACCTCCTCAAGGCTGGGGAGGGGGTGGGGCTTGGCATGGCCTGGCTCCGCCCCCCTCTGGCTTCCACTCTACCAGCAGCTTCTCCAGGCTTGAGGAGGGCAGTGCCAAACCAGCCTTGTGCTAGCTATGCCACCACTGGCTTGGCATTGCCATCCTCAAGCCTGGAGAAGCTGCTGGTAGAGCTGAAGCCAAAGGGGGGCGCAGCCAGGCCACTCCAAGCTCCGCCCCCTCCCCGCTGGCTTTTGTTGGTTTGAACTTTAAAACATTTTGGTTTGTGTCTTTCGCTCTCAGTGTTTCTCAGTCTCTTAAATACTATATAGCACTGTACAACTTTCCTTGATAGTTGTCTTCTCCCAACTGTAATCTTCTAACTGTGTTCTAAACAGTCCCTGATCTGGTCACATGGTCTGCAGCCCCCCCCCCCCCAGCCTCAAGAACATCGAGTTAAGGAAAACTGCATACCAAAGAACACATATACACTTCAGTAACCAAAGCAGCATATTATATATGTAGGGGCAAAGGAACCAAAATACTTCCAAAAAGCAGGAGCCCCCTTTCCAGTAGGGAGGTCAAGGAAGGACACCACAAAAGGTAAATCTTCAAACTGCAAAAAAAAAATCCCCCCAAAAAACAAAGAAAACCCCAAAACTATTTATTGCATGGCCATAGCCATAATGACAAATGTGCATACAGGAATGCAATGAAAGGGTTTGTCGAAACCCCCAATGCCATTACCAGCAACCACATAACCACAGCAACCATCATCCAATCTACTGTTTTAAGGTGTCGTGGACTTTTAATTGACCACCATTACTGAGATAAGTGAGGAGGAGGCTGGGAGAGGCGAGGGCCTGCGCTATGGGTGCTGTTTCCCCCATTAGAAATATCGGCAGCCATCTTATTTTACATAAGGAACTCCATCTTGGAGCATAGTGCAGACTCCATTTCACAACTATTACTGTTGTGCATCCTTATTAACCACTATTTCTGCTTGTTGACCCTGCCCTTTCCTAAAAGACAGTTACATATTGTCAGAAATATTGAAAGATATCAGTGTATTTTTAATTACAAAAATGATGTACATGCTTTGAAAGAGTTGGAACGATGCAATGACTAAGCAAAACCAGTAGGGTAATACAAGGATTGAATGAAATGTAATGCCTCCACCTTCGTAACTCCTCAACAGATGGCTGTACTGGTATGTGGCAGGTACTTGTTCAGTAGACTCTCCTCTACAGTTCCATTTTGGTGGGAAGCCTTCGCATTGAATGGTTGTGTTGTTAAAGTGAGAAGTATGGATCCCTGCGCAGATGGTCGCTCAATACGACTTAAGCAACGTGCAGTCATTGAATTCTTGACAGCAGAAGGAGTTTCATCAGAGAATGCAAGCTGTTTATGGTGATGGTGTTGATGTGAGTACTGTGTGTCGTTGGGCGAGTAAGTTTAAAGATGTTGAGGTGGGAACATCTGACTTGCGTGACAAACAAAGAGTTGAACGTCCTGTGACAGCAACCACCGAGTTTCATAAGCAAAAGCTTGACAGGTTGATTCAGGACGATCGTCGTATCACTCAGAGAGAAATTTCAAGAATAATCAGCATTTCACAAGAACATGTGGGTTACATTATTGCTTTGTTCGGCTATCGAAAGATCTGTGCACGATGGATACACAGCAGAACTTCAGAGACTGGATCTCACCACCGTACGGCATCCTCCATACAGTCCAGATTTAGCACCGTCTGACTTCCATCTGTTCTCGATAGTGTAAGAAGATCTGTGGGGACATCATTACGCTACTGATGACAATGTTGCGAGAACTGCGAGATGCTGGTTGCGGAAACAGAGTGTCGACTTCTTCCGTGACGGCTCCAGAAAACTTGATCATTGTTGGCAGAAATGTAACAAATTGTCTGGTGATTATGTGAAAAAGTGAATAGTGGTAGTTAAAGAGCACATTCTAAGGATTATTTCTGCGTTTGATTTATTAAAATATTCCAATCCAAACCCAAGTAACGAAGGTGGAGGCATTACTTTTCATTCAACCCTCGTATAAGCAGGCATGCCTGAGAGTTACTTGCTCCTCTTGTATGAAGACTTCAGAATGCCTTGGTGTAAGGACTGCTATGTTTGATTACTCCAAGGAGAGAGCTGTTTCAATTTGAAGATTGTTGTATGTTCTTTATCTACGTAATAGAGAGGCCCAGCGTGAAGGCAAGAAGCTGAAGCAAAGATATAACAAGGAATTGTTTATTTTACTTATTTCCTATATTTATACCCCGCCCTTCTCACCCTCGAGGGGGGGACTGAAGGCGGACTCACAGAAACACCATACAATGCCAACATCATAAAAACAATCATACAATAAATTAAAAATATTTAAACAGTAATTAAAACAATTTATTAAAGCACGCCTGTTAAAGCCAGAATCCAAAATCCAAGTCCAGAGTATAAATAATCTTGATTATGTTATGGAATCCTTGTTTTTGTAACCGTATTATTTTTCTACAAGAAAGGCCTCCAAACGAAGATAACAATAGTCTCTGTGTGTTGTTATTTCATCCTTTACAGTCTGCCCGTTCTGGGTCACGCTGCTGTTGCTGCTACATAGGCTACTTTGCTGTATACTTTATAGTGAGGGTCTTTTGTTGTTAAGCCCATTTGCCTAATACATATGCCATCTTGTGGTCAGTTAGGCTAGTTCAGTGTTTCCCAACCTTCTTTGAGCCGCGGCACACTTTTAACATTAAAAAAATCCGGGGGCACACCACCAACCAAAATGACACAAAATGACACTCTAACAAAGTAAAGATTGGCGGGGGGATGGTGGCCTGCTGGGAGCAGCTGCTGGGAGTGCTGAAGCCGGGGGGAGGAGCCAGGCCGTGCCATGTCCCGCCCCTCCCCCCGGCTTCAGCTCTCCCACAGCTTCTCCAGCCTTGAGGGGGCAATGCCAGGCCAGCGGTGGCAGAGCCAGCACAATGCTGGCCTGGCACTGTCCCCTCAAGGAGAAGCTGTGGGAGTGTCGAAGCTGGGGAGGGGGTGGAGCCAGGCCGCGCCATGCCCCTCCCCCGGCTTCCGCTCTCCCACAGCTTCTCCAGCCTTGAGGGGGCAGTGCGAGCGAGGGGCGGGAGTCATGGCGGATTGGAGGCTGGCTGGGGAAACGGCCGAAGGAGGCGGCGCCCTGGCCCCTTCTTTTTTTTCACCGCCTGGCCCTCCCTCCTCCTCCCCCAAGCAGCAGGAGTTCGGGAGGGGAGAAGGAAGGGGAGCTTTTCTCACGGCACAGCAGGAGTTCCGTAACGGCACACTACTGTGCCACGTCACAGCGGTTGGGAAACACTGGGCTAGTTAACCCCTAATCATATTTTTTCTTCTTCTCATAGTGACACCCCACCCAAGTTATGCTTGGATTTTTTGGTAAATTTTGACACACCAAGCTCAAAAGGTTGCCCACACTGCCCTAAATTTTCCTGGGAAGCTTCCTGGTGGCGTTGTGAGAATAGGTCTTAATTTGTTTTCTGCTTTATCTCCAACAGGTGATGAATGGAAAAGTGAGAATGAGAGGCAATTGGGTAAGAATTCCTCAGAAAGGACAAAGTGTAAAGCATTGAAGGAGAATGTTTGGAGCCAAGGTGGGCCAATGAGCCAAGACAGAAGCTACACGGAAGAGCCGGAAGTGAAATCCTTCCCATTTCTGGTGGGGGACCTCCACAAAATTTCAGTCCAGCAGGAAAGCGAAAGAGAAAAAAAAGAGATTACTTCCCCCAGTGTTCATTGGAGAATCCCCCCTAAGGATGAATCAGATTTAATGTTTGAAAAGACTGTCAATCAGAGTGGAAACCTGACTGAAACACTTTATGAAGGGACGAGTTCCAACGTATACCTGAATCAAAGTATTCCTGCAGATGAGAGACAGTCTCTGAATTCGGATGTTGGTAAGATGCAGCATCCAAGGATCCAAAAAGGGGAGAAGCCGTTTAAATGTTCGGAGTGTGGGAAGTGCTTTGGTCGGAGTGCCCACCTCAAGTCACACCAGATAATTCACACCGGGGAGAAGCCGTATCAATGCTTGGAGTGTGGGAAGTGCTTTGGTCGGAGTGCCCATCTCAAGTCACACCAAATCATCCACGCGGGAGGGAAACCGTACCAATGCTCCGAATGTGGGGAAAGCTTCAACAAGAGTGTCAGCTTGTTTAGGCATCAGAAGATTCACAAGGGGGAGAAACTACATGGTTGCCCAGATTGCGGCAAAAGCTTCCCCAGTAAGTCGGGGCTCATTCAACACCAAAGAGTGCACACGGGGGAGAAGCCCTATCAATGTACAGAGTGTGGGAAATGTTTCAGCCACCGAGGAAGCCTTAACGTCCATCTACGGATGCACACAGGGGAGAAGCCGTATACTTGCTCTGGATGTGGCAAGAGCTTCCGCGACCAGTCCAGCTTTATTAGTCATAAGAGAATACACACCTGTCCAGAGTGCGGGAGGTGCTTCATCCAAATTATCAACCTGACTTTACATTTGAGAACCCATGCCAAGAGAAGCAACCACACAAAACTGTGTTAGTCTTTTTACAAAATCCAACAAACAGTCTAGTAGTAAAATAAAGAACAATTAACCAACATGAACTTACCCATATTTCAATGGGAAGTTTGGGCCTTCTTTTTGCTGATGAAATAGTCAAGTTCATTAGGTTTGTTGTTGTGGTGTGCCTTCAAGTCCTTTCAGATTTAGGGCAGCCCTAAGACTAAAGTTTATAGCAGGGGCTGGGTAATTTAACCTTGGAAACTGGTTGCCCCACATAGAATGATATGGACCTTGGAAAACTATAACTCCCAGGACTGCATAGTATAGAGTAGGGCTGCCCAGGAAGTCAATCGCGATCGACCAATCGATCATGGGACCGAAGAAAGTCAAACGCAGCCAGATGGGGCGCTTCTGAGAGGGGGCGTAGCCAGGCCGCGCCAAGCCCCGCCCCCTCCCCGGCTTCGGCACTCCCAGCAGCTGCTCCAGCCTTGAGGAGGGCAGGGCCAAGCCAGTCTTGTGCTAGCTATGCCACCACTGGCTTCGCCTGCCCTCCTCAAGGCTGAGCAGCTGCTGCTAGAGCTGAAGCCGGGGGCAGGCCACGCCAGAAAAAGTGTGGGCACCCCTGGTATAGAGCTATGGTATTTAAAGTAAGGTCCAGCTGCCTTCATTTCACAATGTAGATGCACCCAGAGAAGGTTCATGGACCTTGGGAAATTGCAATTCCCAAGACCATCTCATGGAGACATGACATTTAAAGTAAGGTCCAACTGCATGTATTACACAGTGTAGACGCACCCAAATAAGGGTATGGACCTTGGAAAACTATAACTCCCAGGATCGCATAGTATGGAGCTATGGTATCGAAAGTGGGGTGCAAGGGCATTCATTTCATATTGTAAATGCACCAAGAGAAGAGTATGGACCTTGGAAAACTATGACTCCTAGGACCGTATAGTATGAAGCTATGGTATTGAAAGTGGGGTGCAAGGGCATTCATTGTTGAAATATTGTAAAATAGTATAGTTTAAGAGGAATTTATATATATATATATATATATATATATATATATATATATATATATATATATGTCTTTTATGTTTTTAGAGTCAAACAACTCCTGTTGGAAAAAGTATTGTGTTTTGAATAGTTAAACTATGTCTGATATAGCCTTTCTCATGAGAGCACTTTTGTATACTTCTTGTCTCATGAGAAGCAAGGCTATTGAAAGAATAACAAACTTTAGTTATAGGTGTGTTCTTACTGTTAAGTCCAGCCTATTACTTATGGCAATATCTAATTGTAATTAAGAAGAAGGGAGGAGTTTTACCCTGTTGTTTCAATGCTATAAAAACATCCTCCATATTATATCCTTTATCTCTTTACGGATTCCTAATTTATGGTCTTACATCTTTTGTTACTGCTTTATTTCAATAAAGAGCCATGCCTACATAATTGGCATGTTTAAGGAATACTGAGATGTTTCCTTTCTTGCTTATTCCTAAGTCCTAAATCGACACGGCTCTCTGCTGTTTTGCTGCTCTACAAGAAACTTGTTTAAGTTTCAATTATAATTTTCATATCTATCTATGTATATAATAAAAGTCAGTGTTTGCGGAAGTGCGGTGGTGCGGAGGGAGGAGTATGTGGCAGCGTTTCGATTGGTTGCCACTGTAGGATTATTTGCATAAAGGACTCTGATTGGCCAGCCTCAGAACTCCAAAACTCTAAGGCACCAGACAGAGGGAATTGGTTGCCACTGAGAGACAATTTACATAAATGACTCTGATTGGTCAGCAAAACAGAATGCAAGTGAATGCTTGAGTTAGCCAAATGACCGTTTTTTTCTGTTGGAATTGAAATGTTCATTTTCTGGGAGATGCGGAGGTGCCAAGGAATATGCGACAGCATTTCAATAGGTAGCCACTAAGGGAATATTTGCATAAAGGACTCTGGCCAGCCTCAGAACACCAACATTCCACAGCCCCAGACAGAGGGGATTGGTTGCCACTGAAATGGGATGATGATGGGACTTGAAATACCTTCACCCACCTTCCGAGACCACTGCAACTCTCATCCAAACAATGATCAAGACCAAATGTGACACACAGAGCCCCCATGACCCACTCTACATCCTGGTGCTGTTTGGAGGGGGATGGACCATGGCCAATGGGACTTGCAGTACCTTCACTAAGTTCCTGAGAGCACTGCAAGCCACATAAACATCTAATAGGAACCAACCTTGGCACACAATGCCTTCCTCAAATAACCCGGGCACCGCTGGGTCCCCAAGCTAGTAGACAATAATTTACTACAGGTTATGGGCCCAGAAGCCAGAAGAATTATGGTTTTTGTGAGCATGTGGTGTCAAAAGAGTGACTTATGGTTTTTACAGAAAGTTGAGCCTCAGTAATTTGCAGTAACAGACTCCTGGCTGGACTCGGAAGTGGTGAAGTCTTTGCTTGGTAACAGACGGGTGGGATTACATTTCAGCGTTCCTGGCGTTTTCTGTGTACTGAAAGACTTCCGGAGAATCGCTCGAGGCCGGCTAGAGGGAGTTGATTTATGGGCTGCTGTTTCTTTATTCTTTTTAATAGATTTTTATTGAAAGTTTTGAATACATATACTGTAGATAAAAGAAAAAAATGGTTTTGGGGTAGGGAGACTTTGGGATATAGGGAGGAATAAGGGTTGGGAAGGGGTAAGAATAGAAGGTGCTGGGGGTAGTGGTTTGGTCAGGGATCCTGGAAGGTAAATACTGGGTAAGGGTAGTGAGAAAAGATAGAAAAAGGGGCATCTTGTTGACTTCCATCTTCCTTATTCACTGGTTTTATTCTTGCCTATCTGGTATAGTCCCCTTTATTCTCAAAGATTGTCACTTTTTGTGTTTTTGTAGACATGCGCTGTTTCTCCCTGTAGGAATTTTGGGTTAAGAACTCTTTTTTGCTTTTTTTCCGGTTTTTTTTAGTGATAGTCACTCATTGTTGCGTTAGGGGTGTAGTGTCCAAATTTGGTGTCAGTTCGTACTGTGGTTTGTGAGTTATGTTAATCCCACAAACAAACGTTACATTTTTATTTATATAGACGAGCTGTACCCTCTACGCTTAACTCACCGGCATCGAGGGCGCACTCGTCAGCTGCAGCCCCACCACGGGGACCATCCTCCTCCAGCGAGGACTTCTCTCTCTCACACACACACACACACACTCCCTCCCTGCTGCAGCCTCACATCTTATCCCTGCGCGCGCCTTCGCCTTGCTCCCGCCCCACCCAGGAGCAACCAATGAGCGGTCACTGTCAAGAGACGAGCGCCAGGGCCCGCCCACTAAAGCCTCAGTGGCGGAAGAAGCCCCGCGCGGGCGAAAGGTGGCGTCGGGAGCGGCGGTAGCGCGCCAGGTAGATCTTTGAGACTTGGTTGTTATAAAAGTAGCTTGCATGCTGTAAAAGTGTGGGCACCCCTGGCTTTAGATGAACTACCACTCCTCCTGGCGGGCCCCCAGCAAAAGCAAGGGTATCCCTCTTGGCAGCTAAACCAGGAAATCCCAACTGGATGGCCCCCCACGAGGGAGGTATTCCTCCAGGGGCAAACCAAGAATGGGCAACTTAGAAGTCCCTAAATAGACTCAGAAGCGGAGTGGACAGATCAGAAGACAACCTGGCAAAACAGCACTACCGAAAAGAATCCCTCACCTTGTGTGACTGTGGCGCTGAACCGACATCTCCGCATCTGTATGCTTGTCCACTGTGCCCAGCCTCATGTACAGAGGAGGAATTGTTGGAGGCTACAGACAATGCCGTTGCTGTTGCCCGTTTTTGGTCAAAATATATTTAGCCGCCTGCAAACCTATTTTTTATTAATTTTATACTAATTTATGCAATGCTTTTGATACGAAATAAATAAAGCACCATTCTATGGTCAACTATGTCTGATTTGAGTCTCCTTTGGTAAAAAAAACAAAGCAGGGTATACAGTGTTCCCTCACTTAATGTGGGGGTTACATACCAGGACCTCCTTCAATAAGTGAAAAACCGCGATGTAGGGAAGTGATATATATTTTAAATTAATATTTTTTGAAAACCGCGAAACAGCGAGTCCGCTAAAAGTAAATTGCGAAGTAGCAAGGAAATACTGTAAATACAACTAATAATAACCACTTTTTAGCAACAACAACATTGTAGGGAAGCCCAGGTGCGATGTAGGGCCTGGGCTTCCCTACATCGCGGATTTTCACTTATTGCGGGTGGTCCAGGATTGTAACCCCCGCGATAAGTGAGGGAACACTGTAAACTGTGTTGATGTAGCAATGCAAGAATTAAATGCATAGAGCTGTGATGTACTGCCAGAACGGTTCCAGTGTGAAGAAACCAGATGCCAGAGAACTGATAAGTCAGGAATGTGTGTTTTCTGCCACGTGTAGCAATGTGATCCGACGTGATTTATTTTGCTCCTGTATATTGTTTATTTATTTTATTTTATTCAAACTTATTTGCCGCCACTCCCAAGCGGCTCAGGGTGGCTCACATACGAATCACAGCAAACAATAAAAACAACACATTAAAATAGTATCATCATATTAAAACATCAGCAGTAAAATAGCGTTTACAACAAGTGGAACGACTAACAATTTTTCAAGAGCCAAAAGCTTGCCGGTACAATAATATCTTGCAAGCTTTCCGGAAGGCTAAAAGGCTCTGAAGGGCACACATTTCAGAGGGTAGTGCGTTCCAGAGGACAGGAGCTGTAATTGAAAATGCCCTTCTCTGTGTTGCGGTAAGATGAAATACCTTAAAGCTTGGGACCGCCAGGAGATTTTGCTCGAGGTTGGACTACTGTAATGCCCTCTACGTTGGCCTTCCCTTGTCAACAATCCAGAAACTCAAGCTAGTGCAGAATGCCGCCGCTCGCTTGCTGGTGGGAGCACCAGTGAGGGAGCATATCACCCCCATCTTGCGGCAACTGCACTGTCTCCCTATCGAGTACCGGATTGTCTTCAAGGTGCTGGTTCTAACCTTTAAGGCCATACACGGTCTAGGGCCTGTGTACCTGAGGGACCGCCTTACCCCCCATGTTCCCCCGAGATCGCTACGCTCGGAAGAGCAGAATCTGTTGGTCATTCCATCGATCCGCTCCTGCCATCTGTCCACTACGAGACAGCGAGCCTTCTCTGCCGCTGCTCCTGTGCTCTGGAACTCGCTTCCAGACCACACTCGGGCGATCTCAGAGCTCGCCCCCTTTCGGAGGGCGTGTAAGACCGCTCTTTTTAGGCTGGCGTTTAGCTAAATCTGAATGTAAATGGCATGCTTACGCCTGAGTTTAAGAATTGTAATCTTCGTTGTTTTACTACTGTTATGTCCTGTTTTTGTTGTATGTTTTTATTGTATGTTTTTATTGTATGCTGTGATCCGCCCTGAGCCTGCAGGGAGGAGCGGAATATAAAATTGAATAAATAAATAATTAAATAAATAAACAAATAAATAAATAAAGATCTAGTGGAACAATATGGGATAAGGCGGTCCTTCAGGTACACTGGCCCCAGACCATTTAAGGCCTTGAAAGTCAAAACGAACACTTTGAAGGTAATCCGGCATTCCACAGGAAGCCAGTGCAGTTCGCGCAGAACCGGTGTAATGTGGCAGCTCGGCGGGACTCCCGCGAGCAGCCGAGCTGCAGCGTTCTGCACCAGCTTAAGTTTCCAGATCAGCGACAAAGGAAGGCCAATGTAAAGAGCGTTACAGTAGTCTAGCCTTCGAGATGACCGTAGCTTGGACCACTGTGGCCAGGTCGTGCCGGGACAGATAGGGGGCCAGCTTCCTCACCTGACGAAGATGGAAAAACGCCACTCTGCTGACGGTGGAGACATGTGTCTCCATCGACAGCTGAGAGTCTAAAGTGACGCCGAGGCTCTTTACTGACGACGACGGACATAATGTCACGCTGTCCAGGGTTGGAAGCTGAACATTCCCACCGCCCGGACGGCAAAGCCACAGGATCTCTGTCTTTGCCGGATTCACCTTCAACCTACTGGCTCGCAGCCATCCAGAAACAGCCTCAAGGCAGTGATGGAAATTATCGGGTACGGATTCGGGCTGGCCCTCCATCTTCAGAATATAGTTTCTAGCGTAGACTGTAATAAAGGTAAGTGCTGCTTCGGAATATGAAGCTGATTTAAGTAGCACGCTTCGTTATTTCCTTTGTGTCTCCAGCAGCTGCTGGGAGATCGAAGAAGTATTGAGATAAGAGAGAGGTAATTTATCTCAATAAATTAACAACTTTCCATTGAAATACATTTTAAAGATTGTATTGTTATTTGCACTACAAATAATGTTTGTTCAGTACACATAGGAATTGGTTCATGATTTTTTCAAACAATAGTCTGGACCTCCAGAACTGGCCCTCTGCTTAAAAACTGAGGATGCCTGATATAGGGTGTTTATTTTTAAGCTGCTACTAAATTGTTTGTTAATTTGGGTGAAAAGACTAACACAGCCATGCTGGCATCCAGCCAATGCTGAGTTACGTGTGGCAGCTTTTCTTGGCATGGATTCTCTGATGTAAAGTCAGGCTGTAACTTTGGCTGAAGCCCTTCCCGCACTCTGAACAGGTGTACGGTTTCTCTCCGGTGTGGACTCTCTTATGTCTGACAAGGATGGATTGGTTGCGGAAACTCTTTCCACACTCTGTACATTTATAGGACTTCTTACAGGTGTGCACTCTTTGGTGCTCAATGAGCGTTGGGTTGTCGTCAAAACTTTTGGCGCAATCTAGGCAGCGGTACGGTTTCTTCTCCTTGTGAATCTCCTGGTGCCTAAGCAAGTGGGCACTCCGGACAAAGCATTTCCCACATTCCAGGCACTCATGCGGCTTCTCTCCCGTGTGGATGACTTCATGGGACTTGAGATGGTCCTTCCGACCAAAGCATCTCCCACACTCCAAACATTTATACAGATTATCCCTTTTCCGGATCCTTGTGTGCTTCATCTTCTTAAGATCTGAATTCATACACTGTCTCTCGTTTGCATAAATATTTTCATTCAATAATATCTTGGAACTCGTCCCTTCATAGAGCATTTCATATTCAGTAAGGTTTCCACTCTGATCGAAGGTCTTGTCAAACATTAAATCTGATTCATCCTTAGGGGGGATTCTCCAATGAACACTGGGGGAAGTAATCTCTTTTTTTTCTGTTTCGCTTTCCTGCTGGACTGAAATTTCGTGGAAGTCCCTCACCAGAAATGGGAAGGATTTCACTTCCGGCTCTTCTGTGTGGCTTCCGTCTTGGCTCATTGGCCCACCTTGGCTCCAAACATTCCCCTTCAATGCTTCGCACTCGGTCATTTCTGAGGAATCCTCACCCAATTGCCCCTCATTCTCACTTTTCCATTCATCACCTGTTGGAAATAAAGCAGAAAACAAATTAAGACCCATTCTCACAATGCCACCAGGAAGCTTCCCAGGAAAGATCAGGGGAACAAGACACAGTGGCTGCTCCCAAGTCTTTGGAAAGTCCAAGAAAGTTCCTGAATCTTGAATAAGAACCAAAGGAAAATTGAACCCTATATTGTTTTTCTATTTTTTTTTTCATTTCCTTCCATTTCTCGCATAGCATCCATTTCTGTGGTTCAACAACATTCATGTTTATTTATTCAGATTATTTCCCTTATACGCTCCTTCATGATGTATAACAGGGCTGTCCAACAGGCGGCCCGGGGCCCGTACATGGCCCCCGAGCCCCTTTCCCTGCGGCCCCCTAACCCCCTGTAAGACATCAGTTTTTATTTTTTAAATTTTTTTTGGAAAAAAAAATTCCAAAAAATTTTGCCCTCGCGGGGGTTGGGGGAGGGTTAGGCGGGGGGGGGCCGGCGCGAGTGAGGAGGAGGTGGAGGGAAGCCACGTCAGATGCCCTAGGGGCGGGACTTCCCCCCGCCTGTTCCTCGCTCGCGCAGGGCCGCTCCCGGCTCCCGGGCTTACCTTCCGCTCCGGGCCAGGCGCGGCCGCTGCAAGAGGGCTTTAGGGGACACTAGGGACGGAGGGGGCTCGCCAATCCCGCTTGGCGCGCATGCCCGGCATCTTGCGTGACCCGCCCCTTTTTGGCAGGGTGACGTCAGGCGCCGAAAAGGGGCAGGTCACGCAAGATGCCGGGCATGCGCACCAGGGCGGGAGGCGGGCCGGGGGATCGGCCCGGGAGCTTACCTTCCTTCAGGCGCGGCCGCTGCAAGAGCTAGGGACACGGCGGAGGGCAGCTTGCCAATCCCGTCCTGGCGCGCAAGCCCGGTATCTTGCGCGCCCCCCCCCTTTTCGGCGGGGCTGGGTGACGTCAGGGGCGGGCTGCGCAGGACGCTGGGCATGCGCTCCAGGGTGGGAGCGGCCCCGCCCCCCGTGAGCGGCAACGCCCCCGCTGCGGCCACACCCCCTGCTCCGGCCCCCAAGGTGATCAGTCACCTGAATTCTGGCCCTTGGGCCCGAAGAAGTTGGACAGACCTGATGTATAACAACCATTGTTGACCTACACACAACACTGATTATGAGACGGGTAAAAGACTTTGCCACAAACTACGAGGGCAACTGTGCCCACACATCTTCTTGGGAAATGTGGAGTCTCCTCCTCTGGAGGTTTTTAAATAGATGGCATGGCCATCTGTGCCTTATATGTGAGCCGCTATGAGTCCACTTTGGTTGAGAGGGGCAGGGTATAAATATAGCAAATACATACATAAATCTGTTAGGGTTCTTTGACAGTGTTCTCCTGCATGACAGAATGGACGTGGGCTCGTCCTTGCGGTCTCTCCCAGCTCTATGATTTTGGGTCATCACAGGACCCACTGGTAACCCCATAACTCACAATACTTTTATTCTAAGTATTTTAAGGCCTCCAAAACAGCAAAATCCATTATGTATGATTTCGATTACTTACACTTAAGGGAATATTATCTCTCTGGGCATTTGCTAGATCCACCAGTGTGATTCTATGTACGTCTTCTCTGGACAGTCTTGAACTTTTGATGGCCACAAAGAGATACAATAATCCAGGAGCGGATTGACCACTGATGATGAGGATTTCCTGGCCAGAGGTCTGCCCATGCCATCCCTTAGCTTACCCCAGAAAGCTCCATACACTACAACTTTCAATCCCCTTTGGTAAAGCATTACAGGAGCTGGGAGCCCCATGTACCTGGCAGACCCTTGGGCATAGACTATCCAAAGGTCTAAGGCAGGGCTACCCAGGAAGTCGATTGCGATCAACCAGTCGATCCCGAGACCGAAGGAGGTCGATCCCAGCCGGGGGCACTTCTCAGAGGGGGCAGAGCCAGGCCGCATCAAGCCCTGCCCCCTCCCCCAGCTTCGGCACTCCCAGCAGCTTCTCCAGGCTTGAGGATGGCCATGCCAAGCCAGTGGTGGCACAGCTAGCACAAGGCTGGCTTGGCATTGCCATCCTCAAGCCTGGAGAAGCTGCTGGGAGTGCCAAAGCTGAGGGAGGGGCGTGGCTTGGCCTGGCTCCGCCCCCTGGCTTCCGCTTTACCAGCAGCTTCTCCAGGCTTGAGGATGGCAGTGCCAAGCCAGCCTTGTGCGAGCTATGCCACCACTGGCCTGGCATTGCCATCCTCAAGCCTGGAGAAGCTGCTGGTATAGTGGAAGCCAGAGGGGGCAGAGCCAGGCCGCGCCAAGCCCCACCCCCGCCCCGCCCCTCTCCAGCCTTGAGGAGGTAGGTAGATCTTTCTGACTTGGTTTTATTATAAGCAGTTCGCATGCTGATAAAGTGTGGGCACCCCTGGTCTAAGGGAAGGTCCTACTCGGGGGAGAAGCAGCCACAGTGTGGTGGATAGTTTGGAACAGTGTTTCTCAAAGTGTGATTGCCTCCCTTGCCTTGCTTGCTTCTAAAATCCTATTCCCCTCAGGGTGTGCTTTGATTATTTTTTTCCTGTATGCCAGAAGGGAGTCAAACTGGATGCCCCTGGTATTTCAGCTATTATTATTATTATTATTATTATTATTATTATTATTACTACAAAGGCTGGATGGTCATCTGTTGGGGTTTTTTTCATTGTGCTTTTCCTGCATGTCAGAAGGGAATCTGACTGGATGACTCCTGGGATCTTCCACTGAGACACTGTTAAGTTTATGTTGGTTAAAATTATTCTTTATTTTAAATATTGTATTCTTCTTTCTTTCTTTTTCTTTTTTTGCACTACAAACATGATATATGCAGTGTGCATAGGAATTTTGTTTTGTTTCAATTAGTTCACACAAACACTCTCCATCCATCTTCCACTAACCCGGCCTGTCTGTTAAATTGCATCAAAAAGTTTGGCTTCTATTTTTATTTTGAAATGCAGAAGCTACTGGTAAATTTCAAAATAAAAATAGAAGCCAATAAAATTACATTAATTGAGGCATCAGAAGGTTAAATGTTGTTGAATATTTACATAAAACTATAATTTAAGATAAGGCTGCCCAAATCTGATTAAGCCATTATTCTAACCTTCTTCAATGAGCTTACGCATCATTCCAATAATAAGAGTAAAATAATTCCTAAAATAATCCGAGTAAAATAATGGAAATGTAATCTCCCCCGCGCATCCAACTTCTACAACGCGTGGATGATTCGGAGGAGGTCCTTCGAGCTAATGGATTTTTCTGGGGAGGAAGGGAAGAACTGGCCTCACCTTTAAAACCAGGGCTGTCCAACTGGTGGTCTGGGGCCGTATAGGCCCGCCTCCCTCCGTCCCGCCTCTCCCCCCGGCGCTGCGATCGGTGCGCCGGGGGGAGAGGCGGGACGGAGGAGGAGGCTGGCATGACCCGTTAGCTGGAAGGGCGAAACCATGGAGGGCTCTGCTTGGCTTTGCCCTTCCTCTTAAAGGGACACGCCAGCCTCAGAAGCAGTGATTTCCTTGCTTCCGAGGCTGGCGTGTCCCTTTAGCTGGAAGGGCGAAGCCATGGAGGGCTCTCCTCGGGTTTGCCCTCCCTCTTACAGCCTCAGCCGGGGCAGCAGAACCGGGAGAAATCGCCGGTTCTGCCGCCCTGGCTGTCACTGTAGGAGGGAGGGAGGTGGGGGGCGGGGCCGCTCCTGACGGCGTGCTGACGTCACCAAGTGCGGCGTCCCTTTTTGGCGGGGCTTGGTGACGTCAGCAAGCCTCGCCGAAAAGGGGCAGGCCGCGCAGGACGCCGGCGTGGTGACGTCAGGCGTGGTGACGTCAGCGCGCCATCAGGAGCGGCCCGCCCCCTGCTCCGGCCCCCCAGGTCATCAGTGACCAGAACTCCGGCCCTTGGGCCAAAAGAAGTTGGACAGCCCTGCTTTAAACCAAAGGTTCGTCTGCCAGGGCCTAGCAAGCTTGGACGGTGGCAGCGAGGTCCTCAGGTCGTAGGTTTGATTTGAGTTTCCTTCTCTAGGTGGTTGACCTTACAGGGTTAGACGAGCACCATCTGCCCGGGTTTAAATTTAGAGTTTTCCTTCTCTTAGGATGGTTGCCAAAAGGCTAGAGAGCCCATCCTGCCTGTTGACGCTCTTTGTCAGACCCTTTGGTTGTGACCTGTCTGGCATGGGAGGCCTTACCGGTGGCTATTATGCCACCGCCAGCTTAGCTCACAACTTCATTAGGGGACGCAAGCCTCTCCCCCACAACAAGGGGGCACCAACGGAGAGGCGAAATGTAATAATAACAGTAATAAATAGAGTAAAATAATAAATGTAATAAAAATACTACTAATAATAGAGTACATTAATAAATAACCAAGGGGAGCTTTTTCAGCCTAAAAAGGAGCTGAAAAACTAGGTTTATACTTGAGTATATACAGTAAACATTTCTTGGGCTCCCACGAGAAATTTTTGCTTCAAAAAGGGCTCAGCGGCTAAAAAGGTTTAAGAACCCCTGGTCTTGGAATAACACCCCCAACAACCAAGGACACAAACAGCCCATTCTTCTTACCCAAGGATCCAGCATCCCCACCAACATCTTCCTGTTTGATCTCCACACTAAGCTTCTTCTGCTCCATCTCAGGCAGGGCTTGGCCACCTTCAGGGGAACCCACCATCTCCTCTTCCTCTAACAGCACCTAGAATATTCAACACCTGTTACCCAAATGTATATCTCACTTATATGGCTTTCCTCTGCTCTACATAGTCCTCAAAATATTTGACATGGAGGTCACGGACAGAGAAAATAACTGGCCTATGGTCACAGAATGCGTTTCATGGTCCAGAAGGGATTTGAATTCATATCTCGCAATCACGATCCTACATTAAACTTATTGTCTGGGCAGTTGATGGGGCTTTATTTCTTCCTTGCAGGACAATCCTCATCCCCACTGTATTTCAACTTTTCTTAAATTGAAAACTCAGTATGCCCAGCTTTTCATGGGAATTTGGGAGGCAATTTTGCCATGTTTTTCTCCCTCCATGGCTGTTCCAGGCACAATAGAGGCCTTTTTAAAATCAAAAAGTAAATTTAAGAGTTAGCTATTGGGGCAGAGGAGATGCTAGGAGACCTAAAAAGTCTCAAAGGTAACCCCATACAGGCTACAATTTACTTATTCCAGACCTAAACAGACTGCTATCCTGTCTTGATAAATGAAGAAGATCTGTTGGCAACTTGCACAAAGCAGCCCTTTGGGAAGCCTGGGACCCAATGAGCGGTCCTCACCTGGTTTCCCTGCCTCTTGGCCTCTCGCTGCCTCTGGAGGAAGTCCTCTGCCAAGACCACTGCATGGAAGCAAGTCTCTGGACCACATTCCTTGACCCAGGCCTCTATCTCTGGAGGCAGGACGGTCAAGAACTGCTCCAAGATCAGCAGCTCCAGGATCTGCTCCTTCGAATGCCTTTCAGCTTTCAGCCACCGACAACACAGTTCCTGAAGCTGGCCGTAAGCCCCTCTCGGCCCCTCAGCCTCTTGGTAGCAAAAACGCCGGAAACACTGCCGCTGCTCCTCCCGTCGCATGGCATCCCCGTGCAAGATAGCAGCCTTCACTTTCACATAATCCTCCCTGCCTTCGGCCTCCAGGCGGGTAAAGGCCCGCTTGGCCTCTCCGCTCAATGCTGGCAGGAGCCGGGGCACCCACTCTTCCTTGGGCCACCGGCAGGCTTGGGCCACTTGCTCAAAGGAGGCCAGGAAGGCTTTGGCGTCGTCCCACGGCTCCTCCATCAACTGAGACGTGCCCCAGTTTGGGTGAGGGCCTTCGAGGCGCTTCAATAACTCCTGCCATTGGGTTTCCCACTGCTGAAGTGAGTCTTTGTTGGGTTCCCGTTTCACCTCTGATGGTCTCCTTTGCAGGAATGCCTCCGTCGTCCCAACATGGCAGCTCCCTCTCACTTTCCATGACACCTGCCTTGGTAAACGACTTGTAAGGTCTTCTTGGGTCTCCATTTTCATCCTCGGACAATAGTAGCTTGATATGGTGGGAAATGCTAGACTCCACTGCAGCTGTTTAAAGATCCAAATGGAGCTTTCTGTCAGCACAACTGAAAGAAAAAATAGAAGAATATTACATGACATTCACATTTTAAAGCGGCAGAGATATGAAAGCAAAGACACAGGGCCGAAATGAAACTAGACATTGAATAACTAACAACAAAAAAGTAAAAACAGTACACTCTGGCCACTCTATGCTTTCCCGAATTTATTGCAAAAACAGGAAGCTATGGGGTGATTTTCAGGATTTAAAGATGTTGCCTAGGAGGAAATCCAGAAACATTAGTGAAGGAAAGTGGAGCTCCAAACTGAAGAACAATTAAAACACACACATGTGTGTGCACACACAAAAAATGAATTAAAATCCTGGTATTTCTGAAATGAATTTAAGACCAGGGAATGAACCATTTGATTTACAAAATAAGATTATATAAGTTGTAGTAAATGAAATAAAATCCAAGAAATAATAATTCTAAAATGCTAAACAAAGCAGAAGTGTGACAAGCTGTAATAATCATGACGATGATGATGATGTTGATGATGTGAGGAATTAAATTCTCATAAATGACAGAAAGCATTTTTAAGCTTTAGAGAAGTGTAAGGAGATGTGTGTGTGTGTGTGTGTGTTTATTCGTTCAGTCACTTCTGACTCGTGGCCTCATAGACCATCCCACGCCAGAGCTCCCTGTCGGCCGTGGCCACCCCTAGCTCCTTCAGGGTCAAGATAGTCACCTCATTGATACCACCCATCCATCTTGCCCTTTGTCGGTCCCTCTTCCTTTTTCCTTCCATTTCCCCCAGCATCATTGTCTTCTCTAAGCTTTCCCCATGTATAGTGCGTTGCAGTAATCTATACGGGATGTAACCAGAGCGTGGACCACTGTGGCCAAGTCAGACTTCCCAAGGCATGGGTGCAGCTGGCACACAAGTTTTAATTGTGCAAATGCTCCCCTGGACACCGCTGAAACCTGGGGATCCAGGTTCAGCGATGAATTGCTGAGCGATGGTTTGCTGTAAATTTTTCGGGCTGTATGGCCATGTTCCAGAAGCATTCTCTCCTGATAGTTCGCCTGCATCTATGGCAGGCATCCTCAGAGGTTGATGCAGGTGAAACGTTAGGAGAGAATGCTTCTGGAACATGGCCATACAGCCCGAAAAAACTTACAACAACCCAGTGATTCCGGCCATGAAATCCTTAGAAAAATTTATTATTATTATTATTATTATTATTATTATTCTCTGTAACATCTAACCCGGACCCCCCTCCCCCAGGAAAATTATGCTCCTCATCAACTTTTTAAAACTGTATTTATTTATTATATTTATATACTGCTTTTTTCAGCCCTCGGGAGACTCAAAGTGGTTAACAATAGCAAAAATGCACCGGGAATGTGGCACAGCGGGCTGGGAGTCAGCTGCATAAGATCTCTACTGACCAGAAGGTCATGAGTTCGAGGCCTGCCCGGGTCGGGGTGAGCTCTCGACAATTGTGTAGTTCGTTGTCTGTCTATATATGTTGTATGTCTATGGCATTGAATGTTTGCCTGTATATGTGCATTGTGATCTGCCCTGAGTCCCCTGTGGGGTGAGAAGGGCAGCATATAAATGATGTAAATAATAAAAAATAAAATTTCAATACTCAAAACATCATAAAACAGTTAAAAACAATTAAAACAATAGCGTAATAACAATCAATTAAACATCGGTAAAACATCTCATTAGCGTCTCATAGTTAGAATCAAGATCCAGTCTCATCATCCAATGGTTCCATATTCCTACGTTCATTACACTGCCTATTCAAATGCCTGCTCGAACAACCAGGTTTTCACTTTCCTCCAAAATGCTAACAGGGAGGGAGCCGATCTAATTTCTGTAGGAAGGGCGTTCCGCAGCCGAGGGGCCACCACGGAGAAGGCCCCGTCTCTCGTCCCCGCCAGATGTATTTTTGATGCAGGCGGGACTGAGAGCAGGGCGATCTTAAAAAGCAAGCCGACTAAAAACATGCAGGAAGTACATTTTAAAATGGAATTAAACTGGTCACAATAATTGAGGGTGCATCCAAACTGGTTAATGAATGCAGTTTGGTGCCCCTTTTAACTGCCAGGGCTCAATGCTATAGGATCAGGGCAGCTGTAGTTGGGGGAGGCACCAGCACTCTGTGGCAGAGAAGGGAAAGACCTTGTGAAACTGCAATTCCCAGGATCTCCCAGCATTCAGCCAGGGCAGTGCCAGGGGTGTGAAGTGCTCTCCTTCCCCAGTGGAGATGCATCCCAGAACAGTCCAGCTGCAACCCTCCTGCTCTTCCCCATCCTGATCCCAAAGGAAGAGCTGAAACATTTCCCTTTCCTTTCCTCCCTCTGCCTTCACTCACCATCCCTCCATCTAAATCCAGAAACTCTGGCTCAGATCTTTCTCCTTTTCCTCCAAAATCCTCCAAGACAGAAAAGCCAGAGGCAGGAGTTCCCCAAGAAGCTGCTTTTGGGGGAGAACCCCAGCCAGGAAGAGGAGGACACAGCCCACATCCCTCCAAAACACAACACTGCCGGAAGTCCTCTCTAGCCAGCTGGAGTTCCAAATCTCAAAGGTTAGCCTCCAAGCAGCCCTTGGTCCTCCAGGCTTTTGGACTCCAACTCCCAGAAGCCTCGGCTTCCTTGGGCAAGGGGCAGGAATTCTGGGAAATGAAGTCCAAAACTCTGGAAGAGCAGAGCCTGGTAAACACGTGGCTTCTGAAGCTGGGAGGAGGTGCTTTTCTCAACAGGGAAGAAATTCTGATCATGGTTGAATGAAGTGGAGGCTCCTTCTATGGAGGCTTTGAAACAGAGGCTGGATGGCCATCTGTCGGGGGTGCTTTGAATGCGATTTCCCTGCTTCTTGGCAGACTGGGGTTGGACTGGATGGCCCACAGAGGTCTCTTCCAACTCTAGGATTCAGGTAAGGAGACTCTACTTGAACAATAGAAGGGACCTCCTGGCCCTAAAAGCTGTTCAATGGTGTTATTATTATTTCTCTCCACATCCACCTCACTATTTCAATTCAACCATTAGTATTTCAAATGTCAGTTAACTGGGAGTGACACACAATAGATCTGATCATGAAGTGGCATGAAACACTGGCTTCAAAACACAAGAAAGGAGATTCCAACTGAACAGGAGGAAGAACTTCCTGACTGAGAGAGCTGTTCAGCAGTGGAACTCTCTGCCCCGGAGTGTGGTGGAGGCTCCTTCTTAGGAGGCTTTTAAGCAGAGGCTGGATGGCCATCTGTCGGGGGTGCTTTGTGCTTTTCCTGCATGGCAGAAGGGGTTGGACTGGGTGGGACTTGGGGAGACTTCCAACTCTTACGATTCTATGCTTCTATAATCCAGGCGTTGACACTAAAGTCTTGTTGTGTGTTGTTTTGTGCAGAGGAAGGGTTACCTCTTAGAGCAGCGGTGGGCAAATAAGTGGCCACGCGAAAGCCAAAAAATATTATGGATGGCCGCACCTAAAGGCTGAACTATCTTCTAATCTACATTATTTATTTATTTACTTACTATATTTACTATACATTTCACATCATTAATATTAACATATTAATATATCAAGAAATATTCATATATTATTAGTATTAATATCATTATTATAGACATTATAATATATTGAAATTATATAACATATTATATTATTTATTATATTACTATAATAAAAATATTATTATAAAATAATAATAAAAACCACTAAAATAAAATGAAATTCAAGAAGACAAGGTGAGAACCAAGATGGAGGCTGACATCCTCAAGAGAGGAAGGATCCCAAGATGGAATGGCCCAATGGACCCAGCCCAGAGGGTGGCAAAGCGGACTCAGCTGCCGCAGCAGCAGAGAGCAGAGCAGCAGACGATCGGAGGCTGCAGGCCTCCACCCGCCTCGCCCCAGCCATTCCCCAGCTGATTGCCCTGCCATGGAGTGCCTGCCATCCCGGCTTTAGAGTGCCTGCCATCCCGGGAGGCGATCCGGGCCTGCATCGGGAGCAGTCGGCGAGCTGAGGCGGGTGATCACCCTGGCGAACCGGAAGACGATAAAATCTTCCTGGTCGCCAGGGCGATCAGCCGCCGCAGGTCGAAGACTGCTCCTGCTGCAGGCCCGGGTCGCCTCCCGGGATGGCAGGCACTCCAAAGCTGCCGCTCCTCCGATTGTTCTCCGGAGCGGCGGGCTGTCTGCCGACGCAGACCCCACAGCCCGTGATGGGATGGCGGCAGCAGCACCCCTTCCTCTTAGCCCCGCTCTCGACGCCCTTCTCCCCGGGCCGGACAGAATCGGCTGCCGGGCCGCATCCGGCCCGCGGGCTGTAGGTTACCCAGGTCTGTCTTAGAGGATATGAAGACAGTGGTCCCCTCTCATTGGAAAAACCTTCCAAAAAAGATGGGAAATTTCGAGCCTTACTATGATTTAGATAGAGCACTGATTCTCAAAGTGAGCGGTACCACCCTCTGGTGGGCGGTGAGGTGATCCAAGGGGCGGTGGGAGGCTCAGGGGAATTTGGGGGGCAGTGAACCCCTTTAAGCGGGCAGTGAACAATTGGCCATTTAGGAGGGGTCGCACGGCCCTCTTCTTTGGCTCTGCCCCCTTTGCTTTGAATCCCTAACGCAGTGCAGTGCAAAGGCTCCTCCGTCCTCCGGTGGAGCCTCCCCACCACCACGGAAGAAAGCGCGGCCTTCCCCGGCGGAGACAATTCATTCCAAACCCCTCCAGTATTTTCTGTTGGTCATGTGAGTTCTCCGTGCCAAGTTTGGTCCAGTTCTGTAATTCGTGGAGGTCTCAGTGGTCTGTGGAAGTCAGAGCTGAATCGATTGAAGGTACTGCAAATCCCATCATCCGTTGTCCATACTCCCCCAAACATATTGTTTTTGTTATTAATCACTATGCTGTAATGATGTTCAATTTGTAACAATGAAAATACATCCTGCAAATGAGATATTTGCATTAGAATTCGTAAAAGTAGCAAAACTATTTATGAAATAGCAATGAAAATATGGTTGGGGGTCACCACAACATGAGGAACCTCATTTAGGGGTCACGGCATTAGAAAGGTTGAGAATCACTGCATTAATACATATATCTTCCTGTTTAATTGCTATTCAATTTTTTAAAAATAATTTCTAGGGGGGCGGTGAGTAAAATTTTTTTCTGGAAAGGGGGCGGTAAGCCAAAAAAGTTTGGAAACCACTGATTTAGAGCATCAGATCCTCTCCTCTTCCACTCACCTCCCTCCCTCCAACTTATTATATCACAATCCAAAAACTCTGGCTTAGATCTTTCTCCTTTTCCTCTAAAATCCTCCCAGACAGAAAAGCAAAAACCAGGAATTTCCCAAGAAGATGCTTTTGGAGGAGAAGCCCAACCAGGAAGAAGAGGACACAGCCCACAGCCTTGCAAAACAAAACACTGTCGGAAGTCCTCTCTAGCCAGCTGTAGTTCCAGATCTCTAAGGTTTGCCTGAAAGCAGCCTTTTTGGACGGTTTTTTTGCCGCCGCATCACATGTGGTAGTGTTTAGGCTGCCCCAAGAATTACAAGGGGTCTTCTTAGGTAACGAGTAACTCACAGGTGGTTTTGCCCGTTCCTCCTCTGAAATAGAACCCAGGACACTTTGGAGTGTGTCACTGGTCTCCCATCCAAGTGCAAATCAAGGCTGGCCCTGCTTAGCTTCCAAGATCACAATCTAAACAAAAGTGGGCAAGTACCTAAAGCACAAGTCTAATAACGCAAGTTGGTGTCTAATGAGATCACACAATGTATATAATACAAAACAACAGGTGGTAGTATCAAAATAATAATTCTTATTAAAGTATCACACAATTGGTTGTGGGATGCTAAATGTTCACAGTGTATATATCATGCAAGTGGAGTCAATTAGCATAATAAATCAAAAGCTGTCTCCTTAATGCAAACAATACAGCATAAGCAATGTGTTATATATAAAGAACATAAGCAATCCCAGCATACTATAGAACAGTCAAGAGCAACATCAATATATATCAAAGACGCTATGTAAACACAATATACATTCTAATAATAGAAGGTGCAAGGCCAGTAAGTAATTAGATCAACACAAGCAGGGGTGGGCAAACTGCGGCCCCGGGGCCGGATACGGCCCTTTGGCTGATTCTATCCGGCCCTCCTAATGTTATATTATATTATAATTTCAATATATTATAATGTCTATATATAGATATACTATAATATAATAATTATGATATTAATACTAATAATATACTGTATGAATATTTCTTGATATATTAATATGTTATTATTAATGATGTGTAATACATAGTAATTATAGTAAGTGAATAAATAAATAAATAAACATGTAGATTAGAATGTAGTTCCGTCTCCAGGTGCGGCCCTCCATAATATTTTTTGGCTCTCGTGTGGCCCCTTGGAAAAAATAATTGCCCACCCCTGAACAAAAGTATGGTATCAAGTAATGAAAAGCACTCACGGGAATACCTTTGGAAATAATAGTGGGAAATCCCATATAAACAGTCCCGGTAAATATACACGCTCAGAGCCTGTAATGTAGAGAGCCCTGAGATAGCTGCAAAGGAATGTAACGTTCCACGTTCAGAATCACAAATAAGAGTAGATAAATAAAGTATATGCAGCCACTTACAGGAGAATTAAACAGTCCTTAATTCAGTAATGTGGCTTGATAACCACGGCGCTTCTGTAGATAGGCAGGGTCTCCTGTTGCTGCGGCCGACCGTAAAGGTCGCAATAGAGAGCTCTAGCAGCTGGCGAACGCGGAAGCGAAAAAAAGCCGCTGAATGCGGTGCAGTTTGAATTTCGCAGCTAGATAGGATATTGTGGGGGAAATAGGTGTTCTGGGTGCTAGAAGCTAATGGTGCTGCGTTGGGCTACCCTGGTCTGTGCCAAGGAGTCCAGGAGTGTCCAGGAAAGTCAAGCAGCCTACGGCGCTACCAATGCAAGGCTGGCTCCGTCACCGTTACGCCCCCTAGGAAGGTGGAAGGTGAATCAACTGAATCAACTTCCAAAGTGGAAGGTGAATCAACTGAATGCTGTGGCGTCTTCACCTTCCACTTTGGATTATATGGACTACTGACTTTGATGTTTGGACGCCTCTCAGCACTCCTGGAAGTTGCCCTGATGAAGCCCTAGGGGGCGTAACGGTGACGGCCTTGCATTGGTAGCCAAGTGAGCAGGCCGAAGCCTGTTAGAGTCAGTGGGCCAAAGCTAGTGTTGTCCTGAGGAAAGTGAGCAGGCCGAAGCCTGTTAGTCAGTGGGCCAAAGCTAGTGTCGTCCTGAGGAGAGTGAGTAGGCCGAAGCTTGTTAGAGTCAGTGGGCCAAAGCTAGTGTCGTCCTGAGGAGAGTGAGTAGGCCGAAGCCTGTTAGAGTCAGTGGGCCAAAGCTAGTGTTGTCCTGAGGAGAGTGAGTAGGCCGAAGCCTGTTAGAGTCAGTGGGCCAAAGCTAGTGTTGTCCTGAGGAGAGTGAGTAGGCCGAAGCCTGTTGGAGTCAGTGGGCCAAAGCTAGTGCCGTCCTGAGGAGAGTGAGCAGGCCGAAGCCTGTTAGAGTCAGTGGGCCAAAGCTAGTGCCGTCCTGAGGAGAGTGAGCAGGCCGAAGCGTGTTAGTCAGTGGGCCAAAGCTAGTCTTGTCCTGAGGAGAGTGAGCAGGCCGAAGCCTGTTAGTCAGTGGGCCAAAGCTAGTGTTGTCCTGAGGAGAGTGAGCAGGCCGAAGCCTGTTAGAGTCAGTGGGCCAAAGCTAGTGTTGTCCTGAGGAGAGTGAGCAGGCTGAAGCCTGTTAGAGTCAGTGGGCCAAAGCTAGTGTCGTCCTGAGGAGAGTGAGCAGGCCGACACCTGTTAGTCAGTGGGCCAAAGCTAGTCTTGTCCTGAGGAGAGTGAGTAGGCCGAAGCCTGTTACAGTCAGTGGGCCAAAGCTAGTGCCGTCCTGAGTAGAGTGAGTAGACCGACGCCTTAAGAGTCAATGGGCAAAGCTAGTGTCGTCCTGACGAGAACGAGTAGGCCAAAGCCTGACCAAGGTTTGCCAAGTGAGCAGGCCAAAGCCTGTTAGAGTCACTGGGCCAAAGCTAGTGTTGTCCTGAGGAGAGTGAGCAGGTCGAAGCCTGTTAGAGTCAGTGGGCCAAAGCTAGTGTTGTCCTGAGGAGAGTGAGCAGGCCGAAGCCTGTTAGAGTCAGTGGGCCAAAGCTAGTGTTGTCCTGAGGAGAGTGAGTAGGCCGAAGCCTGTTAGTCAGTGGGCCAGAGCTAGTGTTGTCCTGAGGAGAGTGAGCAGGCCGAAGCCTGTTAGAGTCAGTGGGCCAAAGCTAGTGTTGTCCTGAGGAGAGTGAGTAGGCCGAAGCCTGTTAGAGTCAGTGGACCAAAGCTAGTGTTGTCCTGAGGAAAGTGAGCAGGCCGAAGCTTGTTAGAGTCAGTGGGCCAAAGCTTGTGTTGTCCTGAGGAGAGTGAGTAGGCCGAAGCCTGTTAGAGTCAGTGGGCCAAAGCTAGTGTTGTCCTGAGGAGAGGGAGTAGGCCGAAGCCTGTTAAGAGTCAGTGGGCCAAAGCTAGTGTTGTCCTGAGGAGAGTGAGCAGGCCGAAGCCTGTTAGAGTCAGTGGGCCAAAGCTAGTGTCCTCCTGAGGAGAGGGAGTAGGCCGCAGCCTGTTAAGAGTCAGTGGGCCAAAGCTAGTGTTGTCCTGAGGAGAGTGAGCAGGCCGACGCCTGTTAGAGTCAGTGGGCCATAGCTAGTGTCCTGAGAGTGAGTGTGCCGACGCCTGTTAGTCAGTGAGCCAAAGCTAGTGTTCTCCTGAGGAGAGTGAGTAGGCCAACACCTGTTAGAGTCAGTGAGCCAAAGCTAGTGTTCTCCTGAGGAGAGTGAGTAGGCCGAAGCCTCTTACAGTCAGTGGACCATAGCTAGTGTCCTGAGGAGAGTGAGTGGGTCGAAGCCTGTTAGAGTCAGTGGGCCAAAGCTACTTTTGTCCTGAGGAGAGTGAGTAGACCGACTGCTGTTAAGAGTCAGTGGGCAAAGCTAGTGTCGTCCTGAGGAGAACGAGTAGGCCGAAGCCTGACCAAGGTTTGCCAAGTGATGGATTTCTATGAACAGACCCTGGAACCAGTCAGAACCACAACTTATTTATTTATTATTTCGTACATTTGTACAAAATAGTCGCCCTCCTTTGGACACATTCCATCTTGTCAGTATCTCTCTTCAATTGTGGTGCCCAGAATTGGACACAGTATTCCAGGTGTGGTCTAACTACAACTCCAAAACTCAACATCAGTGCACACCTAACCCTTCCAGTATTTTCTGTTGATCATGGGAGTTCTGTATGCCAAGTTTGGTTCAATTCCATCGTTGGTGGGGTTCGAGGGGCATTTTGATTGTAGGTGAACTATAAATCCCGGCAACTACAATTTCCAAATGACAAAAGCAATCCCCCACTCCAAACCCACCAATATACACATTTTGGCATGTCAGGTGTTTGTGCCAAATTTGGTCCAGATCCATTGTTGTTTGGGTTCACAATGGCAATACGTTTACAGTCCAGATACAACGTGCAGGTTATCTATATATATAAAGGAGACACGGTCACAGCTCTCTTTTTATATATCTATATATATAAAGGAGACACGGTCGTGGGATGTCGTATATGCACGGCCAAACCATAACCCCCCCAAACACAAATCCCACGACACACATTCCCCCAGACCACGAGGTACAGACATAACACAAAAACCCACCTCACTAACTTGCAACCCCAAAAACAGCCCCAAAAACCACCCATTGACTCCCGTTCTGCGCTGGCCACGGCGCAGAACACAGTGAGAGCCATCGCGCAGGCGCACTACAACCCCCAACACCACAACGCAGGACAGAGAGACAGCAAACACACTGCGCACTCTGACTCCCCCCCAACCCCAACCCATTCGTCCCCCCTCTCTCCCCACACACCATCAACTTCACCGCGCAGCCGCTCTCTGCCGCATCGGTCGCTTCTGCGGCTCTCCGGGGAAGCAACACTGCAAAAAACAACAAAAAACTACAAAAAAACATGGCGGCCGAACCACTTCCGGTCCGCCCGAAAAGGCTCCGACGGAAGTCAATCCGTCAGAAAAAGGGTCCGGCCGGAAACTGATGCCGCATACCGGAGGTTCCGCCCCCGCCTGGCCCGAGGTGCCGCCAGGAAAAATGGCGGCCGCCACGGAGCAGCGGCTACCACAAGGAGACCTCCTGGTTACTCCGAGAACACGCCGCCCCCCGGAGCCTGCCCTCCGGAGGACGGAGGGTGAAGAAGGACGAGGCCTGGGGACGCAGCCCTCGCCGCTACTGCCCTCCGGATGGCAGAGTGTGAAGAGGAAAGGACCGGGAGGTCTGCTGCCGCCTTCTTTTCCCTCCTCAGCCCCTTCTTCTTCTCCATCAGCCTCAGGACCTTTCCTTCTCCCCTCAGCCTATGGCCCCAACCCCCCACGTCAGCCCCAGGCTCCTTCTCTTCTCCCCCTCACCCTCAGCCCCCTTCTTCTCCTCCATCAGCCTCAGGACCTTTCTTCCCCCCCTTTCCCCACCTCATGTGTATGTACACATGCACACACATATACAGTACCATACACACGCATACATATATAAACACACATACACATATATACATATACACCCACATATATACACTACAAACACACATATACACATGCACAAACAAAGAAACCATACAACGCAGAAACACAATACTTGCCAACAGAAATAGGCCTCAAGCAAGGTACGTTTGTAGCAAAGAAACTTTCCCCCAAAACCTAAAAGGCCCCCAAAACAACGAGTAAAAATAAAACTACATTTACCAGCATCCTCCGGGGCAGCCAAAGACTCACCCAGCCTCTACATTCTGAACAACATGATTGGCTGCCAATAAGGGCGGATTTGCATAACTGCTGCACTGGCCAGCCAACATGAAAATTCCGATCCATAATAAACTGCCAAAACAGAATAAGGAAAAGGCCTGAGCCAATCCCCAACACAAACACCCAAATCACTTCCAACCGAAAATTTACACCCCAAAAAATCTCAGACCACGCCCAAAATTGACAGTAAGGCTTCATTAACTTGTTTTCCCTAACTAGCCCTCACTTACTGGGAAGCTGTTTACGCTCTGAATTGACAGTAAGGCTTCATTAACTTGATTCTCCCGACTAGGCCTCAGCTCATTGGACATTGTGTATGGCCTGAATTGACAGTAACCTACCTTGGCACACTAACTAGCCCCAGCTCATGACCCATGCCTGAATTTAGTATTTGGCACACAGAGTGACCATGCATGATGGGACTTGAAGTACCACCATGGAAAATGGGATTTGTAGTACTTCAAAACCCATCATTCCCCACAGACCACTGTGGCCCAGAACCAAGCCCAATAACGACCCACCTTGGCACACCATGCCCCCATGACCCACACTCCATCCAACTGCAGTTTAGAGGAGGGCACACCATGGATGATTGGACTTTCTCGCATCTCCTAAAAAGGGCACAGCAACGCGTGCCGGGTACAGCTAGTTACCTATAAAGCCCTAAACAAAAGTAGATGTTTTTCTGAAACTCCCGCCTTCCTCCATTATCCAGCGGATATTTGGAGTTTGGTCTCTCGTTCCTCTGTCTTTTCTCAAGTCCACTTGGTCTCCATGAATTGTTTTCGCTAAGATTTGTTTCATTCTATGTGATAATATTTCTGCAGATAAGTTGTAATAACAATTTACTAATTAAATTGGTCCTAAATTCTTGACTTGTTCCTAATAAGAAGAAGAAGATTTTTATTTATGTCCCGCCAAATTCTCCCAAAAGGCACTCAGGGCGGCTTATAAAAGCACAGAATAGTGCTGCAGGAGTATACAAATACAGTAAAATACATACGTCTGACTTGTTCTGGCATGAGGACTATCATAGCCAGTAGTCTGGAGTCTCCCCTTTCTGGAGCACTTGATTCATTATTGAAAGCAATAATGAACCTAATTCATCCTTGTTCAGCTTGTAGAAAAAGGCAGAAAATCCACCTGGGCCTGGGGCGTTCTTCATTTTGGCCTTGTTGATGGCCTTACCCATTGCTAACAACAGCCCTGCGAGGGAGGTTGGGATGAAAGTTAGGGGTTTATAGGAGGATGTCTCCAGCCCAGAACTATTATTAACTGCTCTACACAATTGACTCTCAGCATGGATTATTTCAAACTGGGAGATGGGACTAAGCACATTGAGCTTTTGACCTTCTGGAAAAGGCCCGACATTCAGGCCAACGAAGCGGTTGCCTCACGTGGCAGATGCTGCATCTGAATCTGGGCCACTGAATGACTTTTTTGTAGGGTTTGGCAGGCATGTAGCAGTCAGAAGCCAGAAAAGGCTATCTGAGCTCTTATGCCCTTCGTGCCCATGATTTGAAGGGAATAAGGCTTTCCATGTAGTGCTTACAGCAAAAACAAAATTAGTACTAAGTTGGATGCCACCTTGGGTTTACATATTACATATCTTTGTGTCCAACCTATCTTCAAGACCACATCTCTTTCTACGAACAGGTGCCCGTTCTGAGATCAACAGGAGAACCCCTCCTCTCAGTCCCACCACCGTCTCAAGCTTGGTTGGTGGGAACAAGAGAGATGGCCTTCTCTGTGGTGATCCCCTGGCTCTGGAATACCCTCCCAAAAGAGATTCAATTAGCCCCCACCCTTCAATCCTTCCGTTCCAACCTGAAAACTTGGGTGTTCAGACAGGCTTTTGACCTTGAGTAGGTTGAATGGGCCCATATGACGCTGACACTTGGCACCTGTGAATAGACGGCAGCTAGTTTGATCTACTTGTTGTTTTAAAATTGTATTGTTTTGATTTTAACATGTGTTGACGGGTGGGTTGTTATACTTTCATCAGAATCTTTTTGTACTGTTTTTACCAGTTGTATGTTGTAAGTGCACCCTGGAGTGCTTTTTAAAACACCCTAAGTCCCTTGGGGGAGGTGACGGCAGGATATAAATAAAGTTATTATTATTTGATACACGCAAGATGAGTACACAGCAAACAAGTTCACTATTCTGGTTGTTGTATTGGATCACACGTCGGACACTTCCCAAGTGTCTAGGACTACGTGATGTATCAGCGAATAATGCGTGCAGGTCTCAGTAGCTGCAGCTGACAGATGGTAATGGTGTCAGCGCCAAGTGTGTTTAAGTGCAGGCCAAGGTTTTGAGGCACTGCCTCCAGTAAGCCCATCACCACTGGGACCACCTTGACTGGCTTGAGCCAGAGTCTTGCAGTTCAATCTTTAAATCCTTGTATCGTGTCAGCTTTTCCAGTTGTTTTTCTTCAATCCTGCTGTCGCCTGTGTTTGCAACACGACAATCCATACTTGTTTTTTAAAGGATCGTGAGGTCGGGAATATTGTTCTCCAAAACTCTGTCAGTCTGAATTCGGAAGCTCCAGAGTAGTTTGCTGGATATTCAAGTTTCCATAACTGGTACATCTGCTTTTGGTATCCACGTTTTTGGAGTTGCGATCTATAATAGCAGTTCATGACAGAAAATTTCTGTCATTGTTTTGCTTCCAGTTGCCCTAGAGGCATATGCCCTGGTTGCTCGGCAGTGGGTCCTGGTTCCTGTAGCCCACTTGTCGACGGGTGTCCAGGAGAAGCACTCGCCACGGTTCTTATTATCCTGGGCAACAACCGAGCCAGTATAGACTTCTTTAGAGTTTGTTTCACCATATTTAAATGGGTTGGATGCACTTAGTTCGACTTCTCAGTTGAGACCACTTTGACTTATTTGATCCTACTGGTAGTTTACCACCAGCACAGCAAACTAAAGCTTTGTTGCTATTTAAAATGTTTTCTCTTCTAGAACATGGCCAAACAGCCCAAAAAACCTACAGCAACCCAGTGATTCCGGCCACAAAAGCCTTCAACAATACATTGTTTTCTCTTAATTTCTAAACCTACTACATTATACAAAACACTCAGCCAATAGGAGTAGATGAAGAAAGGAATAACTTTGTGGGTTCACAGTGCTTAGGGACAGAGTTAGGCTTTCGTGCGGAATAAAAAGAATTCTTCTGAAGGTTTCTTTGAGCAAAAAAGTTTGGGAACTGCTGGTGTAAACTACAGTTTATCCCAAGGATTAGTAGGTGGTATCTTGTTTGCTCTGGACACCAAAATATCTTGTAAGTGGTGTATAAGGACTGAAAAACAATATCATTTATGGCCACAGAGATATGCTAAAATGGGACTGGGGTTGTTTTCCGTTTTCTTTTATCCCCATCAAACATCTTGCTTGCTTTTCCTGCCCCTTTCTTTCTACCCTCAGTAATTTTCCCAATGTTTTTGCTTTGCAGGAGATCCTGGCAACAGTTCAAGGTCTACCTGACAAGATGGGAGGGAAAGACTCTTCTGAGCCCAGCCTGGGAAAAGGCCCTTCCCTCATTCAGGCCAAGCCTAGTGGAGCATTCGAGGAGAGAGCCACCCAGAAGAGCATGCCGGAGAAAGTGCTCACTCCAGATTTACTATGCCAGCAATTCAGGGACTTTGGCTACAGGGAGACGTCGGGACCTCGGGAGGTTTGCAGCCAGCTGCACCTTCTCTGCCGCCAGTGGCTCCAACCAGAAAGACGCACCAAGGCGGAGATGTTGGACTTGGTGGTCTTTGAGCAGTTCCTGGCTCTCCTTCCCTCTGAGATGTTGTCCTGGGTGAGGGAATGTGGGGCAGAGACCAGTTCCCAGGCGGTGGCCCTGGCAGAAGGCTTCCTCCTGAGTCAGGCCGAGAAGAAGCAGGAAGAGCAGACGGTGAGCTCAGTTCATTCTGGTCATTTTGAGGGCCATCCAGATGTCTTGGCATGTGTTTTGATAGTCATCTCATTGGTCAAAAGGCAGGTCAAGGATAGTCTGGAGCAGTATGATGGGTTTCCGCTAGGTTGCTAATGGGGGTTCTGTTACAGAGAACACATGGATACCTTTTAAAGAGATTGGGTAATTAATTGTCCTAGGCACCATTAATAGCACTGGTCATTTTCTGTCTAGCTCCATATGGCTTGAGTCCCAGCTTTTCCAAGAGGTGTTTTTTCTGCCCTGGTTGAGCTCAGCCGGAGATGCCGCTCCTCTCACGGTCTTTCTCCTGTGAGGATGGGACGGAGCCTTCTTCTCAGTGGCTTCCTCGGGTTCTGCAACTCTTTGGAAGGGAGATTAGATTGGCTCCCTCCTTCCTGTCCTTTTGTTCTCACAGGGAAACATGCTTCTCTAAACAGCTTCCAGTTACATATGGGTAGTAGCGGTGTGCTTATCTGCCATCTTATTCTGCACTGTTATCTCTGGGTTGTAATTGTTTCAAGTCAGTAGAAAGGTTATATTTTAGCTATTTAAAACACGAAAAGCAAATGAATACAATCCTCTTCATTCAGAAGATGCAAGTGTTCGACATACTCCACCTCCCCCTCCCCGGCACTACTGAAGCCTGTTGTCTTCCTTTCTTTTTCTTTTTTTAAAAATTATTTTTATTGATTTTGTGATTATAATGTGATACATATAACAACAACCTTGTACAAACATTCTACCTTAAAAGAAAAAAGTATAAAGGGGGGGAAAAGGAAAAGAAGGTGGGGAGTGATGACATGGGGGAAGGGATCGGGGAGGGCAGAAAAATAAAACAATAAAAATACAACATTCAACATAAAGTTGACTTCCACTTTCCTTCGTCGAGGGATGTAGGTGTTCTTAGTTGCTTCAACCATTATCTCCTTAAATCTTGAAGATATAAACATAATCACCCAATCATTTAACCACAAATGATTCCCATTGTTACAGTTATATTGCTATAATGGTCCTTGTATAAGACCAATAGTTCAAATTATCTTATCCTTCTATTTGTGATTTTCTGTGTATATTGTTAATACACTCCAATCCGTTTCTATCCTTGGATTTCCAGTGTTCTTGCTCAAGAGAAACGTCAGTCTGTCCATGTTCTTTATGTCATATACTTTCTCGAGCCACTGCTCTTTAGTTGGAATGTAATCACTTTTCCAATATCTAGCGAAAACCATACGTGCGGCCGTAGCCATGTACCAAAACAGTTTGTCTTCATTTCTATCTAGCTTTAAATCTTTATCTAACAAACCCAAAAGATAGTAGTCAGGTTTCAACGGAAATTTGATCTTTAATATCATTTGTATTTCTTTATGTATGGTTTTCCAATATATTTCTGTTTCTTTGCAGGTCCACCACATATGGTAGAAACTACCTAAGTCAGAGTGGCATTTCCAACATTTCTTTTGATTATTTTTGTACATTATGCCTAATTTTTGGGGAGAGATGTACCATCTGTGGAACATCTTCATCCAATTCTCCTTCATGTCAGTTGCATAAGTATATTTAATTTTCTTAGTCCAAATTAACTGCCACTCATGTAGTTTTATTTGTCTGCCGATGTTCTTGGCCCATAGTACCATACTATTTTTTATTTCTTCTGTTTCCGTTGCCCACTCTAGTAATTTATTGTAAATTTTAGTAATGTTTTTTTTTCCATTTTTTAACAATTTTTCCCAAAAATCTTCTTTCTCGTTGAAACCCGTCCTCTTATCCTGGGTGTAAATATCTTTAATTTGTAAATATTGTAGCCAAGTTACATTTCCGCATAACAGTTTAAGTTCTTCTTGAGTTTTTAATTCCACTCCCCCTTTTACCTCTTTTAATAAATCTTTATAAGTTAACCATATATTTCCTCCTTGTACTCTCCTAAGCTTCGCCTCTGTCGGGGAAACCCATAGAGGGGTCTTTGTATAGAAGTGTGACTTATATTTATTCCATATCTTTATTAAGGACGATCTAATAAAGTGATTGCCAAAATTTTTCTCAATCTTTACATTCCCGTACCACAGATATGCGTGCCATCCAGTTCTTAAATCAAACCCTTCCAGAGACAGTAAACTTTCCTTCCGTAGAGATATCCATTCTTTCACCCACACCAGTGTGCAGGCTTCAAAATAGCTTTTAAAGTCTGGGAGGCCAAAACCCCCTCTCGTTTTTTTATCTATCATTATCTTGTAGTTTATTCTAGGCCTTTTCCCTGCCCAGACAAACTTTGATATTTCTTTGTTCCAAGTCTTGAATATCTTTTGGTTTCTAATTATAGGGATGTTTTGGAAAAGATATACCGTGTTTCCCAAAGTATGACACCCCGATTGTAAGACGTATCGGGGTGTCAGAAGGGTCGGCTTATATAAGCCATACCCGAAAAGTAAGCCGTACCTCGGGCGGCAGGCATGGCGTGGCTTCCTGGCCGGGCGAAGAGGCTTTCAGAGGGGCTCAAAAGGGGCCCGGAATCCTCCTCCTCTTGCTCTTCTTTCTTCCAGCGGCGCCTTCCATCCTCCTCCTCTTCCTCCCAGCAGCGCCTTTCCCTCTCGCCGGTTCCGCCCCTCTCTTCAGTGAAGGGAGGGGCGGAGCTCGCCAGGCGAGAGGAAGAAAGCGCCGGTGGAGTCCCGCCCGGCACGGCGGCTCAGCTCAAGCGTCTTTCCCCCGCCGCCCGCTTGCCCGCGCTCCAAGCGGGAGCCGGGCGGGGAAAAAGCACCAGTCGTCCTGGAGGCGGGACTTCCGCCGGCGCTTTCTCCCTCTCTCCGCCGGCTCGCTTTCCCTTGCAACCGGGTCCTCAGAGAAGGGAAGGCAGGCAGGCGCAAAAGGGCAGCCCTCTTGTGTTTACCTGCCTTCCCTTCTCTGAGGACCGGTTTGCAAGGGAAAGCGAGCCCGGCAGCGAAAGGGAGAAGGCGCCGGCGAGATCCCATGGCAACCGGGTCCTCAGAGAAGGGAAGGCAGGCAGGCGCAAAAGGGCAGCCCTCTTGTGTTTACCTGCCTTCCCTTCTCTGAGGACCCGTTGCCATGGGATCTCGCGGCGCCTTCTCCCGCCGCCCGCTCGCCTTTCCCATGGCAACCGGGTCCTCAGAGAAGGGAAGGCAGGTAAACACAAGAGGGCTGCCCTTTGCGCCTGCCTGCTTTCCCTTCTCTGAGGACCCGGTTGCCATGGGATCTCGCCGGCGCCTTCTCCCTTTCGCCGCCGGCTCGCTTTCCCATGGCAACCGGGTCCTCAGAGAAGGGAAGGCAGGTAAACACAAGAGGGCTGCCCTTTTTGCGCCTGCCTGCTTTCCCTTCTCTGAGGACCCGGTTGCCATGGATCTCGCCGGCGCCTTCTCCCTTTCGCCGCCGGCTCGCGCTTTCCCATGGCAACCGGGTCCTCAGAGAAGGGAAGGCAGGTAAACACAAGAGGGCTGCCCTTGCGCCTGCCTGCTTTCCCTTCTCTGAGGACCCGGTTGCCATGGGATCTCGCCGCGCCTTCTCCCTTTTGCCGCCGGCTCGCGCTTTCCCATGGCAACCGGGTCCTCAGAGAAGGGAAGGCAGGTAAACACAAGAGGGCTGCCCTTTTGCGCCTGCCTGCCTTCCCTTCTCTGAGGACCCGGTTGCAAGGGGAAAGCGCGAGCGGCGGAGAGGGGAGAAAGCGCCCGGCGGAAGTCCCGCCTCAGGACGACTCGGGTGCTTTTCTCCGCCGCCCGGCTCCCGTTTGGAGCGCGGGCAGCGGGGCGGGGGAAAGACGCCTGAGCCGCCGTGCCGGCGGGACTTCCACCGGCGCTTTCTTCCCTCTCGCCGCCGGCGGCTCCGCCCCCTCCCTTCACTGAAGAGAGGGCGGAACCGCGAGGAGGAAAAGCGCTGCTGGGAGGAAGAGGAGGAGGATGGAAGGCGCCGCTGGAAGAAAGAAGAGCAAGAGGAGGAGGATTCGGGCCTTTTGAGCCCCTCTGAAAGCCTCTTCGCCCGGCCAGGAAGCCACGCCATGCCTGCCGCCCGAGGTAACTCTTGCTTTCATCTTACTTTCGAGGTACCCTCGGCTAATGTAAGTCGTACCCCGAAAGTAAGACATAGTGGGGATTTTGGGGGACAAAAGAAAGTAAGACGCTGTCTTACTTTCGGGGAAACACGGTAATAGTCTGGGAAGGATATTCATCTTAATGGCTGCTATTCTACCCGAGAGCGATAAATTTAAGTGTCTCCAATTGTTTAGGTCTTTTTTTATATTTGTCCATGTCTTCCTTTCTTATCCCAATTCTCCCTTTCATTTTTTCCCCTTGTTTCTGCTTCTACTGCAGGATTTGTTTTTGGAAAGGATCCCTGAGGTAGATCCCTGTTTTCCTGAATCCAGTCGAAGACAGGCACCAAGGTGTAGGATGGGGGACAGAGAAGGAAAGTCTCCCTCAATGAGTAAGTGCAGTCCTAAGTTTTCTCCTTGGCCTTCTCCATTCAAGTCTGTCTGAATATATCTGGGTTGTATGAATCGTTGCACGTTAACAATATCATACTGCCTAAAGAGTACTAGGATGTTGTAGGCATACAGAAAATCTGCTTTTTCTTTCTTAGTTTCTATGTGGCTGGATTTTTCCCTTATATCCTTTTCTCTGGCAAAGAAGGACTGGGGGAATACAGCTCTTAGTCTCAGGTTACAGCAGAATCTTAGCAGAAAGCAATGCAATAAAAATTCACGTGGGAATGAGGAGGATTCTCCCCTAGTCCATCCTATTGCCGTGGTGTGTGCCTGCCGACAACAAGGCCATGTAAATTCGGCTGCCACTAGCGCCCACTTCTAAGAGAAAGTAGGAAACCAGATAGGCTCATCTCATCAGCTCCCATTTCATATATAAAGAATGCAGAGATTTAAAATGTTGACCACCAAAAATGGAAATCATAAGAAAACGGAGGGTTGTGAAAGAATAGGTTGACATGGGTCATTTTGGAAGAAGGCTTTTCATTGTCTGTAGGTTTTTAATGTTGTTGGGGTCTTTTTACTAACCCAAGGCTGACCTTGATGTCATTCCTTCATTTGTTGTGTGCGTTTTGCTGATTTTGAATAAAAAGGTTGCTGAGGTGCTCTTCTTTTTGGTGGAGGAGAAGCCTATCCTGCTTTTCTCCGTGTTATTCCTGCCTCAGGTCCCATTTCTCTGTTAAGAAGCCATGCTCAGGGGCAGATTTGCTTGATTACCTTGTGCGTGATTATAAAGGAGAGAGATGACGTGCACCTCACAACTGCAGGACTGCATTCTTCCAAGACCTCCCAATTCTTTCTGTGTAGACATTATGGTGTTTGTTACAGTTGAATATGTAGAAGGAATGTGAAGGAGAAAGGAAAGAATGGGGAATAATGTTCTCTTTCCCTTCTCTTTTCTCTTCCTTCCAGGAGAGGGAACAAGGACTGGGTCTACAAGTAGAAGAGCTTCTCTTCCTCAAGGTGGACTCAGAACAGCGTCTGCAGGAGTCCATCAGGTAGGGGGCAGGCCCTCCAGCAAGCCAAGGAAGGGGCAGGCTGTGCACTGCTGTTGATTTGACCACTCTATGGTTCTCACAGAATCCTGTTCTTTCCCTTTGCTTGCATCCAATGTGTTACTTCAAAGAGCCTGCAGATATCATCAAATAAGCATTTCAGTTTTTAGAGCAGCCTGAACCAATATTTTTGTTGTTCTCCAGGTGACTTTTGAGGAGGTGGCTGTGGATTTCACAGAAGAAGAGTGGGCTCTGTTGGACCCAGGCCAAAGGGCCCTTCATCAGGAGGTGATGGGGGAGAATTTGGAAACCCTGTTCTCTCTGGGTAAGGCTCCCCCTGTCTTGTGCTTAGTCGGCTCACATAAAACCAGAATTCTTTGTATTTTATTATATACTACTGTGTTTCCCCGATAGTAAGACACCCCCGATTGTAAGACGTATCGGGGGTTTCAGGGGGGTCGGCTAATATAAGCCGTACCCGAAAGTAAGACGTATTGCACGCCGTCAGGAGCGGCCCTGCCCCCCACCTCCCCCGCCTCCCTCCCGGCTGAGGCTGTAAGAGGAGGGCGAAGCTGAGAGGGCTCCCCTGGCCCCTCCCTCCCTCCTACAGTGACAGCCAGGGCGGCAGAAGCGGCGATTTCTCCCGGTTCTGCCGCCCTGGCTGAGGCTGTAAGAGGAAGGGCAAAGCCGAGGAGAGCTCTCCTCAGCTTCGCCCTTCCAGCTAAAGCAGTGGTTCTCAACCTTTCTAATGCCGTGACCCCTAAATAAAGTTCCTCATGTTGTGGTGACCCCCAGCCATATTTTCGTTGCTACTTAACGAACTGTAATTTTGCTACTGTTATGAATCGTAATGTAAATATCTGATATCAGGATGGATTTTCATTATTACAAATTGAATATAATTAAAGCATAGATATTAATCACAAAAACAATGTTTTGGTGAGTATGGACAACAGATGATGGGATTTGCAGTACCTTCAACAATTCAGCTCTGACTTCCACAGGCCAGAGTCCCCCCAAAATGACAGACCTAGACCAAACTTGGCACACAGAACCCCCATAACCAACAAAATATACTGAAGAGGTTTGGCAGTGATTTAGGGGTGATGTAGTTCACCTACATCCAGAGAGCAAATGTGAACGCAAACCACTATTTATCTGGACCTAACTTGGCACAAATATTCATTATGCCCAAATTTTAATACTGGTGGAGTTTAGGGAAAATAGATCTTGACATTTGGGAGTTGTAGTTGCTGGGATTTATAGTTCACCTACAATCAAAGAGCATTCTGAACTACACCAACGATGGAATTGAACCAATATTGGCACACAGAACTCCCATGGAAAAAAAAGAAAATACTGAAGAGATTGGGGGGGAGACCCTGACATTTGGGAGTTGGAGGTACTTGGATTTATAGTTCACCTGTCATCAAAGAGTATTCTGAACACCATCAACAATGGAATTGAACCAAACTTGGAACACACACTCCCATCACCAACAGAAAATACTGGAGACGTTTGAGAAGAATTGACAGTGATGTAGGGGCAGTGTAGTTCACCTACATCCGGAGAGCACTGTGAACCCAAACGATGAACTACTGGAGTGATTCCCAACCTTTGTTCCTCCTGGTGTTTTGGACTACACTTCCCAGAATTCCTAACGGTTGGTTGTGATGGCTAAGGCTTCTGGGAGTTGAAGTCCCAAACTGATGGCGGAACAAAGGTTGGGAATAGACAACTCCCTAGCAAGCTCCCTTCCAGCTTTCTTTCCCCCTCCCTCTCACACTCTTCCTTTCCCCCTCCCATTACAGACCGCAGTATGCAGGCACACACCAAGCACGAGAAGAGAGTTTGGGAGGGATTCGGCTCCAGCACCTTGATTTCGCTTCTGAGAGAATAAAAAGAGACCAAGAGGGAGGAAAGGCTACTGAATATTTCAGCATGACAGCAGGCTTTCTCGTGCATTTCCTCAATTTTAGTGGCAATGGGGTGATAATAAATAGGGGCCACTTCGCAAGCAGGAGGGGGAACTGATCGTCAGTCTCAATGTGATGCAAAAGGCTTGTTTGGGAGCCACCTGTGTCTGAAGCTGAAGGGGCGCCCCCTTCTCCTGGCTCTGCCGAGGTTTAGGCTGTGCAGTGTGGCTCCCGAAGGAAAGAGGGGGGAAGAAAAGGAAAGAAAGGGATATAAAAAGAAGGAAAGGAGGAGAAAGGCTGAGAAAAAGAGGAGAAATAGGGAGAAAGGATGGGGGGGGAGAAAAGAAGGGACAGAACATGAAGAGAGGAGAAAGGTGTAGAAAGAGCAAGAGAGAAGGGAAAGGGGGGTATTCCTGGGAGTTTGCTACAGCAGACGAGGAGAGAGGGGCCTCGACTGCTCACCTGCCTGAGGGCCCCTATTGAGGCTTTCCCCTCAGCCAGGCCTCTTAGCTGCCCTCCTTCTCCTCGTCTTCCTGAGCATGACGACCACCCCAGCCTTGCTGCCCCTCTGTGGGCGCCGTCTCCAGCCTCCAGGTTCATCATGCTCAGCAATAGGAGGAGGAACACCTTCTGCTGCTGAGCACTGGCCTGAACCGGGTTCTTCTTTTTCCTCTCTCATCCTCGACCTTGCTGCCTCTCTCTGGGCCTTGCTGCTGATCGTCATCGAGGCCAGCAAGAGGAGAAGGAAGGGAAGCCCGGCTCAGGCCAGTTCTCGGCCGTGGAGGAGTCGCAAAGGGAAGAGGCCGTCATCAGAGCAGCCCTCCCAGGTCACAGACCCCGGACCCACGAGGCCTGGGAGGGCTCCGGGGCAGCCACACAAACCAGGGAGGAGGGGCAACGCTGTGGCCTCCTGCCTGCGACCAGGCCCCTCAAGGCGGGCAGCAACAGAGGCACCCCATGATGAACAGAAAATACTGGAGGGGCTTGGGGGAGGATGGACAGCAGATGATGGGATTTGCAGTACCTTCAACCTCCGCTCCCCAAGTGTTTGTGATTGGAGGGTTGCCACACGGCAGTCCTTCTCTTTCCTCTCCCTTCTCTCTCCCAATCCTCAGCTCGCCAAGGAGGGCCCGGCACTGCTGCCACGGTGGGTTCAAGTTACCTTGCAGCGGAATGAGAGCCCAGAGAGAAGGCGCTCCAAGAACCACGTGGCGACCTGGGGGAGGCAGGGTCAAAGGAGGAGGCGCCATGACCCCTTGGCAGGGGGCCTTTGCTACTAAAGTCCTCCTCCTCCTGACTCCCTGCAGCCCTGTGGGAACAGGAGGTGGAGGAGCTGACCTGGAATGCCGGGCTGTTTCCCTGGCACAGGGGCCGGCAGCCATTTTGAGGAGGCGGAAGGGGCGGGGCCAGCCCAGGCACCTTCGCGACCCCCAGAAAATGGCCCCACGACCCCTCGGGGGGTCGCGACCCCCAGGTTGAGAACCACTGAGCTAAAGGGACACGCCAGCCTCAGAAGCACCGATTTCCCCGCTTCCGAGGCTGGCGTGTCCCTTTAGCTGGAAGGGCGAAGCTGAGGAGAGCTCTCCTCGGCTTTGCCCTTCCTCTTTCCAATATAAGACATACCCCGAAAGTAAGACATAGTGGGGCTTTTGGGGATAAAAAGAAAGTAAGACACTGTCTTTCTTTCGGGGAAACACGGTAGCTTGGGGACCCGGCAGTGCCCCAGTTTTTAAAGAAATGTATTAGTTGGTCTTTAGCAAGTATTTATGTGGCTCGCAGTGGTTTCAGGAAGTTAGTGAAGGCACTGCAAGTCCCATCGTCCATCGTCCACCCTCCTCCAAACAGCACCAGGATGTAGAGTGGGTCATGGAGGCTCTGTCTGCCAAGTTTGGCCTTGATCCAGCATTATTGGGAGTTGCAGTGGTATCATGAAATTACTGAAGGTACTGGAAGTCCCATGATCTGTGGTCCACCCTCCTCCAAACTGCAGCAGGATATAAAGTGGGTCATGGGGGCTTCGTGTGCCAAGTTTGGTCTTGATCAGTCAGTGGATGAGGGTTGCAGCAGTCTTGGGATGTGATTGGAGGTACTTCAAGTCCCATCATCCATGGCCTGCCCTCCTCCAAACCGCAGTAGGATGTAGAGTAGGTAATAGGAGCTCTGTGTTGTAAGTTTGGTCTTTATCAGTCTTTGTTGGGGGCCACAGAGGTCTTTGGGAACCGAAGGGTGTGAAAGTACTACAAATCTCTTAATCCATTGCCTGTCCTCCCCCAAACCTCACCAGGACAGAATTGGGGTCATAGCTGTTATGTGTGCCAAGTGTAGTCTTGATGAGTCATTGGATGAGGGTTGGAGTGGTCTCGGGAAGTGAGTGGAGGTACCTCAAGGCCCATCATCCATGGTTTGTCCTATTCGAAACTGCACCAGGATGTAGAATGGGTCATGTGGGCTCTGTGTGCCTAGTGCGTTCTTTTTTGGTAATTGGATGAGGGTTGCAGTGGTCTCAGAAAGTGAGTGAAAGTACTTCAAGTCCCATCATCTGTGGTCCACTCTCCTTCAAACTGCACCAGGATGTAGAGTGGGTCTGGGGGGGTGTCTGTGTGCCAAGTGTGGTCTTGTTCTGTCATTGTTGGGGGCCTAGTCAGGAAAATCAAGTAAAGAAAGTCTTACTGTCAATTCAGGCTGAGGCCTAGCCTGGAGAATCAAGTAGAGGAAATCGTACTGTCAGTTCAGGCTGAGGCCTCGGAAGCCTTACTGTCAATTCAGGCTGAGGCCTAGTTTGTGGAATCAGCTAAAGGAAGCATTTTTGTACAGTACTCTCTGTGGTACCTTTGAGATTTGGGATGTAGGAATGCTGGTCAATCAGAGCCGGTTTTGCAAATTCTCCCTCAGTGGCAACCAATCATGTTGTTTGAATGTAGAGGCTTGGATTCTTGGATGCTGGCCAATCAGAGTCCTTTATCCAAATACTCCCTCAGTAGCAACCAATCAGAAAGCTGCCACATGCATACATACATACAAACATTCTCTTTTATTATATATATAGATATATATATATAGATAGATAGATAGATATAGAGATATAGAGATAAAGATATAGATTACATTGATGTTAAAGCAGTCAGAATTTTTGTTTCTAATCTTGTTGACTTCTGATGTCTCTTTCCAGGAAGTACTTGTGGAAACAATTCCTCATCACGGTCACAACTTCTGACAGATCAAAGAAACAAAAAGGCTGAAAAGACATCAATGTGTTTGAAGGGAAAAAAGAGATTCACTCAAAAGGCTTTCCTCTCCCGTTATCAATCAGATAACACAGGGAAGAAACCATTTCATTGCTGGCTCTGCAGAAAGGGTTTCACTTTGAAGAGTGATCTCCTTTGTCATCGAAAAACTCACACTGGGAGGAAACTATTCAAATGCCCAAAGTGTAGAAAACACTTTATTTGGAAGTCACACCTCATTAAGCATCAAGGAACGCACACTGAGGAGAGACCATTCAAATGCCCAGAGTGTGGAAAAGGCTTTCTTCGGAAGGCATGCCTCACTCGGCATCAAGCAACTCACACTGGGGAGAAACCATTCAAATGCCCCGAGTGTGGAAAAGGCTTTACTCAGAAGGTAAACCTCACTCGGCATCAAGCAACTCACACTGGGAAGAAACCATTCAAATGCCCGGAGTGTGGAAAAGGCTTTATTCGGAAGGCAAACCTCACTCAGCATCAAGCAACTCACACTGGGGAGAAACCATTCAAATGCCCAGAGTGTGGAAAAGGCTTTATTACACCTCAAGGCAAACCTCACTCAGCATCAAGCAGCATCAAGCAACTCACACTGGGGAGAAACCATTCAAATGCCCAGAGTGTGGAAAAGGCTTTATCCAGAAGGTAAACCTCACTCAGCATCAAGCAACTCACACTGGGGAGAAACCATTCAAATGCCCAGAGTGTGGAAAAGGCTTTATTCGGAAGGCAAACCTCACTCAGCATCAAGCAACTCACACTGGGGAGAAACCATTCAAATGCCCAGAGTGTGGAAAAGGCTTTATTCGGAAGGCAAACCTCACTCGGCATCAAGCAACTCACACTGGGGAAATGCCCAGAGTGTGGAAAAGGCTTTATTCAGAAGAGAGACCTCACTCGGCATCAAGCAACTCACACTGGGGAGAAACCATTCAAATGCCCAGACTGTGGAAAAAGCTTACTTCGGAAGGCACACCTCACTAAGCATCTAGCAACTCACACTGCGGAGAAACCATTGTAATGCCCCAAGTGTGGAAAAGGCTTTATTCGGAAGGCACAACTCACTCAGCATCAAGCAACTCACACTGGGGAGAAACCATTCAGATGTCCGGAGTGTGGAAAAGGCTTTATTCAGAAGGTAGACCTCACTCGGCATCAAGCCATTCACACTGGGTAGAAACCATTCAAATGCCCCAAGTGTGGAAATAATTTCATTTGGAAGAAATCCCTCACCCACCATCAAGCCATTTACACTGGGGAGAAACCATTAAAATACCTGGAGTGTGGGAAACTTTTTTTCAGAAGATAGATCTGACTTACCAAGAAGCAATTCACAGTGGGGAGAAGTCATTTCTGTGTGGAGTTTGGGAAAGGTTTCAGTCGGAAGGTGATGAGAAACCATTGACATGTTTAGAGTCTGAAAAGTGTTTCACTCAGTCTGCCTTTCTCCCCCTATAGCAGGCATAGAGCAAACTTTGGCCCTAGAGGTGTTTTGGGCCCCAACTCCCAGAATTCCTAAGAGCTCCCCGGCCAAAACACCTGGAGGGCCAAAGTTTCCCCTCTGCCTGCACTATAGGGTCTCAAAGGCAGCCAAGAGTAAATATAAAACAATGTTACCTAGATTGTTCCTGTTGATTTCTTTCTTTTAACTCACTTGTATGGTTTTGTTTATTGCCAAACTTAATCTTTAAAAATTAATTGAATTAATCTGTTTGTTTATGTATCGTATCAGAAGAGAACCAAGGGTACAATTGTAATGTATCTAAAAAAAACACAAAGTTTAAAAACTTGGCATTATATTAAATTTATTTGTTAACTGTATTTGTATCTCAGCCTTCAGGCGACTGAAATGTCCTTTGACCAGTAGCTGGCCACTTGTGGTGCCTCTGGTGTTGCCATAAGAAGGTCCATGGTGCACATGACAGGGCTCAGACTGCATTGTAGTCTGTGGTCTGTGGTTTGCTCTTCTCCACACTCACTTCAGCAACCTTTTTATTCAAAATCAGCAAAATGCTTCTCTGTGTTGTCTGACATTGTGGTTGTTGGAGTGGTCTGGCATTTCTGTGTTCTCAAATAATATGTTGTGCCCAGGTTGGTTCAACAGGGGCTCTGCTATGGCTGACTTCTCTAGCTGAATTAATCTGCAGTGCCTTTCATGCTCCTTGATTCGTGTTTAGGTGCTGTGTATGGTGGTCCCAATGTAGACTTGTCCTACCAAACTCTACCCAAAAGTAATCATTCAGCGGAACACAGTCAAATTTAGTTTTTAAAAAGTAGAGGCACAGACTTCAGAAAAGTTTTCCTTCCATACAGCCATATAACCCAGATTATACGGACAAAGCTGGCTCTTCGGCTTAGAAATTGAGATGAGCACCAACCTCTAGAGTCGGACACGATTGGCCTTAATGTCAAGGGGAAACATTTACCTTTTCCTAAAGATAGATTACATTCATATTGATTACTTCCACTAAAAACGGAAGGCACAGTTTGATTGGTGTTCAGAAATCAACCATCTCATTGGTGTTCGGAAATCAATCATCTCAGGTTTTCCCCTGACATTAAGTCCAGTCGTGTCCGACCTGTTCTTCGTACAGCCACATATGAAAAAGATATTTATCACCTTGCATTTCCTTCCTTCATGTTGGGATGACTTGCCTCGCTTTCCACAATATCAATTCCCCCTTTCCCAGCAATGCATCCTGTAGTCCCATCACTCTGGGCACTACGCTGCTTTTTATCATTAAGGACACTGGTGCGGAGTCACCAGACCCGCACAGTCTGGGCTCATAAAGACAATCATAACAACAATAGAAGTCATGGGACCTGAGGGCCCCACTTTGTTCGTCCTGGAGTTGGGACAGAGTAGTCCAATCATAAAACAATGTCTTCTTTGAAGTCTCCATCCTGCCCCCTATCAGCCATTGGGAGCAGGGAATGGCTGGTGGGTGCCGCAGTCCTGCCTCACCAGGGAATCGCACCCAGCTGATCATGAACGCAATGGGGCTTAGCCAATCATGGCGAAGCCAGGTCTAGCTGGGAGAGCAGCGGGAATTTCAAAGGAGTGCACTGTATACAAATGTCTGTTTTTAACTGTTATAGCATCTCGGCTTTCTTTGGCGGATTACTGCGAGCTGGCATGATTTCAGCTGACTTGAATAAAATTCCTCGGTGAGATTTTTCAAATAGATTTTTTTATTAAGGTTTTTCAGTACGATAAAATTCCTCAGTGAGATTATTGATTGGGAATTATTGGGTTGTAGCTTCTTTGTCTCGCCAGACTCATGGATTCACAGACAGGCCGGTGCCGGTATCCATTCACTGGGACTCAGTATCTCCACTTCAAGTTTCGTTATCCGCAGCTTGGATCTCACTATCTGTGGTCAGTCTAAAATGCTCTATTTCAAATGGGTCTGACTAAGTGCCCCTTGAAGCCTCCTCCAACTCTAGGACTCTGAATTTGTGGATATGAAGGGGTGACTGTATTGCTTTACACTTTCTCCATTGCTTGATGCCAGTCTTTAGTGGCCAGGCACAAAGCACTGAAGACTAGCATCCCCCCTTATATGAAGGTCTCCTACAACCCATGCTCTACACGGGCTTCCCTTTGCAAAGAATCTACTCCTGTCATCTCACTCTGAGTTTTTAACAATTTATCCTGTACATGTGGCCTGCTGCTTTGTTTTGTGATTTTAGATATTACATTTGTATATGGCTTTCTTATTTATATTTTTATATTTTACTGTATTGTTGTTGATGTTTTGACTTTTGTTTTATTGTAATTTGTTGTTTGGGCTTGGCCTCATGTAAGCCGCCCCGAATCCCCATTGGGGAGATGGTGGCGGGGTATAAATAAAGATTATTATTATCCCTTTGTTCTACTTAGGTGGTGTTTTCATGGCCATGGCATGTCTCTTTATTATCATCGACCAACTGTGGCAAGAGTACTTCAACAGCCTGGCTGCTCTGCCATAGCAACACCTATTGACTCATTGTGTCTTTATTGTATAAGATCAAGACCAGAATGAAGTCCAAAGAAAATAGCGCACAAATCAGAAACAATTATAACTTGTATGCTGCTCAGAGTCCCCTTCGGGGTGAGAAGGGCGGCATATAAATGTAGTAAATTTATATTAGTATAGTTAGTAAATTACTAACAGGAGCTACATACAGGGAGCATACCACCCCCTTTTGTCAGCTCCACTGGCTGCCTGTCCACTTCCGAGCTCAATTCAAAGTGCTGGCTTTGACTTCTAAAGTTCTATACGTTTCTGGCCCAGCTTACTTGTCTGAACCCATCTGCCTCTACGTCCTACGTCGCAACTTAAGATCATCCGGGAAGGCCCTGTTCTCGCTCCTGCCAGCTTCTCAAATGTGGCTGGCAGGGACAAGAGACAGGGCCTTCTCAGCTGTAGTCCCCAGCCTGTGGAACGCGCTTCCAAGTGAAATAAATCTACCCCATCCCTCCGGGTGTTCAGGAAGAAATTAAAATCTTGGTTTTGGGACCAGGCCTTTGCACAATAACATCAAGCAGCATTTTGACTGGAATGGGACTGGCAAGACGACAGATATGAGAATACGGCTTTATTGATTTATCAATTGAGTTTGTGGATGGAATATTGTTTTAATTGATTGCTTGATAGTTTGTTTTGAATTAATATTGTTTTTAATTCTGTATGTATTTATGGTTTTATATTGAGTATTGATTTTGGCATCGAATCGCTGCCTTTGTTAGCCGCTCCGAGTCTCCCCGCCCCGGGGTTTGAGAAGGGCGGGGTAAAAATGCTATAAATAAACAAATTATTATAAGAGATACTCAACCTGTGATAGCTTTATGCCACATCAAAGAACCCACAAGCAGGACAAACCGTGTATTGCACCTTCCAGTCCTAATGTGGAGCGAGCTTTACTCACAAGAGGATAGCTTGCTGCAAATTAGAGAATCTACATTGAAGAGAAGCTATACAAAGCACAGAATATGTTAAATTTATTTTATTTGCAATGCTTCTACCCCGCCCTTCTCGCCTCCAGGGGGGGACGGGACTCAGAACGGCTAACAAGGCAGCAATTAGATGCCTAAGCATACAATATAAATCCTAAAAACATATATCATTAAAATAACTGTTAAAACAAGCAAATATTGAACACTCAAGTAAATTGAAAACAGTGTTCCTCCATAAATCTATGTTATTAAACATCCATATTCTCGTCAGTCATTTAGCCGTTCCTATTCCAGTCCACAGTGCTGCATTCTGCTATTGTGCAAAGGCCTGGTCCCATAGTCAAGATTTTACTTTTTTCCTAAATGCTAGGAGGGATGGGGTCGATCGTATTTCGCTTGGAAGTGCATTCCACAGGCAAAGAGCCACAGCCGAGAAGGCCCTGTCTCCCATCCCCACCAGCCTCATTTATTTATTTATTTACTCTACTTCTATGCCGCCCCTCTCAGCCCGAAGGCGACTCAAGGCAGTGTACACATGGCAAGGAATGCCCAAGATCAATACATCTAAAGTTACTAACACAATGATATCATATACAAATTAGCAATTAAAGTTAAAACACAATATCAGCGTCTCATTATTAAGTCGATTTCCAATTGCGGCGGCGGTGGCCCTTAGGTCTCGATTTAATAATACATCTGCAAATGCCTGGTCAAACAGCCAGGTCTTGACCTTCTTGCAAAATGTCAGGAGGGAGGGGGCTGATATGATGTCACTAGGAATAGTGTTCCACAGCTGAGGAGCCACCCCTGAAAAGGCCCTGTCTCTCGTCCCCACCAATCGCGCCTGCAAAGCAGGCGGGAACAAGAGCAGGGCCTCTCCAGATGATCTTAAACATCTTGAAGGTTCATAGGGAGAGATGCGTTCAGACATGTAAGTTGGACCAGAACCATTTAGGGCTTTAAAGGCTAAAGCCAGCACTTTGAATTGTGCCCGGAAGCAAACTGGTAGCCAGTGGAGCTGGAGGCCTGCAGCATCTGATCGTCTGCTGCTCTGCTCACGCTCTGGGGCACCTTGCCTTCTTGAATTTCATTTTATTTTAGTGGTTTTTATTATTATTTTATAATAACGTTATAATATTATAATATAATGTTATATTATAATTTCAATATATGATGTCTATATATATTATAGTATATAATTATTATATATTATTATATAATTCATATATTCTCTCTCGGCATTACTTCACGAACGAAGATTCAGGAAGGACTCATCCCACGCTTTTTACAAGCGCGTTGATGACTAAAAAGGCCAATCTGAGATAGGCAAGTTCGGTTGCAGAAAGCACAGCAGAAAGTCTCCTTGGGTGATGTTGTTTCCAAGTTGCGGTTCTTTCTGCGTTGTCGTTTCTCTTCGAGACCCATTCGGCGTGTCTTCTCGAAAGAGGCCGCAGCATTGTGGATAGTGCATCTCCATGCCTCCCGATGTGAGGCCAGAGTGGACCATTGTTGGTGATCAATCTGGCCGAGCCTGAGATGTAATTATTATATTATAGTAATAATTATGATATTAATACTGATATATGAATATTTCTTGATATATTAATATGCTAATATTAATGATATGTTAATATATTGTTATTTTATAATAATAACTAGCTGTACCCGGCACGCGTTGCTGTGCCCTATTTAGGAGATGCGAGAAAGTCTGAGTATGTAAGGGTTGGAATTGATGTTACTTATGGTCTTGGTGGGGTCATCGCTGTGTCGTTGTGGGTGGCTCTGGTGGGTGGGATGTTGAAGTCCTGGGGAGTTGTCGGTGTGTGGTGTTCCTGGCGTTCTGCAGAGCTTGTGGATATACAATGTTTTTTGTCTTTCCGTCTGCTGTGTTGATGTAGAGGTTCTGTGGTTTCCCAACTCTGGAGCACGCTACGTAGAGTTGTCCGTGGGAGAAGCATTCTGTGTCAAGGTCTGTGCCACAGATTTGTAGTGTTTGTCCTTGAGCCTTGTTTATGGTGATGGCAAAAGATAGTGTAGTGCAGTGTCTTTCTGTTCTGGGGGGGTATGTGTTTTGTCAGTGGTGCCTGTGTCCCTGGTGCCCTATTTGTCTCCCTCCTAGATCTTGACCGTGGCAGTTTAACCCTCAACTGAAATCACTCAGCATTCTAAGTGGCTTTGCCCACCGTTACTATGGTAACTGATGTTGGCCAATGGGTTTGGCTGGCTGCTGCAGAGGATGCTGGGAAATGTAGGTTTTTTTGTATTGTTGTTTTGGGGGCCTTCTAGGTTTGGGGGAGTTTCTTCGCTAAAAACCTTCCTTGCCTGAGACCTATTTGTGTTGGCAAGTTTGGTGTCTCTGCCTTGGAAGGTTTCTCTGTCTCTGTCAGTCGTTCGACGACGGGACCTCCTTTATATAATAGATAGTATGAATAATAATAATAAATAAATAAATAAATAATGTAGATTAGAATGTAGTTCAGCCTTTAGGTGCAGCCCTGCATAATATTTTTTGGCCTTGGGAAAAAATAATTGCTGTAGAATGAATGAGGTTTGACTCCACTTGTACATGCCAGGGCTCAAAGCACGTGGGATCCTGTGGTGTGCAGTTCTGCAAGGCTCTCTTTCAGCCTTCCTGGGCTTGGCCACGCCCACTCAACTCTAAGCCACGCCCCTTTAGAACGCTACCCGAGTAGCACTCTAACAGTCTGACGTCACTGGAGGACAAGCAGTCGGGGGGGGGGGAGCCGGAACAGGAAGCGGCCTGCTCCTCCGTTTCCTGCAGAGCGCTCTGGGACGTCAAACTCCCTGGCTGGGCTCTTTCAATTCTCTTCTAGGAGGGAGGCGTCAAAGCGGGAATCGCCTCGCTGCTGTTGACAGGTGAGTGTGGAGGGCAAAGGGCTCCCCTGGCTTGGCTTGAGACCCAGGCTTAGGCCTGTAGCACCTGGAGAAACAGAGTTGGACACCAATGCCAGGCATGTGGACATTGTATGCAGATGCCTTGCCTTTCTTCCTTTGGAGCCTTGATAAGAAAGGACTTCAATAGAGGCATCCAAGGGCCTTCTGCCTTCATGCAGCACAATCAAAGCACCTCAGACAGATGGCCACCCAGCCTCTGTTTACAAGCCTCCAAAGAAGGAGCCTCCGCCACACTCTGAGGCAGAGAGTTCCACTGCTGAACAGCTCTCACAGTCAGGAAGTTCTTCCTCATGTTCAGGGGGAATCTCCTTTCTGCCTTCATGCAGCAAAATCACAATCAAAGCACCTCAGACAGATGGCCACCCAGCCTCTGTTTACAAGCCTCCAAAGAAGGAGCCTCCGCCACACTCTGAGGCAGAGAGTTCCACTGCTGAACAGCTCTCACAGTCAGGAAGTTTTTCCTCATGTTCAGGGGAATCTCCTTTCTGCCTTCATGCAGCCAAATCACAATCAAGGCACCTCAGACAGATGGCCACCCAGCCTCTGTTTACAAGCCTCCGCCACACTCTGAGGCAGAGAGTTCCACTGCTGAACAGCTCTCACAGTCAGGAAGTTCTTCCTCATGTTCAGGGGGAATCTCCTTTCTGCCTTCATGCAGCAAAATGACAATCAAAGCACCTCAGACAGATGGCCACCCAGCCTCTGTTTACAAGCCTCCGCCACACTCTGAGGCAGAGAGTTCCACTGCTGAACAGCTCTCACAGTCAGGAAGTTCTTCCTCATGTTCAGGGGGAATCTCCTTTCTGCCTTCATGCAGCAAAATCACAATCAAAGCACCTCAGACAGATGGCCACCCAGCCTCTGTTTACAAGCCTCCAAAGAAGGAGCCTCCGCCACACTCTGAGGCAGAGAGTTCCACTGCTGAACAGCTCTCACAGTCAGGAAGTTCTTCCTCATGTTCAGGGGAATCTCCTTTCTGCCTTCATGGAGCAAAATCACAATCAAAGCACCTCAGACAGATGGCCACCCAGCCTCTGTTTACAAGCCTCCAAAGAAGGAGCCTCCGCCACACTCTGAGGCAGAGAGTTCCACTGCTGAACAGCTCTCACAGTCAGGAAGTTTTTCCTCATGTTCAGGGGGAATCTCCTTTCTGCCTTCATGCAGCCAAATCACAATCAAGGCACCTCAGACAGATGGCCACCCAGCCTCTGTTTACAAGCCTCCAAAGAAGGAGCCTCCGCCACACTCTGAGGCAGAGAGTTCCACTGCTGAACAGCTCACAGTCAGGAAGTTCTTCCTCATGTTCAGGGGGAATCTCCTTTCTGCCTTCATGCAGCAAAATGACAATCAAAGCACCTCAGACAGATGGCCACCCAGCCTCTGTTTACAAGCCTCCGCCACACTCTGAGGCAGAGAGTTCCACTGCTGAACAGCTCTCACAGTCAGGAAGTTCTTCCTCATGTTCAGGGGGAATCTCCTTTCTGCCTTCATGCAGCAAAATCACAATCAAAGCACCTCAGACAGATGGCCACCCAGCCTCTGTTTACAAGCCTCCCTCATAGTCAGGAAGTTCTTCCTCGTGTTCAGGGGAATCTCCTTTCTGCCTTCATGCAGCAAAATCACAATCAAAGCACCTCAGACAGATGGCCACCCGGCCTCTGTTTACAAGCCTCCAAAGAAGGAGCCTCCGCCACACTCTGAGGCAGAGAGTTCCACTGCTGAACAGCTCTCACAGTCAGGAAGTTCTTCCTCATGTTCAGAGGGAATCTCCTTTCTGCCTTCATGCAGCAAAATCACAATCAAAGCACCTCAGACAGATGGCCACCCAGCCTCTGTTTACAAGCCTCCAAAGAAGGAGCCTCCGCCACACTCTGAGGCAGAGAGTTCCACTGCTGAACAGCTCTCACAGTCAGGAAGGTTTTCCTCATGTTCAGGGGGAATCTCCTTTCTTGTAGTTTGAAGCAATCGATTTTGTCATTTGGGAGTTGTAGTTGCTGGGATTTCTAGTTAATCCACAATCAAAGAGCATCCTGAACTCCACCAATGATGGAATTGAACCAAACTTGGCACACTGAACTCTCGTGAGACCAACAGAAAGTACTGAAAGGGTTTGCTGGGCATTGACCTTGAGTTTGGGAGTTGTAGTTCTCCTACATCCAGAGAGCACTGTGGACTCAAATAATGATGGATCTGGACCAGACCTGGGCAATTGCCAGCCCTCCAGGTGTTTTGGACTTCAAATCCCAGAAATCCTAACAGCTGGTAAACTGGCTAGGATTTCTGGGAGTTGAAGTCCAAAACCCCTGGAGGGCCGGCAATTGCCCAGGTCTGATTTGGACCAAACTTAGCACGAATCCTCAATATGCCCAAATGTGAACACTGGGGAAATTTGGGGGAAATAGACCGAGACATTTGGGAGTTGGGGTTGCTGGGATGTATAGTTCGCTTACCTTGCGGAGCAGAGTCACGCCGTGCCGGCTGGCAGCGAGGAGGGCGGCCAGGAAGCGCTGCAGGGCCTCCTCACCCAGGCAGGGGCTTCACGGCCTCCCTTCCCTGCCTCGCATGAGGGGCAGCGCAAAGCCGCTTGCCGCCCAGGCCCCTCACCTGCAAGCAATGGAAGCAGGTGAGGGGAGAAGTAAGAGGGCAGAGGGAAGGAGGGGGTACCGCGAGAGAAGGAGCGCCAACCATCCATGCCCCTCTCGTTCCTGCCAAAAGGTAGGGAAAATGGGCGCGCGTGACATCACAGCAGCGGCGTGATGTCACACGTGCCATTTTCCCTACTCTTATGGCAGGAAGGAGGGGCGTGGCTGGCTGGCGCTCCTTCTCTCACACCCTCCTCCCTCTGCGCTCTGTCCTCCATCTCCCTGCTTCCTCCCTCATCCAGGCTATGCTGCTTGGTCAGTCGATCGACCAGTTCCAGTTTCACGATTGACTGGTCGATCGCGATCAACCTAATGAGCAGCCCTGGCCTAGGATTTTGATATTTTAGTTATGAGATTGCAACAGTATGGATGGCAGGAGGATAAATGCTTCCCTGGTCTCTTTAGCTGGCATAGATATCACTCTGATAGGGAACAGATACATAACAATGTTGCCTATGGCTTCTCGGCTGGCTTAGATCTTGCTAGTTAGATATTAATATTGGCTTTCGTGTTAGGATGTCTTCAATATTGCTCCAATAGAGACTTGACAGATAATGTCAATACAGCAGTCCCCAAGTTACGAGGCTTGTTCTTAAGTGGATTGTGTATGTAAGTCAGAACAGGGACATTTCTTAAGTGTAACTCCAGCCTTAGATCTATCTATTATATATAATAACCCGCTTTGTGCTGGTCAGAGACCGTAATAAAGTTTTGTTGTTGTTATATAATAACAAGCTTTGGATAGCATAGGGAAGGGCTAACAAATTCAGAGTGCTGGTTTTGACCCGTTGGGGAGATGGTGGCGGGGTATAAATAAAGATTATTATTATCCCTTTGTTCTACTTAGGTGGTGTTTTCATGGCCATGACATGTCTCTTTATTATCATCGTCCAACTGTGGCAAGAGCACTTCAACAGCCTGGCTGCCCTGCCATAGCAACACCGATGTGTCTTTATTGTATAAGATCAAGACAAGAATGAAGTCCAAAGAAAATAGCACACAAATTAAAAAGAATTATAACTTGTATGCCCTCTGAGTTCCCTTCGGGGTGAGAAGGGCGGCATATAAGTGTAGTAAATTTATATTAGTATAGTTAGTAAATTACTAACAGGAGCTACATACAGGGAGCATACCACTCCCCTGTTGCGTCAGCTCCACTGGCTGCCTGTCCACTTCCGACCTCAATTCAAAGTGCTGGTTTTAACCTATAAAGCTCTATACGTTTCTGGCCCAGCTTACTTGTCCGAACGCATCTGCCTCTACGCCCCACCTCATAACCTAAGATCATCCGGGGAGGCCCTGCTCTCGCTCCCGCCAGCTTCTCAAATGTGGCTGGCAGGGACAAGAGACGGCCTTCTCAGCTGTAGCCCCCGGCCTGTGGAATGTGCTTCCAAGTGAAATACAATCTACCCCATCCCTCCTGGTGTTCAGGAAGAAATTAAAATCTTGATTTTGTGGCCAGGCCTTTGCACAATAACTTAATGCAGCATTTTGACTGGAATGGACGGGTAAGACGACAGATATGAGGATAAGGCTTTGTCTCTTGGCTTTTCTTCGCGAACGAAGGTTCAGGAAGGACTCATCCCACGCTTTCTACAAGCGTGTTGATGATTCGGAGGTTGGATGTGTCCTTCGAGCCTGTGCAATTGATTTTTCTAGTGTAGCGCAGCGTGCACAGAACTAGCCTCATCCTTTAAACCAAAGGTTCGTCTGCTGGGGCCTAGCAAGCTGGGATGGTGGCAGCGAGGTCCTCAGGTCGTAGGTTTGGTTCGGGTTTCCTTCTCTTAGGTGGTTGACCTTACAGGGTTAGACAAGCACCATCTGCCCAGGTTTGAAATCAGAGTTTTCCTTCTCTTAGGATGGTTGCCAAAAGGCTAGAGAGCCCATTCTGTCTGTTGACGCTCTGTGTCAGACCCTTCGGTTGTGACCTTTCTGGCATGGGAGGCTCTACTGGTGGCCGTTATGCCACCGCCAGCATAGCTCTCAACTTCATTAGGGTACGCAAGCCTCTCCCCCACAACGAGGGGGTGCCAACGGATACGGCTTTACTGTTTTATTAATTGGGTGTGGATTGAATATTGTTTAATTTAATTGGTTGCTGATTATTTGTTTTTAATTAATTGCTATTGTTTTAATTCTGTATGTATTTATGGTTTTATATTGTGTATTGATTGTGGCATCGAATTGTTGCCTTTGTTAGCCGCTCTGAGTCAGCCCTTGGGGGTTGAGAAGGGCGGGGTAAAAATGCTGCAAATAAATAAATAAATAAATAAATAACAGCCCATTTCCTAAATGTAACTCCAGCCATATATATATACACTGTTCCCTCACTTATTGCTGGGGTTAGATTCCAGGAGCTCCTGCAATAAGTGAAAAACCATGATGTAGGGACGCTCTATTTATTTTAATAGGTATACATTATTTTAGTAGTTATACACTATTTTAAGTCTTTATAAAAATAAAGTGAAGGAAAGGAAGGAAAGGCCCTTCAAGGCTGGAGGGAGGGAGGACTGAGGAGGGAAAGCGCCTCGGAGAGCGGCGGTGGTAAAACCCCACCAAACAGTGAAAATACCATGATATATATTTTAAATTAATATTTTTTGAAATCTGTGAAATAGCGAGTCCGCAATAAGCGAACTGCGAAGTAGTGAGGGAATACTGTATATGCAGCCCCCCAGTGGCACAGTGGGTTAAATTGCTGAGCTGCTGAACTTGCTGACCGAAAATTCACAAGTTCGAATCCGGGGAACGGGCTGAGCTCCCACTGTTAGCCCCAGTTTCTGCCAACCTAGCAGTTCGAAAACATACAAATGTGAGTAGATCAATAGGTACCACTCTGGCGGGAAGGTAACGGTGCTCCCTGCAGTCATACCAGCCACATGACCTAGGAGTTGTCTACGGACAACACCAGCTCTTCAGTTTAGAAATGGAGAAGAGCACCAACCCCCACAGTTGGACACAACTGGACTTAATGTCAGGGGAAAACCTTTACGGTGTGTGTATACACATACATACACACACTCACATACATAGCAAGCTTTGAATAGCATAGAAGAGTTAACAGCCCATTTCTTAAGTGTAACTCCAGCCATACACACACACACACACACACACAGAGGCTTTGGATAGCATAGAGAAGGGTTAACAACCCTGTGTAGTTTGTTTTGCTGTCTATGCTTCTGTTCAGAAGATTTCGCCTCAGTTTCTGTCCCCATGGTAATTGGATTTTGAATAATTTGGCTTGTTATAGAAATAAGGATTGGTGATAAAGCTTCAGTGGAGATATATATATTTTTATGATAACTCTTCCCGGAATAAATTTCCCTTCTGAGGCCTAAATTTCTCTCACTTCCTGTTGTTTCACCCTGTTCTTAACCATGAGTTGTATGTACGTCAGATGTTTGTAACTCAGGGACTGCCTGAATATGCTTTGCCTTTTTGGTTACTCTATATTTTACTCAAATATGGACTGGATAGATACCTATATTTGCATCACCATTTTGTTGTTAGTTTTGGTCAGGCCAACACAATATTTATTTAATTTATTTATTATTTACTATATTTGTATACTGCCCTTCTCAGCCCGCATGTGGCTCAGGGTCAGGATGCAGCCCCCGCAAGGCTTTGATGTATTGTAGCCCATAGAGGCTCTGAGTCCAAGGCCCCTTCTACTGCCATATAAAATCAAGATGATCTGTTCTGCATTGAAGCACATCATGTGGATATTATATTGTAGCGTAGAAGGGGCTTAAACCTTAGAAAGGGAAGTCACACGCAGCACTACAGAGGAGCCATCCAAAACCATTATGTGCCCTTCCAAGTGTTTTAACTCTGGGCGTTTCTTTTCTTTATGCAATGAAGTTACCACAATAACCTGTGGCAAAAGGGTCACTGGTCAGGACATTGGGTGTGCTGGGGTTAAAGTAATGGGGAGCAGGGATGAAATTTTAAGGGGTATCAGACCTTTTTTTAGGGAGGCATTTTGAGAAGGATGTGGGGGGGGGGGCACGTAGCTGGGGAAGTTGTGAGTGGAATGGGGGATTGCATGTTTTAAAATGCATTTCAATTGTGTTTATTGAAATTGATCGGTTGTTGTTTTACCACTGTCGTTGTTTTTATTGCGCCTGTACGGCTTTTGTGAGCCGCCCCGAGCCCCTCCGGGAGTGGCGGCATAGAAGCGTGATTAACAAACAAACAAATAAATAAATAAATTGTATTTTAACTATATGATTACCCCACACACAAAGTACTGTTTAATTGTTTTTTAATTTTATTTTTGTGTTTGCTTTGTTTTGAATTGGTCAAAATGTGTGGCCTTTATTTATTTATTTACTTTATTTATATTCCGCTCTTCTCACCCCGAAGGGGACTCAGGGCAGATTACAGGTACACATACTTAGCAGACAATCCCTGCCGTTTTTCACATACACAGTACACACTATGCACAGCACACACAGTACACAGTACACAGTACACACATATAAACAAACAGAGGCAAACTCTGGCCACCAGGGGGAGCTGACGCACTCCTCATCTCTCAGCGTCCTTTGTTGTTTCTTCTGCATTCCTCAGTGATTCTTTATGGCCTCATAAATCAATCAAAATTTGCCTCCCCACTTAATGTGGTACCTTTATCACCTACTTGACAGATGCAACTGTCTTTCGGGCTGCAAAGGTCAACAGCAGGCTACACTTAAGGTCGAGAACCCACCTCGACCCTTGGCAGGCCTCAAACTCATGACCTATTGGTCAGAGAGATCTTATGCAGCTGACACTTAGCCACATTCCCGGTGCTTTAGCCACCTTGAATCCCCTCAGGGGCAAAGGCGGGGTATAAATCAAGTAAGCATTTGAGACACAAGATAGTCAACTTGTATTGGTTCTGGCTTTTTTGATGGTTTTAATATAACTACACTATATTGCTCTTATGGGGAAAGCTGACATGTACAATATAAGATGATAGATATGACTGATGAGATCTCATTTTCTTGTCAATGTGATTTCTTTTTCATGATTTCATTCATGACAGCGAGGATTATCCATGCTTACATTTGGACCTATGGAGAGATGTTTTCATTTAATGGGAAATCCATTGTGATTTTTCTCATGCTGTGAACCTATGAATCAAAGATTGCATATAAACCTTGATTAGGGGGAATAATCTGCAAAGTTTTGTGAGTTTCTTGTTGGATAAAAATATTCACAAATTATTAATAGCGTAATAATTTAAAATATTTGCCTAGGCTGGCATGGCACCTTTAACTGTGTCCTTTGGCCCCAACTCAAAGTCTAGGTTTTGCAAGCAGTCTTGAAGGTACATCATGAAGGCCATTATACTGGCTAAAAGCTAGAAGGCTGTGATTTAGATTGGGGTGCAGCCCCCCAATCCCTTTTGAAGAGAGGAGAAGGATTGTTCCCATTTTCTTTGAAGCACTCCCCTCCAGAAAATGGGGAAGCAGCAGCTTTGTTTCGGAGAGATTTGCTGTGCTTTTTAGGGTGCATCTACACTTGTGGAATGAATGCAGTTTGGCCCCACTTTGGCTGCCATGGCCCAATGCAATGGAATCCTGGGTTTTGTCATTTGATGAGGTACCAGCACTCTTCGGCATTCTGGCTGAAAGATTGGCTGTGGTTAGGAGACGAATTGGCTGTGGCTAAGTGGATTGACTGTGGTTAGATGAAGGATTGGCTGCAGCTAGGTGAAGGATTGGCTGTGGCTAAGTGGATTGGCCGTGGTTAGGTGAAGGATTGGCCGTGGTTAGGTGACGGATTGGCCGTGGTTAGGTGACGGATTGGCCGTGGTTAGGTGACGGATTGGCCGTGGTTAGGTGATGGATTGGCCGTGGTTAGGTGACAGATTGGCCATGGTTAGGTGACGGATTGGCCGTGGTTAGGTGAAGGATTGGCCATGGTTAGGTGAAGGATTGTATGAATGAAAACACAACCCCAATGTATGCAAAATAGCAGTCTATTAAACAATAGGAAATATCACAAACATACAATAAAGAGGACTCAATATCTCAATGCAATTGAGAGGCGCACGGATATCCCCCCCCCCAAAAAAGGTACTTGCAATTAGATGGTGCTGGTGGAAATCCACCCCTTGCTGTGTGTACACGGCAAGGCCGTCCGGGCTCGGCGTGATCCGGCGCGGCTGAGGATGGCGCCGAGTGGTGACGTGGAGCGGCGCTGGTAGGCAACGTCGTCCACACTAAGATGCTGTAGTGACGACAGTGCGTGGTGGGCGGGGAGGAGGATAGCCTGGATCAGCTGGATAGCAATGGCGGGGGAATCCCCAAACAAAGATCCCAGGGAATCCCCGGCGTCCTTCTCTCGAGTAATCAAGAATCTCACACCCCTCCCTTGCCGGGTGAGCGGCAGGGCGCGTCAATGGAGCTCCTCAGGAGGGAATCCCGGGAGATAAGACACGGAAGGGGGTGATGGGATGTATAGTAGGGTGGGTAGGATTCACAAACATTCAGCAGTCTAATAAAGAGCGTCAATGCTCCGTAAGGGGGAGATACCCCAGGACTTGTATGCAAGAAGAGGCGGTGTGGCTCCTTCTTCATACAGAGGCTCGGTGGATAGCAGAGCCGACGGCCAGCATAATGCTATATTCATCCGCGGCTTATTCAACCGTTTCGGGCTTATTTTGTGGGCTCCTTTCTCAAGGCTCTATGGCTAGTACCAAGCAGTAGTCACATATCAGGTGTAGGATTACACATAACCCCGCTCTATGTGGAGTGGGGTGACCCAAAGGTGGTTAGGTGAAGGATTGGCCGTGGTTAGGTGAAGGATTGGCCATGGTTAGGTGAAGGATTGGCCGTGGTTAGGTGAAGGATTGGCTGTGGCTAGGTGAAGGATTGGCCGTGGTTGGGTGATGGATTGGCTGCGGCTAAGGGGATTGACTGCGGTTAGATGAAGAATTGGCTGCAGCTAGGTGAAGGATTGGCTGTGGTTAGATGAAGGATTGGCTGTGGTTAGGTGACGGATTGGCCGTGGTTAGGTGAAGGGTTGGCCGTGGTTAGGTGAAAGATTGGCCGTGGTTAGGTGAAGGATTGGCCGTGGTTAGGTGAAGGATTGGCCGTGGTTAGGTGAAGGATTGGGTGCGGCTAGGTGAAGGATTGGCCGTGGTTAGGTGATGGGTTGGCTGCGGCTAAGGGGATTGACTGTGGTTAGATGAAGAATTGGCTGCAGCTAGTTGAAGGATTGGCTGTGGTTAGGTGAAGGATTGGCTGTGGTTAGATGAAGGATTGGCTGTGGTTAGGTGAAGGATTGGCCGTGGTTAGGTGAAGGATTGGTTGTGGTTAGGTGAAGGTAAGGTGACGTGGCTCTTTGATGTGACTGGGAAACACGGGTGTGAGGTGGATTGGCTGTTTTGTATAAGGGGGAGGGAAGGAGGGAAGGGGGGAGGAAGAGAAAGGAAAGGAAAGTGGGAAAGGTATGAGCAAAGGGAAGAAACAGAAAGAAGAACGATTGGAAGGGAGAAAAAAGCAAGAGAAAAGAAAGAAAAAGGAAAGAAGGAAAGAAAGAGAGGGGGGGGAAGGTGTATGAGGGAAGTGGAGGAACAAAAGAGCCACAAAGACAGGCTACCCACCACTGTCTGAGTCCCCTTCTATACTACCATATAAAATCCAGATTATCTTATTTGAACTGGATTATATGAATTTACACTGCCATATCAGATAATCTGTATATTACATAGTAGTGTAGAAGGGGCCCGTGATGGGTCTGTGTGCCAAGTTTGGATCCGATCCATCATGTGTGGGATTCACACAGGTTGGCCTTTGCCCTTTGAGGCTGTGAGAGAGTGATTTGCCCAAGGTCACCCAATGAGTTTCTTTGCCTGAGCTGGGATTTGAACCCCCTGCTCTCATCTTTCAGATTCCCAATAGCGGAAAAATACCTTCTTACTTGAGTGATGATGCAAGTGAAAGTTAATATAGCTTCAAGAACACCTAAACAAAAATACTTTCCAAAAAAAGGAAGGGAAGGATAATTTACATCTGGGAAAAATATATTTTATTTTTCTCCAGCTCATGCATGGATTGTGTGTTCCTGCATGAATGGGATTGGACTGGGACGGCCCTTGTGGTCTCTTCCAGCTTGCTGCGTCTGTAAGGGTTAAAGTGACAAGTGTGCCATTCCTAGAGAGGAATTTATTTGACACAGCATGGAACCTTTAAAAAAAATCCAAGCTCCTCCTTTCCGTTTCCGGGACCTCTCTCCCCTTACACCAAAAGGAGTGTCTTTTTCCCAGTAGGGATCATTGTGTCCACCGAAGCTGTCGGGTGAGTTGACAGAGAGAAAGAGAATCAATGGATCGCGCTAATGAAAATGGGAACAAAGCACAAAGACGTCTCTGCAGAGAGCTTTTACGTTCAGTCCTGAATCCGGATATTGGAATTAGCCTGCAAGAGGTTTCGTGCCATGCGATGATGCCAAGCCATACTATTTCTCTTCCAAACCCGGAACTGCAGTCTGTGGGTGACAGCTACTAATTGGGACTTGAGGTGCAGCTACACTGTAAAATTAATGCAGTTTGGCACCACTTGAACTGCATTGGCTCCAAGCTAGGGAATAATGGGAGTTGTAGTTTGGAGAGGCACTAGCACTCTTTGGCAGGGAAGGCTCAAGGCCTTGTAAAACTACAAACTCCAAGATTCCATACTATCAGTACTTCTTTTACGTAAAGGTAAAGGTTTTCCCCTGACATTAAGTCCAATCATGTCTGACTCTGGGGGTTTGTGTTCATCTCCATTTCTAAGCCGAAGAGCCAGTGTCGTCCGTAGACGCCTCCAAGATCATTTGACCGGTTATGACTGCATGGAGTATTTGTGCCAAGTTTGGTCCAGATCTATCATTGTTTGGGTGACCCACAGTGCTCTCCTGGATGTAGGTGAACTACAACTCCAAAACTCAAAGTCAGTGCCCACCAAACCCTTCCAGTATTTCTTGTTGGTCATGTGAGTTCTGTGTGCCAAGGCTGGTTCAATTCCATCATTGGTGGAGTTCAGAATGCTCTTTGATTGTAGGCAAACTACAAATCCCAGCAACTACAACTCCCAAAGGACAAAATCAATCCCCCCCCCAACCCGACCAATATTCAAAATGGGGTGTATCAGGTATTTGTGCAGAACTTGGTCCAGTGAATGAAAACGCCTCCTGCAAATCAGATATTTACATTGCAATTCATAACAGTAGCAAAATTACAGGTCCTTCTCAAAAAATTAGCATATAGTGCTAAAGTTCATTGCTTTCCATAATGTAATGATACAAATTAAACTTTCATATATTGCACACCAACTGAAATATTGCAGGTCTTATTTTGTTTTGTACTGATGATTTTGGCATACAGCTCCTGAAAACCCAAAAATACTGTCTCAAAAATTAGCATATTTGGTCGGATGGAATATGCTAATTTTTTGAGATATGTATGCCAAAATCATCAGTATTAAAACAAAAAAAGACCTGAAATATTTCAGTTGGTGTGCAATGAATCAAAAATATATGAAAGTTTAATTTTTATCATTACATTATGGAAAATAATGAACTTTAACACTATATGCTAATTTTTTGAGAAGGACCTGTACAGTTATGAAGTAGCAACGAAAATAATTTTGTGGTTGGGGGTCACCACAACATGAGGAAATGCGAGTCCATCAGAGTCCATTAAACCATAGCTCTACCATCACGTTGGTCTAATCCACAAAGACCTGATCCCACAGCCAGGAGTGGATCTGATTTCACTTGGGAGGGAATTCCATAGCCGAGGGGCCACCACAGAGAAGGGCCTGAGGCTGCTAGGAATGGTGGGAGTTGGAGTCCAAAACACCTGGAAGGTCCAAGTTTGCCCATGACAGCTTTTGACAGAGACCTCTTCCTCCCCCTTCGTGCCCTTTCTTCCACTCCTGCCAAACACTTACTTTTTCTTCTACTCTGCCGCTTCTGCCGCCATTTTGATCCGAGGGGGCAGCGTGAGCGTGTTCATGAGGGGAGGGGGGAGGGAGGAAGACGTGACCCATGGGGGCGCTACTGCACAGACTTGCCCCAGAGCAAAGCGAGGCAGAGCGAGCAGAGCGAGGCTGGGAAGAAGGGAGCCCGAGTGGAGAAGAAAAAGTGTTCGGCAGGAGGGGGAAGAAAGGGTATTGGAGGTTCCAATTTCCCACGGCACACCTGATGATCACTCACGGCACACTAGTATGCCACGGCACACTGGTTGGGAAACACTGCCTTAGAATGTTGGAGTTCTGAGGCTGGCCAATCAGAGTCCTTTATGCAAATAATCCCACAGTGGCAACCAATCGAAACGCTGCCACATACATATTCCTCCGCACCTCCCGCCGCAAACACTGACTTTTATTATATACATAATACAAAACGGTATGCTTTCATTGTCAGCCGCCCTGAGTCTCTCTGCAAAGGTCGAGATAGGACGGGATATAAATGTCCGAAATAAATAAATAATAAATTTCATTCTTAGCTTCTGCTTTCATTGGAGACTCTAGGAAGTCAGGTAAAATCATATGGGTGGAACCAAAGGAATAATTGACTTAAATAGTTACTTAACTAGTTACTGATTACTTAGTTTAGTTACTTCGAACCACTGATTTCTAATTTGCTGTTTTCTTCTTCCACAGAAATCCTTTGTTGGTTATCATTTGAAGATTTCATGGCTTTCTACCTTGTGAGACCCCAGCTGAGACAGTTTGACGCATGACATCCAAGTCAAGGTCTTAATCTGGGTAGAACGGGCCCATTGCCTCCTCCTCAAGGTCATAGACAGGGCTTTTTTCTCTGCACTTTTCAAGTACAAGATTGAGAAGGAGATGGCAGAAGTGTCAGGCATACTTGCGGCTCCACTGGGCCAACTAGAGACTGAACTGGAAGTGGAGACCACGATTAAAATGGAGGAAGAACCCAGGATGAGATCCGAAGAGGTTCCTCACGTCATTCAAGCTGGCAGTATTAAAGCGTTCCTCCACCGGGCCTCGGGAAAGCAGTTTCCTGAGACTCCGGGTGAAGGGCTCCTTCAAGAGTGGGAGACCCAGTGGCAGGAGTTCCTGAAGACGCTGGAGGCACCTGGTTTGGGCTGGGAGGGCCCACAGTCTCCGCACGCAGATCCCAACCCGTGGGACGATGCCTCGGCCTTCCTGGCCTCTTTCGAGCAAGTGGCCACGGCCTTCCGGTGGCCCAAAGAAGAGTGGGCGGCCCGAATCCTCCCGGCGCTTGGAAACGAAGGAAAGGAGGCCATCAGAAGCCTGGAGGCCCAGGATAGAGGAGATTACGGGAAAGTCAAGGTGGCCATTTTGCGCTGGGACGCCTTCAGCAGGGAGAGGAAGCGGCAACAGTTCAGGCATTTCAACTACCAGCAGGACGAGGGGCCGAGAGGGGCTCACGTGCACCTCCAGGAGCTTTGCAAGCATTGGCTCAAAGTCGACAGATGCTCCAAGGAGCAGATCTTAGAGCAGCTGATCTTGGAGCAGCTCCTAGCCATCCTGCCTCCTGAAATCCAGGGCCAGGTTAGGGAACACGTCCCAGAGACCTGCATCCAGGCAGTGGCCCTGGCTGAGAATTTCCTTCTGATGCAGCAGGACAGAAAGGAGGAACAGGTATAGGATGATGTTCAACCTTGAAGATGTCAAGAATCATATGCCAGTGCTGAGGGGAGAGCATAAGGGGAGGGACTTATGGACCACAGATTGGCTCCTTTGGGGACAAAACCATTTAGTTAATACTAGCTGTACCCAGCACGCGTTGCTGTGCCCTATTTTGGAGATGCGAGGAAGTCTGAGTATGTAAGGGTTGGAGTTGTTGTTAGTTATGGTGTTGTTGGGGTCATGGCTGTGTTGTTGTGGGTTGTTTTGGTGGGTGGGATGTTGGAGTCCTGTGGAGTTGTTGTTGTGTGGTGTTGCTGGCGTTCTGCATTGCTTGTGGATATACAATGTTTTTTGTCTTTCCGTCTGCTGTGTTGATGTAGAGGTTGATGCGTGTGTGGGTGGGGTACTTTGGAAGTGAGTGGAGGTACTTGAAATCCCATTATCCATGGTGTGTCCTCCTCTAATCTGCAGTCGGATGGAGTGTGGGTCATGGGGTGCATTGTTTGCCAAGTTTGGTCTTTATCGGTCTTGGTTCTTGGACACAGTGGTCTGTGGGGAATGATGGGTTTTGAAGTACTACAAATCCCATTATCCATGGAGGTACTTCAAGTCCCATAATCCATGGTCCACCCTCCTCCAAACTGTAGTAGAATGTAGCATGGGTCATAGGGGCTCTGTGTGCCAAGGTAGGTTACTGTAAATTCAGGCCATACACAATGTCCCATGAGCTGAGGCCTAGTCAGGAACAGCAAGTTAATGAAGCCTTACTGTCCATTCAGGCCATACACAATGTCCAATGAGCTGAGGGCTAGTCGGGAGAATCAAGTTAATGAAGCCTTACTGTCAATTCAAAGCATAAAACTAAAGAAAACAGGTATCTCCTACGAGTAATGAGGATAAACACAAGGTATAGCAACAAAGGGGGAACACTGTACCTGGGTGCAATGTACTAGATAAACACACGGTGGTGCTGTAGACCAGCAACGCTATATGAATGGCAGCTATGTAAACAAGGAAGGTGAAGAAACCCAATGTACAGCGTGGGGAAATATCCGCCCCAAACTATGGTATGATAACACGGCCAACAATGAACAGCCCAATATTATACAGTCAAATGGATGAATACAGTATGGGGAACCCGCTAAGTAAAGAGCAAGCTGTAAACTACAGTTCCCAGAAGAGTTCGCGCAGGCGGAAATGACGTGAATCCGGTCACTTCCTGTGGAGTCCTGGCAATAGATTGATGACGCGACCGCGGCCTACAGTTCCCAAGGGCCCTAGCGGTGCGTGGGAGAAGTCTCGCGATGTGAAGTAAACAGTGCTGAGCTCCCAGGTGATTCCCTCGGAGGTCTCGCGATATCGCGGCGGGCTGGCGTTCGCCCAGGTAGCGAGACCGCAGTGTCGTGGTCTCGCGAGAGTTCGAAGCGGGCCCCAAAATGTAAACAAATATCCAAATAAAGGAATATGCCTTGCAGACGTATATAATAAATAATAATAGGCTGTGTCACAATGCGAATAAGGCAGTATAAAGGCTGCAGGTAGGTGTAACAGGGCCGCACGTCGCTCCTATGGTTCAGGGCCGATCAGCTGCAGAATATAACAACAGGCCATTGCCATTAATACATATAAGCAAACATACCAGCATAAAGAAAGCGAAGGATACATCATGTTGTTATATTCTTCAATGTATTAATGCACTCCTATGTACATGGTTGTTGCACTATGCTTATGATTATCCTGTTTGTTTTATTATAGATGTGGTTGTATATGACATGAGAGCCCTGAAGAAGCGTTTGCCACACACTTGTGGTCTTGGCGAAACGGGCTGGTGCCTCTTATTGCCTAAAGTGACTATTGTCAGGCTATACCCGTTGGCTCACTTCGTGCTGTTTACCTACATCTGAAGGATTATGCAAATGATGCTATCTAAATGAACAATATAATATTTTTTCACGGAGAACCATTGTGTTTTGTTTGATTGACCTGAACCTGGGAGACACTGTTACTGCCTGGATCCATAGGGTGCAGCCCTACATAATTGATTATTGGGATCATCAATTAATGCCATTGGGATACCGAGATTGCCGGCTCCCAGCTCAGCTACGCATGGCCCCTGCAGCTGATCGGCCCTGAACCATAGGAGCGACGTGCGGCCCTGTTACACCTACCTGCAGCCTTTATACTGCCTTATTCGCATTGTGACACAGCCTATTATTATTTATTATATACGTCTGCAAGGCATATTCCTTTATTTGGATATTTGTTTACATTTTGGGGCCCGCTTCGAACTTTCGCGAGACCACGACACTGCGGTCTCGCTACCTGGACGAACGCCAGCCCGCCACGATATCGCGAGACCTCCGAGGGAATCACCTGGGAGCTCAGCACTGTTTACTTCACATCGCGAGACTTCTCCCACGCACCGCTAGGGCCCTTGGGAACTGTAGGCCGCGGTCGCGTCATCAATCTACCGCCAGGACTCCACAGGAAGTGACCGGATTCACGTCATTTCCGCCTGCGCGAACTCTTCTGGGAACTGTAGTTTACAGCTTGCTCTTTACTTTGCGGGTTCCCCATACTGTATTCATCCATTTGACTGTATAATATTGGGCTGTACATTGTTGGCCGTGTTATCATACCATAGTTTGGGGCGGATATTTCCCCACGCTGTACATTTGGGTTTCTTCACCTTCCTTGTTTACATAGCTGCCATTCATATAGCGTTGCTGGTCTACAGCACCACCGGGTGTTTATCTAATTCAAAGCGTAAACAGCATTCCATTAAGTGAGGCCTAGTCAGGGAAATTAAGTTAATGAAGCCTTACTGTCAATTTTGGGCGTGGTCTGTGATTTGTAGGGGTGTAAATTTTCTGTGGGAAGTGAATTGGGTGTGTGTGTTTGTGCCTCAGCCCTTTGCCTTATCCTCCTCTGACAGTTTATTATGGGTCGGAATGTTCATGTTGGCTGGCCTGGAATTATGCAAATCCGCCCTTATTGGCAATCAATCATGTTGTCAGAATGTAGAGGCTGGGAGAGTCGTTGGCAGCCCCGGAGGATGCTGGGAAATGTAGTTTCTTTTACTTGTTGTTTTGGGGGCCTTTTAGGTTTTGGAGGGGAAAGTTTCTTTGCTACAAACATACCTTGTCTGAGGCCTATTTCTGTTGGCAAGTTTGGTGTCTCTGCGTTGTAAGGTTTCTCTGTTTGGGACGGTCTTTCCATGACGACTCTTCCTTTATATAGATAGATTGCCGATGGAATATTGGAGGGAGGTCCTGTACCTAATTGGGATTGCCAAGATGAGACTCTTGCACTTTTAGTTAGCATTGCCAGACTCAAAATTGGAAGAGTCCTGTACCTTTAATTAGTTTAACTCTAGTTTTGGCGCCGTAACTCCTTGTCCCCCAAGGAGCTATACTCTCCCCTTTGTTATTTAATATCTACATGCGACCACTTGCTAAGCTGGTTCGAGGTTTTGGGCTGGAATGTTATCAGTACGCTGATGACACCCAACTTGTTCTGAAGATGGAAGGACGACCGGACTCCGTACCCTCTTGTTTCCATCAGTGCCTTGAGGCCGTCACTGGATGGCTGCGTGCCAGCAGATTGAGGGTGAATCTAGCTAATACTGTGGTTGGGTCAACCGGATGGTGGTGTGGTCCGGCTGCCTGCTCTGGATGACGTGGCACTCTGCCCGTCATCGTTAGTAAAAAGTCTCGGGGTTGTTTTCGATCCCTTGCTGTCAATGGAGGCCCAAGCCTCCACTGTCACCAAAACCACGTTTTTCCATCTGCGGCAGGCCAGGCGGCTGGCCCCCTACCTATCCAGAGATGATCTAGCCACAGTGATCCAAGCAACGGTCATCTCAAGATTAGACTACTGTAACGCCCTTTACATCGGCCTACCCTTGTCCTTGATCCAGAAATTTAAGCTCATTCAGAATGCCGCTGCTCGACTCCTCGCTGGAGCGCCAGCGAGGAGTCACATTACTCCCATCTTACAGCAGCTTCATTGGCTTCCTGTTGAGCACCGGATCACTTTCAAGGTGATGGTACTAACCTTCAAGGCCTTACATGGCCTGGGGCCGACGTACCTGAGGGACCACCTTACCCCCTACCAACCCCGGAGATCGCTCCGTTCTGAAGATCTAAATCTCCTTGAAGTGCCTAGTCTTAAGACCATTTGTCTGGCTTCCACCCGGCGTAGGGCCTTCTCTGTGGCGGCCCCGAACATTTGGAACACATTGCCAGCTGAAGTGCGGGCCCTGCAAGAGTTGTCCTCCTTCCGCAGGGCCTGCAAAACCCATCTCTTCAAGCTGGCATTCGACTGCTGATTTGATTCTGCTATTCTGCTAGTTTAGTCTAGTTTAATTTTAGATTAGTTAATTACCTGTTGTTTTATCTGTTTTATGCTGTTCTAGTTCTGCTTTTTTGTAAGCCGCTTCGAGCCCCCGGGGAGTGGCGGCATACAAGAATGAATAATAAATAAATAAATAAATTATAATTGCCAGACAGAAAACTGGATGAGACTCCCATACCTTTAATTACAGTTGTCAGACTGAAAATTGGAGGGAGGTCCTTGTTGGGTGAGTGGGCTTATTAACAAAAGACCCTCCTCATAAATATACAGCAGAGGAACTTATCAGCACCAGCGTGGCCCAGAACCAGTAGCCAAAAGTGATAAGAAGAACAAAAACACAAAGACCGATGTTATCTCTTCCACTGGAGACTTTTTTTTGTGTAGTAAAACGATATGGTCGCACTGTTTACAAGAACTAGGTTTCCATAACACAAATAAACAAATACGCAGTAGCTTTGCACACAGCATCCTTCACAGCGGAGCTTTCACGCACGAGTCTTCTCTCAACACGGAGGATTACCTCACACTGAGGTTTACCTCACACTCCTCAGGATGAGACTAGTTTTGGCGCAGTAACGCTTAACAGGCTTCGACTTATTAACTCTTTCAGTGCTTGACTCAAACTTTTGTAATAAAAAATACCCAGTTAATTTTTAATATTTCTGACAGTCCTGTAACTTTAATTGGGATTGCCAGGTTGAAATGGTAAACAGGGAAGTGCTGCTTAACATCAAAAACAAAACAAACTAAGAGACATGCGTCTATACCAGGGGTGGGCAATTACCGGCCCTCCAGGTGTTTTGGACTTCAACTCCCAGAAATCCCAACAGCTGGTAAACTGGCTAGGATTTCTGGGAGTTGAAGTCCAAAACACCTGGAAGGCTGGCAATTGCCCACCCCTGGTCTATAATCTTATATAAATAAGTCAGAACAATTGCAAAAATATTTCTGTATTATATATCAGGACACGTGAGGTGCTCCTCCACAGCCCGGTAGGCTGTATGGATCATATAAACACACTGCGAGACATACGATATTAAAGTGCAAATAACGACAAATTCCACAAAATACATTTATCAATAGCCAATCCATAACATGCTAAATTCCATTAAGCATATTGGAAGTCCCAAAGTCCGTGCGTCACAGTCCGTGAAAGAATATAAACTAAGTTTTTACGATGTAAACACAGAGTTTCCGCAAATGAGCATAAACAGGCGTCCTCGGGGAAAAAGGGGGCTGGCAGGACTACATTACCCTGAAGCGTCTTCAATGACGCGCCGAGTCTCGAGGGAGTAGCGGGCGTTCTCGCGTGGCTTAGGCAAACCACGTGTCCAGAAAGAGGATGATCACGGTACTCCTTAAGGGCAAACTGTACTCCGTATATAGCCTCAATGTCTGCTTAGTATCCCTTTGTTGTTTCCAAGAGTAAAAAAGCCTCATGCACAGGTAAATAGAGATGCTAATGTGCATATATCTTCCAGCCGACGGGATCACAAAGATGTACTAGGATCCTCCCGTTTCGGTCATGGCTGACCTTTATCAAGGCTGTTGTTGTAATCAAAAGCATGTGGCAAATAGTGGGTTGTCATCCAATATTCAAATATTCAAGATTCCATCCAAATATGTATGAGTGTGCACAAGCTCCGTATACAGCACTATAATCACAATACATAACATCAAATTAAGGATATGTTATACTCATTATAATTGTAACCGCTACTCCCGTGAGACTCGGTGCATCATTGGAGACGCTTCAGGGTAATGTAGTCCAGCCAGCCCCCTTTTTCCTGAGGACGCCTGTTTACGCTCATTTGCGGAAACTGTGTTTACATCATAAGAACTTGGTTTACATTCTTTCACGGACTGTGGCGCACGGACTTTGGGACTTCCAATATGCTTAATGGAATTTAGCATGTTATGGACTGGCTACTGATATATGTATTTTGAGGAATTTGTCGTTATTTGCACTTTAATATCATATGTCTCGCAGTGTGTTTATATGATCCATACAGCCTACTGGGCTGTTGAGGCACACCTCATGTGTCCTGTGTCCTGAGATCTTGTGGTTGGGCCGCCCGGGCGATGTAGGTGTCCAGCTTCCGATCCTGGACGGTGTGGCGTTATGCCCATCGTCTTCCGTTAAGAGCCTGGGGGTCCATTTGGACTCCCAGCTGACCATGGAGGCCCAGGTCTCTGCGGTCAGCAAGATTGCCTTTTTTCATCTGCGTCAGGCAAGGAGGCTGGCCCCCTATCTCTCCCGGAATGATCTGGCCACAGTGATCCAAGCCACGGTCAACTCAAGGCTAGATTACTGCAACGCGCTCTACGTTGGCCTTCCTTTGTCGGTGACCCGGAAGCTCAAGCTGGTGCAGAACACTGCCGCCTGGCTCCTGTCTGGCACTCCAGCAGGCTGCCGCATAACACCTGTTTTGCAGGATCTGCACTGGCTGCCAATCGAGCACCGGATCGCCTTCAAAGTGTTGGTTCTTACCTTCAAGGCCTTGCATGGTCTGGGGCCAGCGTATCTGAGGGACCGTCTCACCCCATATTGCCCTTCGAGATCACTACGGTCCGAGGATGCCAACCTTCTGGAGATACCTTCGGCAAAGCTGGCAAGATTGACATCTACCCGCCGGAGGGCATTCTCTGTCATAGCTCCTACGCTGTGGAACGCCCTCCCGGCCGGAACCCGGGCCATGAAGGACTTGCTCCCGTTTAGACGGGCCTGCAAAACTTACCTGTTTAAGCAGGCCTTCGGCGAGTAGGTCCCGCTCATTCTTGAATTGCGTTATTATTTTACTGTGTTACTGCTGTTTTTAATTGTTTTTATTGCCTTGTATTTTATTGTGCCTTCGGCTCCTGTAAGCCGCCGCGAGCCTCAGGGAGTCGGCGGCATAGAAGCCCGAAAAATAAATAAATAAATAAATACAGAAATATTTTTGCAATTGTTCTGACTTATTTATATGAGATTATAGACGCATGCCTCTTAGTTTGTTTTGTTATTGCCAGGTTGAAAACCAGATGACTAAAAACAGATACCTGAATCCCACTTGATGGAGATTTACAGAACTACGTCTTGCTCCAAGGATTAAAGTTGTAGGAGTCTGTTCCCAAATTCCGTCTGGCAATTCTGCCACCAAGTAAAGTGGAAGTTACAACTTCCAGTTAGTGTCCTAGTTTATGCACCTAAAATAGCCTGGGGAAGAGGGGGGAACCGACTGCCTGAGAACACAAAGTATTTTCAATATCATTTTGTGTAAAATAAATAATTTTCATGATGTTGGTACTAAACCTTTCAATGGCTTTCAGGAGCCCACCAGAGTAAGTGTGTCTTTGCCTACAGCAGAGGAACAACTCCAGGCTTCAGAGCTGACAGAGAATTGCAGAGAGGACAGCGGAGAAACCAGCAACCCTGAGAACATTGGCGCTTTATTGGGTATAGTTCCGTTCTGCATTGTTTACTTCCCACAACACCCAACCTTTTTCACTTATTGGGAATGGACAGGGAGAGAGAGAGTTTGGGAGAGCTTTAATTAAAAGGGAAATGCTGGAGGAAAAGGGGAGCTTTGGATAAGATGGAATGTCGGATAAGCGAAAGTTGTATAAGCGAGGCTCTACTCAAGCTGACTTTCTCGTGCTGGTCGGAAATCTGTTTTAAACTAATTTTATTGTTGCATATTATGATTGTGCCCTTTTTAGGCTATGTAAACAGCCCCGAGCCTACGGGGAAGGGCGGTATAGAAATGGAAATAATAAATAAAAAGAAAATAATAAATAAATAAATACTGTATTTTAAAACAGGGTGGCATCCTGTTTGTGACTTACACAGGCACCAATCCAACGTTTCAGGTTTGGAAGGCAGTTGTCTACCTCTGAGACTATCCAAGGCTGCACAGACTGACCAAAAAGCACGGCAAATCTAGAAGTAGTCAGAAGTTCCTCCCTAGTGACATCAGATCGGCCCCCTCCCTCCTGACATTTCGCAAGAAAGTCAAGACCTGGCTGTTTGAGCAGGCATTTGCTGATGAAATATAACGGTTTAATTAGATCTATGGAATGACGACGATGTGATGGAATATGATTTTAACGTGACGCTGAGACTGCATTTTTATGTTTTAATTGCTAATTGTTATGTTATATGGTTATTGTTTGATTTTTGTTTTGCTTCTGTTTTTGATTGAAGGGCAGAGACTGCCTTGTGTAAACCGCCCCGAGTCGCCTTTGGGCTGAGGGGGGCGGTATAGAAAAATTATAAATAAATAAATAAATAAGTCTACTTTGATTCCGAAAAACGGGTACAAATATATCCCAGTAAATAAAGTACAATCAGCCCTTCACATTTTCAGGTTTAATTTTGGGGAATTTAATTGATATGCTGTTTCTAAAGCCCTGGATATTCCTAGAGAGAATACCTCGAGGAATCCTTAGGTCCAAAACACAACTCTTGATGCATTTTGGAAAGAGCCTTATTACCTTATTCTTATACAAGGCATCCCTGACCTGGTTGCTTTTTTCACAAGTGTGTACTATTCTGAATAAAAGGTTTGCCGTAACATATCGAACTATGGGAACCATCTCTTTTTTCCTATGTGTTTTCTGCCTCTACCACTGCAAAGGTGTGTTCACTCTCTCTTTATTTATTCCAGTGCATTCAATTCTGTATGATCCAGTGACGGATGATGAAAGGGATGATGAAGATGATAGCAATGAGCAATATTGTGCTTTGCAAATGGAGCCCCCAAATCCCTCACCACAAAGGACAGAACACGAGGTCTCCCCATCTTTGCAACAGTCAGAAGCTTCTGGAAGTTGTAATGACCCAGCAACGACGACAAAGAAAAGCCCGCCCAAAAAAGCTGTCAAGAAACTGAATAATTTGAAGCAGGAAAACGGGGGAACCAAGAAAGCAACAGCATCTTCTTCAAAGGGCAGGAGCTCAAAAGAGAGAGATCCCTCTTATTCCCCCGTTCAATCCAGAAAGAAACCCCATAAATGTGCTGAGTGCGGGAAGAGCTTCTGTGGCCGTTCCTACCTTTCTCGGCACCAACTGATCCACACCGGGGAGAAACCCTTTAAATGCTCTTACTGTGAGAAAGACTTCCGGGAACGCCTCCACCTTTTGAGGCACAAGATGACGCATACGGGAGAGTTTCCGTATAAATGCAAAGACTGTGGCAAAGGCTTTCGCCAGTCTACCAGCATGCAGATGCACCAAAAGATGCATGTTGGGAGCGTCACCTACAAATGCGCCGAATGCGGGAAAAGCTTCAAGCAGCATGCCAAGTTCAGCCAGCACCAGAAAACCCACCTGAAGGGAAAGACCTACCCTTGTTCTCGCTGCACGATGACCTTCAATCGGATCGCACTCCTTTACGACCACAAAAAGACCCATGCGCCGGCAAATGCTTACCGGTGCCCCTTCTGTGACAAACTCTTTCGGAACCAGTCGAGCTTTGTGAAGCACAAGTTGTCCCACACGGGGGAGAGGCCCTACACATGCTCCACGTGTGGCAAGACCTTCACCCAGTCTTCGAACCTCAACAGGCATGAGAAGATCCACACGGGGGAGAAGCCGTACGTATGCCAGACCTGTGGCAAGACCTTCAACCAGAGGTCCCAACTAACCCTGCACCTGAACACCCACAAAGGCTTCAAGGTGTACAAATGCTTAGACTGCGGAGATACCTTCACGAACCGCTCACACCTGATGAAGCACAAGATGATCCACAGGAGTGAGGAAGAGGAAACTTAATTGGACTACGTAAAGAAATATTTAGGATCATAAAATCCTAGATTTGGAAGAGAGCCCAAGGGCCTTCCAGTCCAACCCCATTCTGTGCCAGACTAGAACATCCAAACAAAGCAACCTAAGAGATGGAGGTGCCCTTCATCCCCAGGCATAAGCAGCTTTACGCAGCACCGGTTTCTCCTGGCAAAACTGATTATGACCTGCCCCAATTTTAGAAACAAACAAATAAGCTTTCTTGCTAAAACCAGGTATGTGACACGCTTCCAGAATGCATACTCCAGAAAGAGGACGAGGAGGGTTACACAAATCACTTTGCAAGTCATATGTGTCTCACAGACTGCACAATAACTACCCCTGGCCTAGATCACTGAATTTACCCTCTGCTGTTAACTCACGAAGAAGCAGAGCCAAGTCCTTTTTCTCCCTCTGACTATTCACAGAATCATAGAGTTGGAAAGAGACCTCGTGGGCCATCCAGTCCAACACCAGTCTGCCAAGAAGCAGGAAAATCACATTCAAAGCACTTCTGATAGATGGCCATCCAGCCTCTGCTTAACAGCCTCGAAAGAAGGAGCCTCCACCACACTCTGGGGCAGAGAGTTCCACTGCTGAACAGTTCTCACAGTCAGGAAGTTCTTCCTAATCTCCAGGTGGAATCTCCTTTCCTGTAGTTTGAAGCCATTGCTCCATTGTATCCTGGTCTCCAGGGCAGCAGAAAACAACCTTGCTCCCTATGACTTCCTCTCATATATTTATACATGGATATCATGTCTCCTCTCAGCCTTCTCTTCTGCAGGCTAAACATGCCCAGCTCTATAAGCCGCTCCTCATAGGGCTTGTTGATCCAGACTACTGATCATTTCAGTCGCCCTCCTCTGGACACATTCCAGCTTAGAGTCAACATCTCCCTTCAATTGCAGTGCCCAGAGTTGGACACAGTGTGATTCCAGGTGTGGTCCGCCCAAGGCAGAATAGAGCATGGGTAGCATGACTTCTCTGGATCTAGACCAGTGATTTTCAACCTTTTTTGAGCCGCGGCACATTTTTTACATTTACAAAATCCTGGGGCACACCACCAGTCAAAATGACACAAAATGACACTCTAACACAGTAATACATATAGTTAATATGTTTTTAAATGTATTTATATACTCAGTGTGAAACCTGGGCCTGTTTCAATGAACACAAAATAGATATCCTGGCAGGAATGGCAGAAAGACACGCACGAAGGTCTTGCTCAACAGCTGTCAGTCTCTCTCTGGATTTTTATCGCAGTCAAGCTTGAGAAGCTCATCTCACACAGATATGTGGTTGAAAACGGGAGCAATGTCAAAATAGCTTTGTTGGCCAGAATGGGGAACTCCCTGGCAACAGATAACCAAAAACTGTCCAAAGGACGATCAGCTAATTTTAGCTTTAAACTACGATCTTGTTTCCGTTCAATGAGTTCCTCTTGCTCCTTTAAAGTCATGTCCTTTCTAGCAACGGATGCTGAGCTGTATGGGTCCCTAACCCAGTCAAGGCATTCTGTGAAGGCTGAATGGAAATAACTCTAACTCTGTTTACTTTGCCGCGTCTGAGCGAATCCAAGATGGCACGACCATAGCACTCTCGCATCACTTCTTAGGTGACGCGAGAGTGCTATGGTTCTATTTCTTAAAGGGACAGATGTGCCTTATAGTTTATATGTGAATGAAGTTCAAAAATAATTTCCCACGGCACACCTGATGATCTTTCACGGCACACTAGTGTTCCGCGGCACACTGGTTGAAAATCTCTGATCTAAACGCTTGATGCCAATGGATGCAGGTTGAAATCCCATTGGCATTTTAAGCCGCCGCATGACATTGTTGCCTCATGTTCACCTTCCTGTCCACGAGGACTCCCAAGATCTTTTTCACACGCCCTGCTCTCGAGCCAGGCATCGTCCCCCATTCTATATCTTTGCATTTCATCTATTCTGCCTAAGTGGAGTTATCTTGCATTTGTCCCTATTTAACTTGATTTTGTTAGTTTTGGCCAATCATCTCTCTAATATGTTAAGATCGTTTTGAATTCTGCTCCTGTGTTCTGGAGTATTAGCTATCCCCCCCTCCCCAAATATTCTGAGCTCCCGTGCAGGCAGATTATCTGGATTACTGCAACAGAGTGCATGTGAAATGGCTTTTGGATGCATTGGCACCAAGACCTATGCTCTGCATCTTCTTGGTCACCTTTGACCGATATGGCAGGTCTGCCCTTTCCTAAAATTGGAGAACCCAACGATGGTAGTGGGTGTGCTGGTCACCTCAAGGTTGGACCTTTGCAATGCTCTCTGGAGGAGGTTTACTTCAACCTGCCAGGGTCCAACTGGCAACATCCACCCAGAGAATTGCCTCAAAACAGTAGAATGAAACTCGACAGATTAAATGAGACATTGGAATGTAAAACACTTCTGGCAGGTCAATTTAGAATGTATTAGTACGAATGATTTTAGTATTATTTCTGTCCTCATCCACCTCGCTATTTAAATTCGGCAGTTAGTTAAGGATGTTTTTTAAATATCAGTTGTTAATAATAATAATGATAATAATAACAACCTTATTTTTGTATTTTAAAAAACCCATCTCCCCAGAGGGACACGGGCGGCTTACACATGGCACAAAGAGCCTAAAACAACACATAAAATGAAATAAACACACAAAACAATGCAAGATAAATCCATAGTATATAAAACAATAATTAGAACTCAAAACAGTGCTCAATGACCTATATAGTGTCGACTGTCGTAAAAACATGGCCAATTGTAAACAGTGAAGAAAGGAGCAGAAAAGACAGTTCCATCTTGTCTCCTGTGGCATCAGAGCCCATCCCCCACCACCAACGGCCCACCATCAATGGCCGCTCTGGGGCCAGAGTAAAAAAGGGGACAGGAAAGACAGTTCCATCTTGTTTCCCGCGGCATCAGAGCCCTTCCCCCACCACCAACGGCCCACCATCAATGGCCGCTCTGGGGCCAGAGTGAAGAAGGGAGCAGAGAAGACAGTTCCATCTTATCTCCTGCGGCATCAGAGCCCTTCCCCCACCACCAACGGCCGCTCTGGGGCCAGAGTGAAGAAGGGAGCAGAGAAGACAGTTCCATCTTATCTCCTGCGGCATCAGAGCCCTTCCCCCTTCCATCTTATCTCCTGCGGCATCAGAGCCCTTCCCTCACCACCAACGGCCGCTCTGGGGCCAGAGTGAAGAAGGGAGAAGAGAAGACAGTTCCATCTTATCTCCTGCGGCATCAGAGCCCTTCCCCCACCACCAACGGCCGGTCTGGGGCCAGAGTAAAGAAGGGGGCAGAAATGACCGTTCCATCTTGTCTCCTGTGGCATCAGAGCCCTTCCCCCACCACCAACGGTCGCGCTGGGGCCAGAGTAAAGAAGGGAGCAGAGAAGACAGTTCCATCTTGTCTCCTGCGGCATCAAAGCCCTTCCCCCACCACCAACGGCCGCTCTGGGTCCAGAGGGAAGAAGGGGGCAGAGAAGACAGTTCCATCTTATCTCCTGCGGCACCAGAGCCCTTCCCCCACCACCAACGGCCGCTCTGGGGCCAGAGTGAAGAAGGGGGCAGAGAACACATTTCCATCTTATCTCCTGCGGCACCAGAGCCCTTCCCCCACCACCAACGGCCGCTCTGGGGCCAGAGTGAAGAAGGGAGCAGAGAAGACAGTTCCATCTTATCTCCTGCGGCATCTGAGCCCTTCCCCCACCACCAACGGCCGGTCTGGGGCCAGAGTAAAGAAGGGGGCAGAAAAGACCGTTCCATATTGTCTCCTGTGGCATCAGAACCCTTCCCCCACCACCAACGGCCGTGCTGGGGCCAGAGTGAAGAAGGGAGCAGAGAAGACAGTTCCATCTTATCTCCTGCGGCATCAGAGCCCTTCCCCCACCACCAACGGCCGCTCTGGGGCCAGAGTGAAGAAGGGGCAGAGAAGACAGTTACATCTTGCCTCCTGCGCCATCAGTGCCCTTCCCCACCACCAACGGCCGCTCTGGGGCCAGAGTGAAGAAGGGAGCAGAGAAGACAGTTCCATCTTGTCTCCTGCGGCATCAGAGCCCTTCCCCCACCACCAACGGCCGCTCTGGGGCCAGAGTGAAGAAGGGAGCAGAGAAGACAGTTCCATCTTGTCTCCTGCGGCATCAGAGCCCTTCCCCACCACCAACGGCCGCTCTGGGGCCAGAGTAAAGAAGGGGGCAGAGAAGACAGTTCCATCTTGTCTCCTGTGGCATCAGAGCCCTTCCCCCACCACCAACGGCCGCTCTGGGGCCAGAGTAAGGAAGGGAGCAGAGAAGACAGTTCCATCTTGTCTCCTGCGGCATCAGAGCCCTTCCCCCACCACCAACGGCCGCTCTGGGGCCAGAGTGAAGAAGGGAGCAGAGAAGACAGTTCCATCTTATCTCCTGCGGCATCAGAGCCCTTCCCCCACCACCAACGGCCGGTCTGGGGCCATAGTTGAGAAGGGAGCAGAGAAGACAGTTCCATCTTGTCTCCTGCGGCATCAGAGCCCTTCCCCCACCACCAACGGCCGCGCTGGGGCCAGAGTAAAGAAGGGAGCAGAGAAGACAGTTCCATCTTGTCTCCTGCGGCATCAGAGCCCTTCCCCCACCACCAACGGCCGCTCTGGGGCCAGAGTGAAGAAGGGAGCAGAGAAGACAGTTCCATCTTGTCTCTTGCGGCATCAGAGCCCTTCCCTCACCACCAACGGCCGCTCTGGGGCCAGAGTAAAGAAGGGGGCAGAAGAGAAGACAGTTCCATCTTGTCTCTTGCGGCATCAGAGCCCTTCCCCCACCACCAACGGCCACTCTGGGGCCAGAGTGAAGAAGGGAGCAGAGAAGACAGTTCCATCTTGTCTCTTGCGGCATCAGAGCCCTTCCCCCACCACCAACAGCCGCTCTGGGTCCAGAGGGAAGAAGGGGGCAGAGAAGACAGTTCCATCTTATCTCCTGCGGCACCAGAGCCCTTCCCCCACCACCAACGGCCGCTCTGGGGCCAGAGTGAAGAAGGGGCAGAGAACACATTTCCATCTTATCTCCTGCGGCATCAGAGCCCTTCCCCACCACCAACGGCCGCTCTGGGGCCAGAGTGAAGAAGGGAGCAGAGAAGACAGTTCCATCTTGTCTCCTGCGGCATCAGAGCCCTTCCCCCACCACCAACGGCCGGTCTGGGGCCAGAGTAAAGAAGGGGGCAGAGAAGACCGTTCCATCTTGTCTCCTGTGGCATCAGGGCCCTTCCCCACCACCAACGGCCGCTGCTGGGGCCAGAGTGAAGAAGGGAGCAGAGTAGACAGTTCCATATTGTCTCCTGCTGCATCAGAGCCCTTCCCCACCACCAACGGCTGCTCTGGGGCCAGAGTGAAGGGAGCAGAGCAGACAGTTCCATCTTGTCTCTTGTGGCATCAGAGCCCTTCCCCACCACCAACGGCCGCTCTGGGGCCAGAGGGAAGAAGGGGGCAGAGAAGACAGTTCCATCTTATCTCCTGCGGCACCAGAGCCCTTCCCCACCACCAACGGCGCTCTGGGGCCAGAGTGAAGAAGGGAGCAGAGAAGACAGTTCCATCTTGTCTCCTGCGGCATCAGAGCCCTTCCCCCACCACCAACGGCCGCTCTGGGGCCAGAGTGAAGAAGGGAGCAGAGAAGACAGTTCCATCTTGTCTCCTGCGGCATCAGAGCCCTTCCCCCACCACCAACGGCCGCTCTGGGGCCAGAGTAAAGAAGGGGGCAGAGAAGACAGTTCCATCTTGTCTCCTGCGGCATCAGAGCCCTTCCCCACCACCAACGGCCACTCTGGGGGGCCAGAGTAAAGAAGGGGAGCAGAGAAAACAGTTCCATCTTGTCTCCTGCGGCATCAGAGCCCTTCCCCAACCACCAACGGCCACTCTGGGGCCGGAGTAAAGAAGGGAGCACAGGAGACAATTCCATCTTGTCTCCTGCAGCATCAGAGCCCTTCCCCCACCACCAACAGCCGCTCTGGGGCCAGAGTAAAGAAGGGGGCAGAGAAGACAGTTCCATCTTATCTCCTGCGGCACCAGAGCCCTTCCCCCACCACCAACGGCCGCTCTGGGGCCAGAGTGAAGAAGGGAGCAGAGAAGACAGTTCCATCTTGTCTCCTGCTGCATCAGAGCCCTTCCCCCACCACCAACGGCCGCTCTGGGGCCAGAGTAAAGAAGGGAGCAGAGAAGACAGTTCCATCTTATCTCCTGCGGCATCAGAGCCCTTCCCCCACCACCAACGGCCGCTCTGGGGCCAGAGTAAAGAAGGGGGCAGAGAACACATTTCCATCTTATCTCCTGCGGCATCAGAGCCCTTCCCCCACCACCAACGGCCGCTCTGGGGCCAGAGTGAAGAAGGGAGCAGAGAAGACAGTTCCATCTTATCTCCTGCGGCATCAGAGCCCTTCCCCCACCACCAACGGCCGGTCTGGGGCCAGAGTAAAGAAGGGGGCAGAAAAGACCGTTCCATATTGTCTCCTGTGGCATCAGAACCCTTCCCCCACCACCAACGGCCGTGCTGGGGCCAGAGTGAAGAAGGGAGCAGAGAAGACAGTTCCATCTTATCTCCTGCGGCATCAGAGCCCTTCCCCCACCACCAACGGCCACTCTGGGGCCAGAGTGAAGAAGGGAGCAGAGCAGACAGTTCCATCTTGTCTCTTGTGGCATCAGAGCCCTTCCCCCACCACCAACAGCCGCTCTGGGTCCAGAGGGAAGAAGGGGGCAGAGAAGACAGTTCCATCTTATCTCCTGCGGCACCAGAGCCCTTCCCCCACCACCAACGGCCGCTCTGGGGCCAGAGTGAAGAAGGGGGCAGAGAACACATTTCCATCTTATCTCCTGCGGCACCAGAGCCCTTCCCCCACCACCAACGGCCGCTCTGGGGCCAGAGTGAAGAAGGGAGCAGAGAAGACAGTTCCATCTTATCTCCTGCGGCATCAGAGCCCTTCCCCCACCACCAACGGCCGGTCTGGGGCCAGAGTAAAGAAGGGGGCAGAAAAGACCGTTCCATATTGTCTCCTGTGGCATCAGGACCCTTCCCCCACCACCAACGGCCGTGCTGGGGCCAGAGTGAAGAAGGGAGCAGAGAAGACAGTTCCATCTTATCTCCTGCGGCATCAGAGCCCTTCCCCCACCACCAACGGCCACTCTGGGGCCAGAGTGAAGGGAGCAGAGCAGACAGTTCCATCTTGTCTCTTGTGGCATCAGAGCCCTTCCCCCACCACCAACAGCCGCTCTGGGTCCAGAGGGAAGAAGGGGGCAGAGAAGACAGTTCCATCTTATCTCCTGCGGCACCAGAGCCCTTCCCCCACCACCAACGGCCGCTCTGGGGCCAGAGTGAAGAAGGGGCAGAGAACACATTTCCATCTTATCTCCTGCGGCACCGAGACCATACCCCCACCACCAACGGCCGCTCTGGGGCCAGAGTGAAGAAGGGAGCAGAGAAGACAGTTCCATCTTATCTCCTGCGGCATCTGAGCCCTTCCCCCACCACCAACGGCCGGTCTGGGGCCAGAGTAAAGAAGGGGGCAGAAAAGACCGTTCCATATTGTCTCCTGTGGCATCAGGACCCTTCCCCCACCACCCTGCCGTGCTGGGTCCAGAGGGAAGAAGGGGGCAGAGAACACAGTTCCATCTTATCTCCTGCGGCATCAGAGCCCTTCCCCCACCACCAACGGCCGCTCTGGGGCCAGAGTAAAGATGGGGGCAGAGAAGACAGTTTCATCTCGTCTCTTGCAACATCAGAGCTCCTCCCCCAGGAACAATATGATATTTATAATACTAATATTATGAATGATGTATTAGTATTATCCTAATAACATACAGTGTTTCCCCGAAAATAAGACACCCCCGATTGTAAGACGTATCGGGGGTGTCGGGGGGGTCGGCTAATATAAGCCGTACCCCGAAAGTAAGCCGTACCTCGTCCCGCCGCCGCGCCGCCGCCGCAACCGGCCCATCGGCTGCGGCACACCTCCGCGGCACACCTTTCTGCCAGGCCTCCAAGCAAGGGAGGGAAAGAGAGCCAGAGGCGTGGCGAGGAAGCGCCGCGTCAGTGACGCCCGCCGCTTCGTCCGCCCCTGGCTCCTTCCCCAGAGGGAAGAGGGGGCAGAAGACAGTTGCTTGGGCGAAAGGGAGGGGGAAGGAGCCAGGGGCGGGACGAGTTCCAGCGCGTCACTCTGACGCGGCGCTACCTCCCCACCGCCTCTGGCTCTCTTTCCCCTCCCTTGCTTGGAGGCCTGGCGGAAAGGTGTGCCCGAGGTGTGCCGCAGCCGATGGGGCCGGGTTGGGGCGGCGTGGCGGCGTGGCGTGGCATGACGGGCACGTCTTCTTTCTCCTCGGGTTATATAAGACGTACCCCAAAAGTAAGCCGTAGGGGGACTTTTCGGGGGGAAAAGAAAGTAAGACGCTGTCTTACTTTCGGGGAAACACGGTAGTATGATTTTATATAGACATGTAAGTCGCTCTGGGTCCCCTTCAGGGTGAGATGGGCAGCATATAAATACCATAAATAAATAAATAAAGGGATAATGAAAGTTGTAGCTAAGGAAGAAGGGCATGGGATGTCCACGAGAACCAACAAGGACACACTTCCTCCTGTCTAGTTCTCTGTGGAGGTCATCATCCACCAAGGTGACCAAAGCCGCTCCATACTGTGACCAGGCCTGAAACCAGATTACAATGGATCTAGATAATCGGTGTCATCCAAGAATCCCTGGAGCTGAAAAGCCACCACTCACTCTAGAAGCTTGACTGAGGAATCTAGGAACTGGTCCCAGGACTGGTCTCCCACAGAGTGTAACACACTGGATCTGATCAGGAAGTGAGCGTCTTATGAGATGAAGGATTTTGTGTGTAACTCGGCGATGAATTAAGAAATGTCTGAAGCCTTTCACAACATAAAAGTATGGCAAAGAAGCCTTGTACTACTTAGAGCTTGTGCAGAGTAACTAGTCCCATCTAGTAGAGCAAGGATGGCAACTGAGTAGTTCTCCAAACACTGTTGAACATCCAACTCCCAGCACTCACCATACATTAAATGGCAGTGTTGACTAAGACTGCTGGGATTAAGAACATAAGAACATAAGAAGAGCCATGCTGAATCGGACCTCAGCCCATCTAGTCCAGCATTCTGTATCACACAGTGGCCCACCAGTTGTACTCGGGATCTCGAGCAGAAGGGAGGGCAAAACCCTGACCTGCTCCCGACCCCCCACAACCAGTACCCAGGGAAATCCTGCCTACCTCAACCAACTCCGAGGTGGCACTTGAATGTCCTTTTCAGTAACTACCGATACACTTGGTATCCATGAATCTGTCTAATCCTGCCTTGAAGTTGTTCAGGCTGACAGCTGTCACAACCTCTTCTGGAAGTGAGTTCCATAACCCAATGACCCTCTGGGTGAAGAAATATTTCCCTTTATTAGTCCTAATTTTCCTACCTTGGAGCTTCAGGGAGTGCCCTCTAGTCCTAGTGTTGTGTGACAAAGAAAACAGTTTTTCTTTATTCACCTTTTCTATCCCATGCATGATTTTATACACTTCGATCAAGTCACCTCTTAAACGCCGTCTTTCAAGGCTGAAAAGACCAAGGCGTTGCAACCTGGTTTCATAAAGGGAGCCGCTCCATCCCTTGGATCATTCTTGTTGCCCTTTTCTGTACCTTTTCCAGTTCCGTTATATCCTTCTTAAGGTGCGGAGACCAGAATTGTACACAGTACTCCAAATGTGGCCTTACCATCGATTTGTAGAGAGGTAATACAACATTTGCTGACCTATTTTCGATTCCCTTTCTGATCATGCCAAGCATAGAATTTGCTTTTTCACTGCTGCTGCGCACTGGGTTGACATCTTCATTGAGCTGTCCACCAAAACCCCAAGATCCCTTTCCTGGTTTGTCTCGGAAAGCTTTGACCCCATCAATTGGTAGGTGTAGTTGGGGTTCTTTGCCCCGATGTGCATGACTTTACACTTGTTTAGGTTAAAATGCATTTGCCACTTTGTTGCCCATTCACTCAATTTCGAGAGATCTTTCTGGAGCTCTTTACAATCAGTTTCATTTTTAACTACCCTGAACAATTTAGTGTCGTCTGCAAACTTTGCTACCTCAGAATTCACTCCTACATCCAGATCATTAATGAATAAATTAAAAAGTAACGGACCCAAAACTGAACCTTGGGGTACGCCACTTCTCACCTCTTTCCACCCAGAGAAATGTCCGTTTATTACCGATTTATAGTTCAGCAATGAACCCAAGGCTCATCTCTGTGCTAGAAGGGAGGATATTTAGTTGTGAAGAAGTAGTTCGGGGTGATGAGAAGAGCAGGGTAAAAATGATGTAAATAAATAAATAAATAGTCCTTCACAACTAAAAAGAATCCAAATTGGGACTTTCCTTCAAAAGGGCAGGTGCGAGACTTAGAATATTAGCAATATTATTTTGGGCTGAAACGTGTTTCAACCATTTTAGCGTCTCTGTTGTCACCCTTCCTTTGAGAAATTAGAGTGTCTTCACTTGGTTAGTTTTTAAAAGAATTGTAATGTGATGCTAATGGATTCGAGTAATCAAATTAGTCAATGAATTGTTTATATCTCTTGGATCAATGCGCAATGGGTTAAACCCTTGTGCTGGCAGGACTGAAGACCGACAAGTCGGAGGTTCGAATCTGGGGGGAACGACGATGAGCTCCCGCTCTCAGCTTTAGCTCCCCATGCGGGGGACACAAGAGAAGCCTCCCACAAGGATGGTAAAGAGTAAAATGTTACCCCCTTTGAAGAATATACGGAAAAATTGAAAAAGCCTTCTTTTCAGTGCCAATGCTCTTATGTGAAATAGTAATTCCTGGTCATGCAGTCTTGTATTGCCAGGAAATGCTCTGTTTTTGTGCCGCTATTGTTTTTAATTTGTTTTGAAATAAAAACAGATGCTTAAAATAAAACAACGCCTCTTACTGTCAGTCACGCAAAAAAAAACCACGGCAAAATGTGCATTTGTCTTCCTTATCTATTGTGCATATAATGAGGCATTTTTGGTTGGTTGACTAACAAACTGTGGTGTTTCAATTAACTGAGGGTGTATCTATTAGGGCTGTTTCCAAATTTCGGATACTTCCAAATTTCGGAAGTTTTTTTTGCCTACTTCCGACTTTTGAAGCAATTTCGAGAGCAGCCCTCCCAACAGGAATTCCAAATTTTGGAATTCCGAATTTCGGATATCATTTCTGAATTTTCTTGCTGATTGCTCATTGGCTGATGGCTAACAGCTGACTCGCCCTTCTGCCTATTTTTTTGTCCATTTTTGAAAGCGGACGGCATTTTTGAAGACTTCTGAATTTCGGAAATACTTCTGAATTAATTCCGAAAACAAATTTCAAAAAATGTGGAAGTCAATCACTTTTGAATTTTGAACAAAATCAACATCCGATTCTGAAATTGAAGCATTTTTTGCCTTCGGAAACAGCCCTAGTATCTATTACTGCGTCACTCTTATCAGTTTCATATCACTTTAACAGTAAAAGGTCAGCCTGAGCAATCATGGAATGTGTAGTTTGGTGAGGGAGTTAGACTGCCATATAGGTTGTAGTAAGACCACCATAGCACACAGTTATCAATCCCTCACCAAAGTACAACTCTCAGAATTTCATAGAATGTAGCTAAGGTGGTATGAAGTGGTATTATCTATTTTTATCTAATAGTTGAATTGTTTGAGGCATTGAATTATTGCCTCTGCTGTAAGCCGCCTTGAGTCCCCTTCGGGGTTGAGAAAGGTGGGATATAAATATAGTAAATAAATAAATAAATATTAAGCAGTTTGAAAACAGCTTGAGAGTTGTTAGGTAGAGAAATTAGGTACCGCTTAAAGCAGGGGAGGTATTTTACGGCACCATAAGAGGAAATACCAAAAATACTGGAAATGCGGCAACTGAAAAGGAAGGCTCCTGTGATGGCTCTTCATCATGGAAATGGAGCAACAGCACCCCCTGTGGCCAGAACTGAGCATGACCTCCAGGGAGCCGAAGTTGGATGCCAACACAACATACCTCTGCCTTTCCTGTCTGTTTCAACGGTATTGAATGTTTGCTGTGTATGTATTCTGTGATCCGCCCTGTGTTTCCTTTGGGGGATAGAGCGGAATATAAATAAAGTATATTATTATTATTATGCCAGTAGTAACGATAGTGTGGAAACATTCCGGAGTAGAAACATTTTCTTCAGACTAAGGGTTCATCTACACAGGAAAATTAACACAGTTTGATACCACTTTCATTACCATGGCTCAATGGTAATAAATACTGTGAGCTGGAAGTTTTACCAGGTATTAGTTTTCTCTGCCAAATAATGCTGGGGCTTCACCAAATTGCAAGTCTCAAAACCCCACAGCATTGAGCCAAGGCAATTAATGTGTCAAACTGCATTACTTCTATAGTATATCTGCATCCTATTTATTATTTACAGTATTTACACTCTGCCCTTCTCACTCCGCAGAGAACTCAGGGCGGATTATAATGCACATATACATGGCAACCGGACGGATTGATAACTGCCAAATAGAGGGAGAAAATGTGGAGGCCATGACAGACTTTGTATTTCTAGACGCAAAGATAACTGCAGACGCAGACTGCAGCCAGGAAATCGGAAGACGCTTACTTCTTGGGAGGAGAGTAATGACCAATCTCGATAAAATAGTGAGGAGTAGAGACATTTATTATTTATTTATTTACTTGCTTCATTTTTATACCGCCATTCTCAGCCCGAGGGCGACTCATGGCGGTTTACAAAGCGGCACTATTCAGTGCCCATCTATATATATAAAGGAACAGTCGTCATGTGATGACTACCTCAAACAGAGAAACCTTACAAGGCAGAAACACAAAACTTGCCAACAGAAATAGGCCTCAAGCAAGGTACATTTGTAGCAAAGAAACTTTCCCCCCCAAAACCTAAAAGGCCCACAAAACAACGAGTAAAAGAACTACATTTCCCAGCATCCTCCGCGGCTGCCAGCGAATGCCATTGGCCGACATCGGCCCACACAAAATGCAGAGAGGAAGAGTAACCATAGCAACGCTGGCCAGAGCCATCCAAGGCCAGGATAGAATGCTGAGAGATTTCAGTTGTCAGTTGGTGTTTGAGGGTTAAACTGTCAAAACCAAACTCTACGAGGGAGCAATTCTCCAGCAATTCCTACCCACACAACACAACTTCCAATCACAACCCATCCCACCAACCTTACGGGACCCCGTACACACAACACCTACCACCACCACAAACAAAAACCATTCCTTCCACACAGACATAAACTGACCCAAAAGACAAGCCATGCCTTATAAAAATAACAGCATCGGACAACACACTCGCAACGCTACATACATCAAACAAAAAAGGGCAGAACAAATGCCAGAAGAGAAACACGCTGCGCAGCAGAGACACAGACAACAGGTCACTGCACGACGCACAGCTGAGAACCAAATGCAAAGACCTGCACGACAAGAAGAAGCGCGCAGCCAGGAACAACAAAGACGCAGAAATGCAACACAACAGCAGCGCGCAAGGAGCGCAGAAACACGACGTCGCAACACAGAAAACAAACTTCAAAAACACCACAACCAATTCCACCGCCTAGCCTTCAGATACAACGCTGCAGAAGACTACAGCATGGTGCCAGAGGCCAACATTGGCACCCTAACGCACATCTGCACACACTGCAAAGCCCTGAAATACCCAGCAGAAACACCAGGAATGTGCTGCCTAGCCGGTAAAGTCTCTCTACCACCACTTGCCACTCCTCCACAACCACTACAGACTTTGCTGAGTGGAGACACTCCAGAATCAAAACACTTCCTCCGCTATATAAGACAATACAACTCATGCTTCCAGATGACATCATTTGGAGCACACATAGAAAGTGCGCAATTCATGCCTACTTTCAAAATCAAAGGACAAATCTATCACCGAGCTGGCTCCCTGCTCCCAAACACCGAGGGATCACATCAATTTCTTCAAATGTTTTTCATTGGTGATGAAGACACCGAAATCAACACACGATGCCACATTTCCCCAAAAGTTAAAAAACCCATTATCGCACAACTACAACACCTCCTTCATGAACACAATCAATTAGTCCACTTATTCAAGACCGCTCTGGACAAGATGCCTACTGACACACACAGAATTATAATACATGCCTCCTAAATAGGGCACAGCAATGCGTGCCGGGTACAGCTAGTAACAATATAAAAACAGATAAAAATCACATAGCTAAAATCACATACATATTACCATCAATAAAAACATAATAAAACCATAACTCCTCCACACTTCATCACCAATACATTGTCCAGTCGTGTTGTCCAGCCATTCCAAGATCAAAGGTCAAAACTACACTGCGTTTGGAAACGCCTGCTCAAATAACCAAGTTTTTACTTTTTTATGAAATGTTAAGAGGGTGGAGGCCGATCTAATGTCCTGGGGAGGGCATTCCACAGCCAAGGGGCCACCACTGAGAAGGCCCTGACTCATTGCCGCCAGCCGCACCTGAGGGCCCCCCCCCAGAAGAAATTAAGTTTCAACGATGCTAGGGAAAAAGGAAGGAAAAAGGAAGAGAGGCCGACGAAGGGCAAGATGGATGGATGGTATCCTTGAAATGACTGGCTTGACTCTGAAGGAGCTGGGGGAGGTGATGGCTAACAGGGAGCTCTGGCATGGGATGGTCCATGAGGTCACAAAGAGTCGGAAGCAACTAAACGAGTAAAAAACAATCAAGCTGAACGCCATTTACACTGTCATAGGTCCATCCTATGGAATCCTGGGATTTGTAGTTTGGTGTTGTCATATGCCTTCAATTCATTTCCGACTTTAAATCCCACAATTCCTAACAGCCTCAGGCCGTTTCCTTTCCCCCTCAGCCGCTTAAGCAGAAAGGGAAAGGAAGAAGGTAGGTCCTGAGGCTCTGTTCAGAATTGAGGGATTCAAGGTCCAAAACACCTGGAGGGAGAGAGCCCAAGTTTGCCCATGCCTGATCTAGCTGAAAATTCTTTAGCAGCATCAGCACTATCATTTTAAACCCTCCTGCTCAGATACATCCTAACTCTGTTCACGCCCAGTGTTTATTTTAAAATCTATTATATAAAGGGGTTTCCGTCATAGAACGACCGTCCCAAACAGAGAAACCTTACAACGCAGAAACACCAAACTTGCCAACAGAAATAGGCCACAAGCAAGGTAGGTTTGTAGCAAAGAAACTTCCCCCCCCCAAACCCTAAAAGGCCCCCAAAACGAGTAAAAAAACCACTACATTTCCCAGCATCCTCCGGGGCTGCCAACGACTCTCCCAGCCTCTACATTCTGACAACATGGTTGGCTGCCAATAAGGGCGGATTTGCATAACTCCTGTACTGGCCAGCCAACATGAACATTCTGACCCATAATAAACTGTCAGAGGAGGATAAGGCAAAGGGCTGAGGCACAAACACCCAATTCACTTCCCACAGAAAATTTACACCCCTACAAATCACAGACCACGCCCAAAATTGACAGTAAGGCTTCATTAACTTAATGATCCTGACTCAGCCTCAGCTCATTGGACATTGTGTATGGCCTGAATTGACAGTAAGGCTTCATTAACTTGATTCTCCCGACTACGCCTCAGCTCATGGGACATTGTGTATGGCCTGAATTTACAGTAACCTACCTTGGCACACAGAGCCCCTATGACCCACACTATATTCTACTACAGTTTGGAGGAGGGTGGACCATGGATTATGGGACTTGAAGTACCTCCATGGATAATGGGATTTGTACTACTTCAAAACCCATCATTTCCCACAGACCACTGTGGCCCAGAACCAAGACTGATAAAGACCAAACTTGGCACACAATGCCCCCCATGACCCACACTCCATCCGACTGCAGTTCAGAGGACACACCATGGATAATGGGATTTCAAGTACCTCCACTCACTTCCAAAGTACCCCACCCACACACGCATCAACCTCTACATCAACACAGCAGACGGAAAGACAAAAAACATTGTATATCCACAAGCAATGCAGAACGCCAGCAACACCACACACCAACAACTCCCCAGGACTTCAACATCCCACCCACCAGAACAACTCACAACGACACAGCCATGGCCCCAACAACACCATAACTAACAACAATTCCAACCCTTACATACTCAGACTTCCTCGCATCTCCTAAATAGGGCACAGCAACGCGTGCCGGGTACAGCTAGTGTTAATATATTACATCTGGCCCGGCCATAAGGTTTTAATTGTTTGTGTGTTATTGCTTATATGTGAGCTATATTAATTGTACTGTTTTATTTGCTTTGTTGTTTTACTGATATGTTGTTGGGCTTGGCTTCATGTAAGCCGCCCCGAGTCCCCTTGGGGAGATGGTTCTTGGCTTTTGTTCGCGTACGAAGATTCAGGAAGGACTCGTCCCACGCTTTCTAGAAGCGCGTTGATGACTAAAAAGGCCAATCTGAGATAGGCAAGTCCAGTTGCAGAAAGCACAGCAGAAAGTCTCATTGGGTGATGTTGTTTCCAAGTTGCGGTTCTTTCTGTGTTGTCGTTTCTCTTCGAGGCCCATTCGGCATGACTTCTCAAAAGAGGCCGCAGCATTGTGGATAGTGCGTCTCCATGCTTCCCGATGTGAGGCCAGGGTGGACCATTGTTGGTGGTCAATCTGGCCGAGCCTGAGATGTTGTTTCAGGGAGTCTTTGTATCTCTTTTTGGGGCACCTCTCTTGCGCTGACCCGTGGTGGGTTCACCGTAGAGTAGTATCTTTGGGAGGCGGTGGTCCTCCATCCTAGAGACGTGCCCTGCCCAGCGCAGCTGTGTCCTCAATAGCATGGCCTCAATGCTGGCGATCCCTGCTTGCTCAAGGACAGCAACATTCGTCACATAGTCGGTCCAGTGTATATTTAGGATTGTGCGAAGACAGCGCTGAGGAAAGCGTTCGAGGAGTCGTAGGTGTTGGCGATAGGTGACCCATGTTTCAGACCCATAGAGGAGAATAGACAGTCCGATAGCTCTGTACACACTGATTTTGGTGCTTGTTGCTCCAGACTCTTCTGTGAAGCCTTCCGAATGCACTCTATGCCTTTGCTAATCTGTGATCTATCTCTTTATCAATCTTGGCGTCTGAAGAGATGATCCTTCCCAGGTAGGTGAACTGCTGAACGGACTTAAGCACAGATTTGCCTATGCTGACATGGGGATGGTGATGTTCTTCCTGTGGTGTGGGCTGGTAGAGGACTTCAGTTTTCTTCAGGCTGACTTCCAGCCCAAACAGCTCTGCAGCTGTTGCAAAGCAGGATATGAGGCGCTGCAGGGCTGTTTCTGTGGGATGTCATCAGCAAAAAGCAGCTCAGGGACTAGATAGTTTAGACACTGTACACACTGATTTTGGTGCTTTGCCTCAGGTGCTTGTTGCTCCAGACTCTTTTGTGAAGCCTTCCGAATGCACTCTATGCCTTTGCTAATCTGTGATCTATCTCTTTATTATTATTATTATTATGGGATGTTGGAGAAGCAGAATGTCAGCAGCGGGTTGCAGCGGTGTCCCATGTGGAAACAACACTAGAAAGAGCAGCAGCACATTCTATGTATCTCATTACAGTCTGGCCTACAAGGCCGCAAAGCAAATGGCAGCTGGCCTCCAACATCACTCATTGAACCTATCTGAGCAGCAAAATAGATATACAAGGAAACAGCTCCTTAATTCCTAGCCTTTAGTGTAGAATTGATGCACCCTGGCACTTTTAACTCAATGCTATGAAGCCTTGGGATGTGTAGTTTGGTGAGGCCCCAGCTCTCTGTGGCAGGGAAGGCTCAGGGCCTTGTAAAACTCCTGCTCCCTCTCCCTCCAGCATTTCCCCTTCAATGAAAAGACTGCTCCCCAATATGTATGTCTAAAAGGCAAGACAAGGAAGAGGAAAGGGGGAAATGAGGTGGGACCGGAAGCGTCCTCCCTCTGGGAGTTCCACGCTCCTATGCCACATCCTGGGCCGCTCTAGCCCCGAGGCGCTGCCTTGCCTTAACCTTTTGAGTCCCTGTTTATTAGTATTCGAGGTGCCTAGCGCCGCGCGGCCGACAGGTGGCGCCAAAGACAAGGGAACTGAGAGAGAAGTTGGGGGCTGGGTTTTTCCTTTTTGGTTCACAGTATCTTCTAATCTAGCACACAAGGTTGTGTTCTTGCACCAACCCTATTTACAATCTTCTTCAGCATGATGCTCCAAAGGGCTACGGCAGACCTCAAAAAAGAAGAAGACGGCATATATATACGCTATCGTACTGATGGTAGCTTGTCCAACTTAAGCCGTCTGAGGGCTCGCACTAAGACTCTAAAGTTAAACTATCTAGTCCGTGAGCTGCTTTTTGCTGACGATGCTGCCCTTGTCGTCCATTCAGAAGCAGCTCTGCAGCGCCTCACATCCTGCTTTGCAACATCTGCAGAGCTGTTTGGGCTGGAAGTCAGACTGAAGAAAACGGAAGTCCTCTACCAGCCCGCACCACAGGAAGAACACCACCATCCCCACGTCAGCATAGGCACATCTGTGCTTAAGTCCGTCCAGCAGTTCACCTACCTGGGAAGCATCATCTCTTCAGACGCCAAGATTGATAAAGAGATAGATCACAGATTAGCAAAAGCATAAAGTGCATTCGGAAACCTTTCCAAAAGCGCCTGGAGCAACAAGCACCTGAGGCAAAGCTATCATACTGTCTACAGAGCTATCTATTCCCCTATATGGGTTTTTAACATGGGTCACCTATCGCCAACACCTACGACTCCTCAAACGCTTTCATCAGCGCTGTCTTCGCACAATCCTAAATGTACACTGGACCGACTATGTGACAAATGTTGCTGTCCTTGAGCAAGCAGGGATCACCAGCATTGAGGCCATGCTATTGAGAACACAGCTGCGCTGGGCAGGGCACGTCTCTAGGATGGAGGACCACCACCTCCCAAAGATACTACTCTCCATGGGTCAGTGCAAGAGAGGCACCCCAAGAAAGAGATATAAGGACTCCCTGAAACAACATCTCAGGCTCGGCCAGATTGATCACCAACAATGGTCCACCCTGGCCTCACATCGGGAGGCATGGAGACGCACTATCCACAATGCTGCGGCCTCTTTCGAGAAGACACGCCGAACGGGTCTCGAAGAGAAACGACAACGCAGAAAGAACCGCAACTTGGAAACAACATCACTCAAGGAGACTTTCTGCTGTGTTTTCTGCAACCGAACTTGCCTATCTCAGATTAACCTTTTTAGTCATCAACGCGCTTGTAGAAAGCGTGGGAGGAGTCCTTCCTAAAGAATCTTCGTTTGCGAAGTAATGCCGAGAGAGAGTAAGCTGAGACGATACGAGGATTTAAAGCTTGAACTGCAAAACAGTATCTGTCTTTAAGAAGAAAAAACAAGAACAACCCAGAGTCTTATTGAACCAATAACTTTTAATAGTATAAACAAAAATAGTTACAAATATCCATAATACTCTTTTTTAAAAGGCAGGACCCTTTTTCACACATGAAACACAGAATAAACTTTATAAAAACTTTTTTTTGGAAAAACAAAGGAATACTATAAACGTTTGAAAAAAGCTATAAAAAAGACTCAAAAACTATTTAGCCACCCAACAATATCCCAAAAGATAGTTTTATTTGACATAATCTATTTCTTAGTAGGGAGCCTTGTAAGACATGGAAACTCAGAACAGGCCCTCCAGGTGTTTTGGACTTCAACTCCCACAATTCCTAACAGCCTACCGGCTGTTAGGAATTGTGGGAGTTGTAGTCCAAAACACCTGGAGAGCCCAAGTTGGCCCAGGCCTAGACTATAGCTTAATGGAGAAGATTGTATTGTTAAGTGCAGTAGGAAACCTCAACTTTCGAGTTTGGAAACTCCCTTGTAAACAGGCACACCAAAGGCATGCAGGTATACAATGGGCCACAGCAAGGCTCTTGCTAAAATATCAGAACTTCCGAAGACGTGGCATGCCATTCCTTAAACAGAGGTGATACAATCCACACTGTTTTACTTTGGGATTCTTCAGCGATTCCTAACCTGCTATTCAATGACACGTCTCGTCAGTTTGGTGTTCTTCTATTCGTCTCTTCTCTAACTTTGCTTCTTCCCTTTCGTAAATCCTCGCTTGAGACGGTGCAAAAGGCTTTCAAAAATTCCAAAACGAGCTTGAAACATTATTATATAAACAACTTTACTCCTGAAGGCTTTACTTTGGGACCTCTTAGGGAAAAAAGGGGTGATAGAGGGTACTGGGTTGTTGTGAGTTTTCCGGGCTGTATGGCCATGTTCTAGAAGCATTCTCTCCTGACGTTTCGCTGCATCTATGGCAGGCATCCTCAGAGGTTGAGAAGTCCTCCCAACCTCTGAGCAGACCCGGATTATCATTTAGGGCAGCAAGGATGTGGCCTATGGGCGTAAGCCGAGGGGGGCGGCAGATCAAGGCCAAAAACAAAAAAATGGCGATGACTCACACCGAGTTGTCCCAGCGGCAGCTGCTCGGCGCCCTTCCACGCAGCGCCCCATTCACGCAGCGCAGTTGCCGCTGCCTTTGGGACGGCTCGCCGTGGTCTCAGAGGGAGGGAGGAGTGCGGACTGGGCGGCGTCACTCCCTCCGGGGGTGGGGCCCGAGTGATGTTGCTCGGGCCCCGCCCCAGGAGTGACATCACTCGGGCCCCGCCTCCGGAGGGAGTTGCATCGCTCGGGCCCTGCCCCCGGAGGGAGTGACATTGCTTGGGCCCCGCCTCCGGAGGGAGTTGCATTGCTCGGGCCATGCCCCCGGAGGGAGTGGCGTTGCTCAGGCCCCGCCCCCAGAGGGAGTGGCGTCGCTCGGGCTGCACTCCTCCCTCTCTCCTTCTGAGACCACGGCGAGCTGTCCCACAGGCAGCAGCAGCTGTGCTGCGTGAATGGGGCGCCGCGTGGAAGGGCGCCGAGCAGCTGCCGCTGGGACAACTCACCGTGGTCTCAGAAGGTGGGAGGGAGGAGTGCAGCTTGAGCGACACCACTCCCTTCGGGGGCGGGGCCCGAGTGACGTCACTCCCACCGGGGACAGGGCCCGAGTGGCAGCGCGCGAAAGGGGGCGTAATTCCAAAGTGTGGCCTACGGCGCAAAAAGGTCTTAATCCGGGCTGGCCTCTGAGGATGCCTGCCATAGATGTGGGCGAAACGTCGGGAGAGAATGCTTCTGGAACATGGCCATATAGCCTGGAAAACTCACAACCCAGTGATTCCGGCCACAAAAGCCTTCGATGATATAGGGCACGTTTTACACTAAGTCATGCACTTTGCTATGGCAAAGTTGCCACAAAGGCGGCTCTTTAATCGAACGTTGGCCTACAACTCCCATCGTCCGTAGCCATTATATCAAACGGTGAGGGTCGATGGAAGTGACAGTCCAGAAACACCCGGAGAGACACATTTTGTCCATCTCAAGATGCTTTCAACACAGCACACCTTAATTACTATGGCTCCTGTATTTTGGTGAGTTTCTTCGGAAGCCCTTTGCACCTCAAACAACAAACCCCAGGTGGTAGTGACGACCGAACACACAAAGGGATGCCTTACCACAGGAGAAACTGAAAACTGAAAACACAACAAGCTGCACAACACAATGAAGTAGAACTATGCAAGGCAATATCAATCACACCTCAATGAAGTATCACCATAGACCCCAGTCTGTAGTGACGAGCAGCGTCCAAAATGATGTAATTGTGTTGGGTGAAGAAGACTTGCATCACAACAACTTTTTGCAACCAATGACGCAACTCGGACACAGAGAACGATTTCCTTGCCATAATGAATGTGAAATCCACACTGATGCATCAATGCAGGCCTGGGCCAACTTGGGCCCTCCTGGTGTTTTGGACTTCAACTCCCACAATTCCTAACAGCCTACTGGCTGTTAGGAATTGTGGGAGTTGTAATCCAAAACAAACTGTAGGAGGGCCAAAGTTTGCCCACGCCTGCATTACAGACTTTGCGTCTCCAAAAATGCTGAACCAAAAACAGTAAACAAATGCACAAAAGGGACCCCCCCCCTTTTGTTTTCCACGCAAATGACATGCGCGGCAATCCGGAATGCTATTCTCCTTGCCCCAACATGCAGAATACTTTCCCCGCTATTTTCTTCCTCCTCCTCCCATCCGGATCACAACCTCGCTCTGCCTCTTCGGTGTATCATCTCGTGCTTCACCCGCTTCCACTTGCGGTCGAAGCCCTCCCCGCAGAAGGGGCACTCGTGGGGCATCTTCCCCGTGTGGATGCACTCGTGGCGGACTAGATCCGAGCGCCAGATGAAGCCCTTCCCGCAGAAGCAGCACTCGTAGCGGTTCTCCCCGGTGTGGACCAGCCGGTGCCGGGCGAAGCTCGACACCCCGCTGAAATCCCGGCCGCAATCGGGACAATTCTTGATCTGACTCTTGGGCGGCTTTTGGAGAAGAGCGGGCTTCTTGTGTTTTGCTTTGCTTTCAGGAGAGGAAGGAGGAGGGGAGGAGGAGGAGGAGAAGGAGGCGGCGAGGAGGAGGCCTTGAACTGGGGCAGCGGACGGCCTCTCCGCAGCCTCTCCGAACGGCGGCTTTCCAGGGTGGTTTCCATCTTCTTCCTGTGGTAGGTGAGCGCCCTTTTCACTCTTCCGGGGAACCTGGCTTTCAGTTTGCTATCCCCAATTTGGACCCACTGGATGTAACCCTTCTTCTTCTTCACGCTGCCCTTTTTGTAACCTATTGGCAGAGAAAACGACAAGAGGCCACCGTGAAGCCACTCGGTATGCTTTTTAAGTTGCCTTGAACAGGCAGGACTATTTTTAATATATACTGTATGTGTTATGGCGACAATTTTTATGCTCATACAGTTGTTGCGCCAGCTGCGTCCGTACCTTGGAAAGTCTGATCTGGCTACGGTTGTCCATGCTCTTTTCACATCCCGAATAGATTACTGCAACACACTCTACGTGGGGCTGCCTTTGAAGACAGTTCGAAAATTGCAGCTAGTCCAACGGGCGGCAGCCAGATTGTTAACCGAAGCTACATTGAGGGAGCCAGGGCCGTAGCCAGGATTTTGGTTTGGGGGGGGGGGGGGCTGAGACTGGGTGAAAGAGGGTCTAGCCTAGCAAACCTTTTGTATTGTTATCCCAATAACCCCATGAATGTGGGATATAATGAGCATGGTGATCAGATCATGATATGAATAAACATAACAGTTTAAATAATGTACCAGTAAGGCCTTCTCGCGGACCACCCTGAGAATTTGGGGGGGGGGCTGAAGCCCCCTAAGCCCCCCCCCCAGGCTACATGCCTGGAGGGAGCATACCACCCCCCTGTTGTGTCAGCTCCACTGGCTGCCTGTCCACTTCCGAGCTCAATTCAAAGTGCTGGTTTTGACCTTTAAAGCTTTATACGGTTCTGGCCAGCTTACTTGTCCGAACGCATCTGCCGCTACGTCCCACCTCGTAATTTAAGATCATCCGTGGAGGTCCTGCTCTCACTCCCGCCAACTTCTCAAATACGGTTGGTGGGGACGAGGGAGAGGGCCTTCTCGGTGGTGGCTCCCCGTCTGTGGAATGCGCTTCCAAACGATATACGATCAACCCCATCCCTCCTGGCATTTAGGAAAAAAGTGAAATCGTGCCTTTGGCACCAGGCTTTTGCACATTACCACAATGCAGCACTTTAGATTGGAACTGTAATTGGTAAGTTGATGGTTATGGCTCAATGTTTATGTGGTGGACGGAACTCTGTTTTAACTTAAGTGTATGTGTATTATGTGTCAATGCTAATTGTATTTTAATTCTGAATGGCTATGGTTTTATATTGTATTTATATTGTGTATCGGCATCACATTTTTGCCTTTTGTTAGGCTGCTCTGAGTCCCCCCTCGGGGGTTGAGAAGAGCGGGGTAGAAATCATGTAAATAAATAAATAAATAGCACGCGTTGCTGTGGCCCAGTCTGGTGATCTGGAAAATAAAGTAATGAGAAAGTGTTGTTTTTCTATATATATAAAAAGAGAGTGTCCGTGTGATGTCGTATATAGGCAGGAAAACTAGAAGCCCCAGAACCACACAAACCACCCCACACATTCAAACCTGCCACGAGGTACATACGGGGCCCAACAAACCCACCCTAGGTACCTCGCTAGACCCCAAAAACCCACCCCTAAAAAAATCCCATTCAATCCTATGGCGGCCGCGTCCTCGCAGTCCTCGCTGACTTTCGCCGGCCATACATTCTCTCTCTCTTCGGCCTCCTCTTCCAGGAGTCGGGCGCCGCCTCTGGGAACATTTGGGAGGCCGCGAAGGAGGTGGAGGAGGAGATGGAGGAGGAGGTGGAGGAGGCAGCCACGGGGCCGGTTCTAGGACCAAAGGAGGGGGTGGAGAAGGCGGAGGACGACGTCCCGGTTGAGGAAGCAACACGGAGGGGGGGCAGAGGGATAAGCCCTCATAACGATGGCGGTGTCGCCGTGACCGGCTCTTCCGCCCCGTTCTCGATCTCCTCCGCCGCCTCCCTTCCGCTTCCAGAAGAGGCGACCGAAGGGGACACACGTGATCTCTCTTCCTTCGGCCTCCTCTTCTGGGAACGGAAGGGAGGCGGTGGAGGAGATCGAGAACGGGGCGGAAGAGCCGGTCACGGCGACACCGCCATCGTTATGAGGGCTCACCCCTCGGTCCCCCTCCCTGTGGCCCCGGAAGAGGAGGCCAAAGGGAGAGAACGCAAGGCCGGCAAAATCACCCCCTTCGCCCCCCCCTTAAACAAGGAGGTGGCGAAGAAGAACGAACAGGGAACAGAACAGATGGACATCACAGAGGCAGGCAAGCTTACACAACCCATACTAATAAAAAAACACAACACCTGCACACAACAACACCAACGCACAGATATACACACACATACACATATATACACACATATACTGTATATACACATCACCATATAAACACAAACATACCAACACATATACATACACAAACACATACAAACACATATATATACACCAATACATAAACAAAAACACAAATACACACATACAAATATATACAAATATATACACATCACCATATATATACAAACATACGCACACAGATACATAAACAAACACAAACAAACAACTATATATATACACATACACAAACAAAACAACCCACATACACATATATACACACAAATATATACAGACATACACAGAAATACACACATACCCATATACACACAAACATATACAAACACAAACATACACACATACCTATATATACATACACATATATACACACATACACAGAAATACACACATACCTATATATACACACAAACATACACACATACCTATATATACACACACATATATACACATACACATACATACACAAACACCTATCAAAACACAAACACACATACCCCCAAATATAAACACACATACACACACACACACAAACATACACATATATACACACACAAAGCACATGCTCACATCATTTCCGACCTTTACATACCCACACTTTCTCGCATCTCCTAAACAGGGCACAGCAACGCGTGCCGGGTACAGCTAGTTAATATATATAATTTCTTTATGCTTGTGGGTAAAAGGTACTTCTTGTTGTTTCTTTGTCAGTGTTGATGTGGAGATTGTCTGGTTTGCCTACTCGGGAGCAAGCAACATAGAATTGTCCTTCTTTAGGGGCCCCTTTCAAATCTATGATACTATACCTAGGGGTGGTTGATCCAAAAAAAAAAGTTTCTAAACTTTGGGGGGAGGGGGCAGGAACCGTTTCCGTTTCAAAAGTGATACTCTCAATTTTCTGGCTCTGTTTCAAAATTGAGCCGTATTTAATAATGAAATGTGTTACTATTTCATTAGTGGCTTCATGCATGCGCAGTGCGCAGGGGATGCCCGCCTCCACGCCCCCTCGCCAGCTCAGAATCAACCCGCGATATCTCTAACACGGGTTGATTCTCAGCTGGCGAGGAGGGATGGAGTGCATGCCCTCCACGCCCCCTCGCCAGCTGAGAACCAATGCAGGTTAAAGATAACCCGCGTTGGTTGTCAGCTGGCAGGGGAGAGTGGAGGGCATCGCCTCCACCCCCCCCCCCCCTCGCCACCTGAGAACGAACGCGGGTTATCTTTAACCCGCATTGGTTCTCAGCTGGCGAGGGAGTGTGGAGGGCATCGCCTCCACTCTCCCCTGCCAGCTGAGTACCAATGCAGGTTAAAGGTAAGAAAGGGCAGAAATAAAAACGACATAACGCGCCCTTTATGGAAATGGCGGACCCGGTTTCGATTTAGAATCGTCACTTCCGGGTTGCTGGCCATGGGTCGAATTAGGGTCTAAATTGATTTTAATAGGAAATAATAACAGTTTTTTAAGGATAACGACCGGAGATATCTACCCCTAACTATATCTGTGTGTGCGTGAATCATAGATATTTACTAGCTTGGGGACCTGGCGGTGCCCGGGTTATTTGAGGATGGCATTGTGTGCCAAGGTTGTTCCTTATCAGATGTTAATGTGGCTCACAGTGGTCTCAGGAACTTAGTGAAGGTACTGCAAGTCCCATCTGCCATGGTCCATCCCCCTCCAAACAGCACCAGGATGTAGAGTGGGTCATGGGGGCTCTGTGTGTCACATTTGGTCTTGATCATTCATTGGATGAGGGTTGCTGCGATCTCGGAAGGTGAGCGAAGGTATTTCAAGTCCCATCATCTGTGGTCCATCCTCCTTGAAACAGCACCAGGGTGTAGAGTGGGTCAAGGGGGCTGTGTGTGCTAATTTTGGTCTGTAGTGGTCATTGGGTGAGGGGCGCGTTGTGAAGTGGGCCATTGGGCCCAGTGTGGCAAGTTTGGTCCTGATCCGTCATGGCTATGGGCCACAGTCTCCGACTGCCTGAGGCCTTTCCTTTTCCCTCTGAGTCACCTTAGAATGTTGGAATGTGGATGGCCAATCGGAGTCCTGTATGCAAATACCATTTCAGTGGCAGCCAATCCCCTGTGTCTGGGGTCGTAGAATGCTGGAGTTCTGAGGCTGGCCAATCAGAGTCCTGTATGCAAATAATCCCATAGTGGCAACCTATTGAAACGCTGTCGCATATTCCTTGGCACCTGTGCACCTCCCAGAAAATGAACATTCCATTTCAAACGGAAAATAACCCTGTCATTTGGCTAACTCAAGCATTCAGCTGCATTCTGTTTTGCTGGCCAATCAGAGTTCTTTATGCAAATAGTTCCTCAGTGGCAACCAATGCCCTCTGTCTGGTGCCTTAGATTGTTGGAGTTCTGAGGCTGGCCAATCTGAGTCCTTTATGCAAATAATCTGGTGCCTTAGAGTGTCGGAGTTCTGAGGCTGGCCAATCAGTGTCCTTTATACAAATAATCCCACAGTGGCAACCAATCGAAATGCTGGCACATATTTCTCCGCACCTCCCGTCCTCCGCACCGCCGCAAACACTAACTTTTATTATATACATACCGTGTTTCCCGAAAGTAAGACACCCCGATTGTAAGACGTATCGGGGTGTCTGGGGGTCGGCTTATATAAGCCATACCCGTATATAAGACGTACTTCGTCCCATCGCCGCAAATGAGGTGTGCCGCGCACACCTGCGGCACACCTCCGCGGCACACCTCTTCGCCAGGGCTCCAGGCAAGGGAGGGGAAAGGAGCCAGGGGCGGGAGAAGCAGCGACGCGTCACTGTGACGCTGCAATCCTCACCACGCCCTGGCTCCTCTCCCCCTCCCTTGCTTGAGGAAAGAAGGGAGAGGAAAGGAGCCAGGGGCGTGGTGAGGATCGCAGCGCCACTGTGACAGTGACGCTCGTCCGCCCCTGTCTCCTTTCCCCACCCTGGAAGGAGGAGGAAGAGAGCCAGGGGCGGGGAGAAGCGATGACGCGTCACAGTGACGCGTCGTCCCTTCTCCCGCCCCTGGTTCTCTTCCTCCTCCCTTCCAAGGGTGGGAAGAGAGCCAGGGGCGGGACGGCGATGACGCGCCACAGTGACGCGTCGTCCCTTCCCCCGCCCCTGGCTCTCTTCCTCCTCCCTTCCAAGTGGGAGAAGAGAGCCAGGGGCGGACGAGCGATGACGCGTCACAGTGACGCGTCGTCCCTTCTCCCGCCCCTGGCTCTCTTCCTCCTCCCTTCCAAGGGTGGGAGAAGAGAGCCAGGGCGGGACGGCGATGACGCGTCACAGTGACGCGTCGTCCCTTCCTCCCCCGCCCCTGGCTCTCTTCCTCCTCCCCTTCCAAGGGTGGGAGAAGAGAGCCAGGGGCGGGACGAGAGCGATGACGCGCGTCACAGTGACGCGTCGTCCCTTCTCCCCTGGCTCTCTTCCTCCTCCCTTCCAAGGGTGGGAGAAGAGAGCCAGGGGCGGGACGAAGCGATGACGCGTCACAGTGACGCGTCGTCCCTTCCCGCCCCTGGCTCTCTTCCTCCTCCCTTCCAAGGGTGGGAGAAGAGAGCCAGGGGCGGACGGTGCGATGACGCGTCACAGTGACGCGTCGTCCCTTCTCCCCCTGGCTCTCTTCCTCCTCCCTTCCAAGGGTGGGAGAAGAGAGCCAGGGGCGGGACGGCGATGACGCGTCACAGTGACGCGTCGTCCCTTCCCCGCCCCTGGCTCTCTTCCTCCTCCCTTCCAAGGGTGGGAGAAGAGAGCCAGGGCGGGACGAAGCGATGACGCGTCACAGTGACGCGTCGTCCCTTCCCCCCCCCTGGCTCTCTTCCTCCTCCTTCCAAGGGTGGGAGAAGAGAGCCAGGGGCGGAGGCGGATGACGCGTCACAGTGACGCGTCGTCCCTTCCTCCCGCCCCTGGCTCTCTTCCTCCTCCTTCCAAGGGTGGGAGAAGAGAGCCAGGGGCGGACAACGATGACGCGTCACAGTGACGCGTCGTCCCTTCTCCCCGCCCCTGGCTCTCTTCCTCCTCCCTTCCAAGGGTGGGAGAAGAGAGCCAGGGCGGAGACGATGACGCGTCACAGTGACGCGTCGTCCTTCTCCCCGCCCCTGGCTCTCTTCCTCCTCCCTTCCAAGGGTGGGGGAAGAGAGCCAGGGCGGACAAGCGATGACGCGTCACTGTGACGCGTCGTCCCTTCTCCCCGCCCCTGGCTCTCTTCCTCCTCCCTTCCAAGGGTGGGGGAAGAGAGCCAGGGGCGGATCGAGGATGACGCGTCACTGTGACGCGTCGTCCCTCTCCCCGCCCCTGGCTCTCTTCCTCCTCCCTTCCAAGGGTGGGAGAAGAGAGCCAGGGCGGGACGAGCGGCGACGCGTCACTGTGACGCTGCGATCCTCACCACGCCCTGGCTCCTTTCCTCTCCCTTCTTTCCTCAAGGGAGGGGGAAAGGAGCCAGGGGCGTGGTGAGGATCGAGCGCCACAGTGACGCTGCCGCGCTTCCTCCCGCCCTGGCTCCTTTCCCCTCCCTTGCCTGGAGCCCTGGCGAAGAGGTGTGCCACGGAGGTGTGCCGGGTGTGCCGCGGCACACCTCCCGTTGCGGCGGCGGCGGCGTGGCCGTGGCGACGGTGTACGTCGTGGGTTATATAAGACGTACCCCGAAATTAAGACGAGGGGGGACTTTTTGGGGAAAGAAAGTAAGACGCTGTCTTACTTTCGGGAAACACGGTAGATCTATATCTATGGTTGGATGGCTCTTTGTCAGGAGGGCTGACAAAGAGCCCTCCTGACAAAGGGCCCTCTTGCCCTAGTGAAGGGAATTGGACTGGGTGGCCTTAAGTATTTTCTGTTGGTCATGGGGGTTCTGTGTGGAAGTTTGCCCCAATTCTATCGTTGGTGGGGTTCAGACATAGGAAAATGGAATGATTGGACAATGTTTTTAACAAGGAGACTCTAATGATACATGTTTTTATTGACTTTGCTATGGTTTTATAAGATTTTAATGCTTTTTAAGCTAGACTATTAATGAGCTAGACAAACTCGGGCTGGCTTCAAACTCATGACCTCTCGGTTAGTCGTGATTTATTTATTTACTAATATTTATACAGGTCCTTCTCAAAAAATTAGCATATGGTGCTAAAGTTCATTGTTTTCCATAATGTAATGATAAAAATTAAACTTTCATATATTGCACACCAACTGAAATATTTCAGGTCTTTGTTTATTTTGTACTGATGATTTTGGCATACAGCTCCTGAAAACCCAAAAATACTGTCTCAAAAAATTAGCATATTTGGTCGGATGGAATATGCTAATTTTTTGAGATATGTATGCCAAAATCATCAGTATTAAAACAAAAAAAATACCTGAAATATTTCAGTTGGTGTGCAATGAATCGAAAATATATGAAAGTTTAAATTTTATCATTACATTATGGAAAATAATGAACTTTAGCACTATATGCTTATTTTTTGAGAAGGACCTGTATACCGTCCCTCCCAGCCTGCAGGTGACGGTGCAGTTTTACAGTCAGTACCAAGACCATAAAATACAATTCATGGGGGTCTCATTGATATGTGGAAGTCAGAGCTGAATCGGTTGAAGGTACTTCAAATCCCTTCATCCGTTGTCTATACTCCCCCAAGCATACTGTTTTTTTTATCATTAATCACTATGCTTTAATTATGTTCACTTTGTAACCATGAAAATACATCCTTCACTGGCTGCCAATTAGCTTCCGAGCACAATTCAAAGTGCTGGTTTTAACCTACAAATCCCTATACGGTTCCGGCCCAGTTTACCTGTCCGAACGGATTCTCCCCTATGAACCATCAAGGACATTAAAATCCTCCGGAGGCCCTGTTCTCAGTCCCGCCATCTTCGTAAGCACGACTGGTGGGGACGAGAGACAGGGCCTTCTCTGTGGTGGCCCCTCGGCTATGGAACTCTCTCCCAAGTGATGTTAGATCTGCCCCCTCCCTGCCGTCCTTCGGGAGGCGGGTGAAGACTTGGATGTGGAACGAAGCTTTCCCAGAATAGACTGTGATTGATTATAGTATGAACTAGCTGAACCCGGCACGCGTTGCTGTGCCCTATGTAGGTGATGCGAGAAAGTCTGGGTATGTAAGTTGTGGAAATGATGTGAGCATGTGTGTTGTGTGTATATATATATGTGTGTGTATGTGTGTTTATAGTTGTATGTGTGTATGTGTATGTTGATATTTGGGGGGTATGTGTGTTTGTGTTTTGGTATGTGTGTGTGCATGTATTTGTATGTGTATATTTGTGTGTGTATATATATGTGTGTGTGTATTTGTGTGTGTATATAGTTCTTGGTATGTGTGTATATATGTGTATTTATCTGTAGGTTTTTTTTGTATGAATACGTGTATATATATGTGTGTTTGTGTATGTATATTTGTGTGTATGTATGTGTATATATGGAGATGTGCTGATATGTGTGTGTATATATGTGTATGTATTAGTGTGGATGTGTATGTATAGGTGTGTATATATGTGTTTGTATGTGGTTGTGTATGTAAATGTGTTTGTATGTTTGTGTTTATATGTTGTTGTGTATATATGTGTGTGTGTATATGTGTAGAGGAGGAGGCCGAAGAGGAACCGCGCGATCTCCCTCCCCCGCGGCCCCCTCTTCGGGCAGCGGAAGAGAGGCGGCAGAGGCTCTCCTCCGCCGCCCGCCGCCTCCTTCCGCTGCCCGAAGAGGAGGCCGCAGGGAGAGAGAGCGACGCGGCTCCCCCTTGGCCCCATCCCGGGCAGCGGAAGGGTGGTGGAGGAGAGCCCTCTGCCGCCTCTCTTCCACTGCCCGAAGAGGAGGCCGAAGGGGAACCGTGCCACCTCTCTCCCCCGCCCCCTCGGGCAGCGGAAGAGATGCGCAGAGGGCTCTCCCTCGGCCTCCCTCCGCTGCCGAAGAGGAGGCCGCAGGGAGGGAGGCGGCGGCCTCCTCCTCGGGCTGCGGAAGGGAGGCGGCGGGCAGCGGCGGAGAGCCCTCTGACGCCTCTCTTCCGTTGCCCGAAGAGGAGGCCGAAGGGAAACCGGGCGATCTCTCTCCCTGCGGCCTCCTCCCCGGCCAGCGGAAGAGAGACGGCGGAGGAGAGCGAGAAGGGGGTGGAAGAGCCGGGCATGGCGCTGTCGCCGGCAGCGTAATGGAGGCTCACCCCCGCCTTTCTTTGGCTTCTGCTGCCAGGATATGCTCCCCCGCTGTGTCCTCCCTTGCCGGGTGTAGAGTGGCCGCGTGGAGGCGCTGTTCCGGGCTGGCCTGGGAGCAGGTGAAGTCTCCGCCGGGTGGTAGGAAAGAGTTGGGTGGGTTTTGTGGCTCAGTGGGTTCTAGTTTTCCCGTCTATACCAGTCAACCCACGACCACTCGAATTTTATATATATAGCTCGAGTGACCATGTTTTCAGATTGAGTTGAATTTGTTTAAAATGGCAATGTATTTGTATGTATGTAATTTGGTGTTTAAGTTTTTAATAATGTTGTTGTAACAGGTTTTAATTTGTATAGCATTGCATTTTTGCTGTAAGCCGGTCTGGGTCCCTCTATAGAGGTGAAAAGTTTCGGGGTACAAAAATCTATCTATCTATGTATATAATAAAAGTCAGTGTTTGCAGCAGGACGTGTGGAGGAATATGTGGCAGCGTTTCAATTGGTTGCCACTCTGGGATTATTTGCATAAAGGACTCTGATTGGCCAGCCTCAGAACTCCAACCTTCTAAGGCACCATACAGAGGGAATTGGCTGCCACTGAGGGAGTATTTGCATAAAGGACTCTGATTGGCCAGCATCCAAGAATCCAAGCCTTTACATTCAAGCAACATAATTGGTTGCCACTGAGCCACACAAACCTTGGCACACAATGCCTTTCTCAAATAACACGGGCACCGCCGGGTCCCCAAGCTAGTTTTAAATAAATAAATAAATAAATAAATAAATAAATAAATAAATAGCATTACAGTAGCCGTTGTGAAGGAGCAATAAAAATATGGTTGGGGGTCACCACAACATTAGGAACTGTATTTAGGAGTCACGGCATTAGGAAGGTTGAGAACCATTGCTCTAGAAAGCAAAAATCCCCCGTCGAGAAAAGGTAGCTCATGAGCGAAAAGGTCATCTCCGAAACACCCCTTACCTGGAACAGCTTTTGGTGGAAAGGCAGGCATCTCATCCACTTCTCTCTTTGCCACGGCCTTTTTGGTGAGGCCTTCCAGATGAACCTCCTGACTCTTAGGGCTCACCGTTGGCTCTTCTGGTTCCTAGAAGAGCAAAAGAAAAAAACAGCTTTGGGGGGAAATCCTCTTCCAAGATTTATTTATTTATTTTATTTATGACATTTTTATTAATTGCCTGCCCAAAATTATCTTTGACCCAGCCCAACGTTTACTTCGGCACAGCATTGAGAAACCCTTTCAGGAAAACTGGAGGGTGTTCCTATACCTATACTGAATGCAAAAGTGCTGGTGACTTTCTCCCGCTGTACTATAGAGCAGTGTTTTTCAACCTTTTTTGAGCCGTGGCACATTTTTTACGTTTACAAAATCCTGGGGCACACCACCAACCAAAATGACACAAAATGACACTCTAACACAGTCATACATATAGTTAATAGGTTTTTAAATGTATTTATACACTCAGTGTGAAACTTGGGCCTGTTTCGATGAACACAACATAGATATCCTGACAGGAATGGCAGAAAGACACAAACTTCCCACACAGAACTCCCAGAACCAAGAGAAAATACTATAAGAGTTTGGTGGGCATTGACCTTGGGTTTTGGAGTTGTAGTTCACCTATATCCAGAGAGCACTGTGGACTCAAACAATGTTGGATTAGGACCAAACTTGGCATGAATACTCAATATGCCCAAATGTGAACACAGATGGAGTTTGGGGAAAATAGACCTTGACATTTGAGAGTTACAGTTTCTGGGATTTATAGTGAACACACAATCAAAGAGCATCCTGAACGCTTGCAACAATGGAATTGAACCAAACTTGGCATATTGAACTCTCATTACCAACATAAAGTACTGAAAGGGTTTGCTTGGGAATTGACCTTGAGTTTGGAAGTTATAGTTCACCTACACCCAGAGACGTGAACTGTGGATTCAAACAATGTCATGTTATGTTGTTTGTTTTCTGTCCGGAATCACAATGTTGGAAGGAGGCTCACCACTTTAAGGTCCCTAAAACAGGCATGGGAAAACTTCGGCCCTCTGGGTGATTTGGACTTCAACTCCCACCATTCCTCACAGCCTGAGGCCCTTTCCTGCTTAAGTCGCTGAGGGGGGGGAAAGGGAAAAGGCCCGAGGCTGCTAGGAATGGTGGGAGTTGGAGTCCAAAACACCTGGAAGGTCCAAGTTTGCCCATGCCAGCTTTCGACAGAGACCTCTTCCTCCCCCTCCCCCTCCCCCTTCGCGCCCTTTCTTCCCCCTCCTGTCGAACACTTACTTTTTCTTCTACACTGCCGCTTTTGCCGGCATATTGATCCGAGGGGGCAGCATGAGCATGTTCAGGAGGGGGGAGGGAGGAAGGAGTGACCCGTGCGGGCGCTACTGCGCAGACTCGCCCCAGAACAAAGCGAGGCAAAGCGAGCGGAGCGAGGCTGGGAAGAAGGGAGCCCGAGTGGAGAAGAAAAAGTGTTCGGCAGGAGGGGGAAGAAAGGGTATTGGAGGCTCCAATTTCCCACGGCACACCTGATGATCACTCACGGCACACTAGTTGGGAAACGCTGTCCTAACCTACTGCATCTGCACATGGTTTGGTAGATAGGAAGCCGCTCCAAAGGGTCACCACTTCTACAGAGAGAATGACTGGCTGCGCTCTTTCTCCCCTCTTCGGAAGAACTTTATAGGTCCCGCAGCCTTAAGAAAGCTCAGAGCATCATTGGGGATCCATCTCACCCAGCATATTCTTTTTTATTATTATTATTGCCATCTGGCAGACAGTACAGGGTGACAAAGACAAGGACAAACAGACTTGAGAGATGTGTTGTCGAAGGTTTTCATGGCCAGAATCACTGGGTTGCTGTGAGTTTTCCGGGCTGTATGGCCATGTTCCAGAAGCATTCTCTCCTGACATTTCGCCCACATCTCTGGCTGAGGTTGTGAGGTCTGTTGGAAACTAAGTAAGTGAGGTGTGGAATTTCCAGAGTGGGAGGAACAACTCTTGGCTGCTTGAGGCACGTGTGAATGTTGCAATTTGCCACCTTGATCAGCACTGAATGGTCTGCAGTTTCGAGGCCTGGCTGGTTGCTGCATGGGGGAATTCTTTGTTGGGAGGTGTTAGCTGGCCCTGATTGATTCAAGAATGTGGACAATGTTAACAGAAAGGAGGAAACTATGAAAATGAACAAAATCTGGCTACCAGTATTAAAAAACTCTAAAATCAGAACAGTAAATAAAAAGCAAAGCTGAAAAACTGAATCAATCAGTGGAACTCTCTGCCCCAGATTGTGGCAGAGGATCCTTCTTTGGAGGCCTTTCTACAGAGGCTGGATGACCGTCTGTTGGGGGTGCTTTTTTATTTTTTATTTTTTTGAATTATATTTATTGGGGTTTTTCCATAAACAAACAGTGAAAGTGGGTGAACAGTTTCAAATAGAGGACAGTAGGAAAGATAAAGGAGAGGCTGAGAGTAATGATGGGAGGGGGTAGAGGGAGTGGGAAGGGGGTGCTGGGGGGTTGGTAACAAGGGATGGGGGGTAGAAGGGGGGAAGAGTCAGGGGCGGTGAAGGAGGCTGTTTGATCCGAGTTCTGGGAGGGCTAATGATGAGTAATGGTGGATGGAAGAGATAAGGATAGGAGTAACTTGTTTCCTTCTAAGGTCCTCGTTTATGGGCGCTCCTTGTTGCCCTCTTGCAGTCTCCCTCCTTGTTAAGCTGGACGTTCCTTTTTACCTGGTCTTCCTTTTAGGCTCTTTTCCCTTCTTTTTTTTTTTCCCGAGATGGGTCTTCATATCCCTCTGCATCTTGGAGCAGTCTGTTGTGCTTAGTTTTTGTACTTTCCAGCGTTTGGTGGCCATTGTCTGTTCCCGGTCTTCCAACATAGCCGTACCCCATGCCCCTTCACGGCCCTCAGCCTCCATTCTAACCGTTCTCCCTAGGGTGATTCGAGGCCTTCCGTGTCCATCCCCAGGATGCCACATCTCGTAGGCCTGAAGTACGCCTCAAGAGAGTAAGGGCCGTTTTTCTTTAGGTTTCTCTCTCTTCCTTGTTGGGTTGTTCCCGCCCAGCTTCTCTTTCTATTGGGCTGCGTCCCATTCTTTTTGCCGTCCTGCTTATCTGCATCCAGGCTGGGGCTCTTGGGTGTTGCCGCGGCCCCTTGATTTTCCCCCTCTTCTCTTTTCTGGGGGGCCGAGGTGTTAGGGCCCTTCGACGTCGTTCTTGCAGCATCCAGCGAGGCTACCTCCCTACTTTTGGGGCGGGGTCCTCTTCCCTCTGATCCTGCCCGCGGCTTTACGTTCTCCTTCCCTCTCTTCTCTCCACTTTCACCTATTGTTGCATTCTCTCCCTTGACCCGGGGTGCGTCTTCTCCATCCTCATAGAAGGTCGACCGCCCTGGCCCTGTGGGGAGCGCCTCTTCTGTTCTAACCTGTAGGGAGTGCTCCCGGTTCGCATCCATTTGTTCTTCCTGCCGGGACATTATGGCATCTATCTTCCATAGGAAGCCGTCTTGGGCTACCCTTATTTTTCCCAGCTCTGCAAGGACATCTCCCAGAGATATTTCCTCCTCTTCCGATCCCTCTTCCTGTCCCATCCTCCACTCTTTTGCTCTTGTGGTATTCACCTGTTGGGGGTGCTTTTAATGTGATTTTCTTGCTTCTTGGCAGGGGATTGGACTTGATGGCCCACAAGGTCTCTTCCAACTCTATGATTCTATGTCATTATTATTATTATTATTATTATTATTATTATAAAAAAAAAACCCTGGCCACTGCATTTCAAGTTCAAAACACCAGCCATTTGTGGAACAAATGAGAAGATCTTGAACTCTTGGAAAATAAGAGGCGGTTACTTGTGGCTCTTTGACTTGCACAGAACTTTTACTTTTTTTCTTTAAAGCTTCCATTTGAAAAATTTGCAAATGCTGTTTATAAAACAGTTTTCTAACATATGGTGTTTATTTAACCCTGCTGTTCTGTCCGGACAAACTGTACACTTGTTATGTTCGGGTCATTTTGACCCGGGTGTTATTTTGAGCCACTGAAAAGTTCTTTTTGAATACCTGTTGCATTATTATACTGTGTGTGATCATAGTTGTTCATTATCAAAGAAAAATTGAATAAAAAACTTTTCTTTTTTAAATTTTATGTTGATTAATGTAAAAAAGCCTAATTTGCATGTTACACCAAAGTAACAACTTGTGCGTGAATAATCAGCTATATCTTTTACAACAACATCAACAACAACTTCAGGTAACTATTAGAACAACTAACTTAAAACCCCTGCTGTTCTGTCAGGAAAAACTTACACTTGTTATGTTCGGGTCATTTTGACCCGGATGTTATTTTGATGTTATTTTGAGCCACTGAAAAGTTCTTTTGAATACCTGTTGCATTATTATACTGTGTCTGATCATAGTTGTTCATTATCAAAGAAAAATTGAATAAAAAACTTTTTAAAATTTTTTTATGTTGATTTATGTAAAACAGCCTAATTTGCATATAACACCAAAGTAACAAACTTGTGCGTGAATAATCAGCTATATCTTTTACAACAACATCAACAACAACTTCAGGTAACTATTAGTACAACTAACTTAAAACTAAAATAAATTTTAACAGTATAAAAGCATTTTGAAAAAATAATCAGAAAAAATAATCAGAAAAAAATAAAAAAAATCAGTTTTCCCCCAAAAGGTTTCTGCTAATCTATTTATTCAAAGGCAAAGAAAGAAAAGCACTTTTTCCACACCCCTTTCCCATCTAAATCTTTATTATTATTATTATTATTAATTATTATTATTAGTTATAAATGTATCCATCCATTTATGTCCACCTAAAGCAAGTAGATAACTTGATAAACAATAGTAGATGCAATAAGTAGTCTCAAAATAAACTAAAAATCCTTTGTTTTACTCAAAATATGGTATTAGATTAGTATAAAAGGCTACCGGGTCATTTTGACCCGAACATAACAAGTGTGTAAAAAACTGTAGCGCAAAAAGTAAAGCACCGAAACAAAAAAATTAAGTACCCTTAGTATGAACCCCGTAAATTAGGAAAATAGAAGGAACCACAAGTTTCAAAATCAAAAAATGAATGAATAAACAAATATCTAATTTCCAAAACGGGTCAAATTGACCCGAGCAGTACAGCAGGGTTAAAATATTGTTTAAATTGCTTTTATTTTCAAAATAGTTTCAGCGGGCTTCGATTTCTTCTCTCTCTCTCTCTCTCTCTCTCTCTCTCTCTCTCTCTCTATATATATATATATATATAATATCAGCAAATGATTTAATAATAGAAAACTAGGTATATTGTAAACCACATATAATAATCAGAAACAACCAACAAAACTAGGGCCAGCTAACATCTCCCAACAAAGGATTCCCCCAGGCAGGAAGCAGCCAGGCTTTGAAGCTGCAAGGCCATTCAGTGCTAATCAAGGGGGCCAATTGGAACTTTCACACTTCCCTCAAGCAGACAAGAGTTCTTTCTCCAACTCTGGATATTATTCCACAGATATATAAACCCCACTTGCCTAGTTTCCAACAGACCACACAACCTCTGAGGATGCCTGCCATAGATGTGGGCGAAACGTCAGGAGAGAATGCTTCTGGAACATGGCCACACAGCCCGGACAACTCACAGCAGCCCAGACTGAAAGATAGCTTTTATCCTAGAGCTGTAGCTATATTGAACTCAGTGGTTTTGAATAGATGTGGCCTTGGGGGCTGTGTGGTGGTGGGAATGTGTGTTGTTTTGTGATGTGTGCCGGGGAAAGCATTTAATTTTGTTGTACAATGACAATAAAGTAATTCTATTCTATGCCCCCAAGAGCCCCCGGTGGCTCAGTGGGTTAAACCGCTGAGCTGCTGGATTTGCTGACCGAAAGGTCACAGGTTTGAATCCAGGGAGAGGGGTGAGCTCTTGCTGTTAGCCCCAGCTTCTGCCAACCTAGCAGTTTGACAACATGCAAATATGAATAGATCAATAGGCACCGCTCCGTCGGGAAGGTAACAGCGCTCCATGAAGTCATGCTGACCACTTGTCCCTGGAGGTGTCTATGGTCAACATTGGCTCTTCGGCTTAGAAATGGAGATGAGCACCAACCCCCAGAGTCAGACAGGACTAGACTTAATGTCAAGGGGAAACCTTTATCCTATTCTATGACTGTTTATGGCAAAACCAATAATTCCCTCTTTGACATTACTCTTAAAGGTACAGGAGCCTTCTCTAGTTTTCACTATGGCAACACTAATCATACATCAAGGACGGTGGAAACCGTATGCCACCAACCCAAAAAGTCCTCCTCACCAGCTCTTCTCCTCGTTCGCCGGTTTGCAGCTTTCGGAGGAAATTCTCTGCCAGGGCGACAGCCTTCTCGCCGCTCTCCGGAGAGCGTTCCTTGACCCAGTTCTGCATCTCCTTGGGCAGGATGTTGAGGAACTGCTCCAAGATCAGGGCGTCGAAGAGCTGCTCCTTGCTGCTCTTCTCCAGACTCAACCACCGGCGGCCGAGCTCCCGCAGCCGAGCGTGGACTTCTTGGGGGCCGTTGGCCTCCTGGTAGCAGAAGCGCCGAAACTCCTGCCGCCGCCTCTCTCGGGCCATCGCCTCCCGCTGCAAAATGGCCCCCTTGACCTTCCGGAAGTCACCCTGGTCTCGGGCCCCCAGGCCGAAGAAGGCCTTCTCCGCGTCGTCGTTCAGGGAGGGCAGGAGCCGGACCACCCACTCTTTCCGGGGCCAGCGGCAAGCCAGGGCCACCTGCTCAAAGGCGGCCAGGAAGGCCCTGGCGTTGGCCCACGGGGTCACCTGCTCCAAGAGCCGCTCCTCCTGCACCGAGCCTTCCAGAAAGTCCTCGAACTCAGACTCCCAGAGTGCGCTTGGGCAACCTTCCGAGTCGGGGGTCTGGTGGGCATCAGGCGTGGTCTCCAAACCATTGCAGGACTTCACTGGAGTGGTTCCCGGAGAACCACGGCAGAGCTGCAGGCCAAAGCTCGCCTTCTTCCTCTTTTGCAGAGCCGGGGCCATCTTTCACCTGCAAAACAGACCATTGCAAATAATTTCTGTTACAGTTGCCACAAGTTAATTGGATGTGTGATCTGCTTCATCATATAACAATGCACTAGCTTTGCAAGCTTTTATTATTATTATTATTATTATTTTGCATTCGTCTTAGCTTGATGGCTCATTTGAGCTGAAGAAACCTTTGGCTGTTGCTGGGAGAGGTTATGCATCATCCTGAAGCCGGAGACTAAATCCCTTTGGAATGCCAAGGGAAACAATGGCAGAACTCCTATGAACAAAGCTTCCAAGAAAACCTTGAAATAGGTTTCCCTTAGGCCAGTGTTTCCCAACCTTCCTAACCCCTTAATACAGTTCCTCATGTTGTGGTGACCCCCAACCATAAAATTATTTTTGTTGCTACTTCATAACTGTAATTTTGCCACTGTTATTAATCGTCATGTAAATATCGGATATGCAGGGTGTATTTTGGCACAAATACCTGGTACGCCCAAATTTGAATACTGGTGGGGTTTGGGAGGGATTTGATTTTGTCATTTGGAAGTTGTAGTTTCTGGGATTTATAGTTAACCTACAATCAAAGAGCATTCTGAACATCAATGTTGAGATTGAACCAAACTTGGCACACGGAACTCCCATGACCAACAGAAAATTCTTGAAGGGTTTGGTGGGCATTGACCTTGAGCTTGGGAGTTGTAGTTCACCAACATCTAGAGCAGTGATTTTCAACCTTTTTTGAGCCGCGGCACATTTTTTACATTTACAAAATCCTGGGGGACACCACCAACCAAAATGACACAAAATGACACCCCAACACAGTAATACATATAGTTAATATGTTTTTAAATGTATTTATACACTCACTTAGTGATCCCTGTCATTCACTTGTCTTGCTGTGATCCCAAATTGCCACTGTCACTTGATGTGCAGCTGCAGCATTAACTCTAACTTTGTTTACTTAGCTGTGTCTGAGCGAATCCAAGATGGCGCGACCATAGCACTCTCGCGACACTTCTTGGGGGACGAGAGAGCGCTATGGTTCCATTTCTTAAAGGGACAAATGCTCCTTATATTTATATATGAATGAAGTTCGAAAATAATTTTCCACAGCACACCTGATGATCTCTCATGGCACACTAGTGTTCTGCGGCACACTGGTTGAAAATCACTGATCTAGAGCAGTGTTTTTCAACCTTTTTTGAGCCACGGCACATTTTTTACATTTACAAAATCCTGGGGCACACCACCAACCAAAATGACACAAAATGACACTCTAACACAGTAATACATATAGTTAACATGTCTTAAATGTATTTATACACTCCGTGTGAAACCTGGGCCTGTTTCGATGAACACAACATAGATATCCTGGCAGGAATGGCAGAAAGACACAAACTTCCCACACAGAACTCCCATAACCAAGAGAACATACTATAAGAGTTTGGTGGGGGTTGACCTTGGGTTTTGGAGTTGTAGTTCACCTATATCCAGAGAGCACTGTGGACTCAAACAATGTTGGATCAGAACCAAACTTGGCATGAATACTCAATATGCCCAAATGTGAACACAGATTGAGTTTGGGGAAAATAGCGTGAGCGTGTTAAGGAGGGGAGGGGGGAGGGAGGAAGGCATGACCCGTGCAGGCCCTACTCCGCAGACTCGCCCCAGAGCAACGTGAGGCAAAGCGAGCAGAGCGAGGCTGGGAAGAAGGGAGCCCGAGTGGAGAAGAAAAAGTGTTCGGCAGGAGGGGGAAGAAAGGGTATAGGAGGTTCCAATTTCCCACGGCACACCTGATGATCGCTCACGGCACACTAGTGTGCCTCGACACACTGGTTGGGAAACACTGATCTAGAGAACACTATGGACACAAACAATAATGGATTTGGACCAAACTTGGCACAAATACTCAATATGTCCAAATGTGAACACTGGTAGTTTGGAGAAAATAGACCTTGACATTTGGAAGTTGTAGTTGCTGGGATTTATAGTTCACCTACAACCAAAGAGCATTCTGAACCCCACCGATAGAATTGGGCCAAACTTCCCACACAGAACTCCTATGACCAACAGAAAATACTGTGTTGTCTGACAGTCTTTGGTGACCCCTCTGATGCCGCCTCGTAACCCCCCACAGCCTGGGATCCTGACCCCCAGGTTGAGAAGCACTGCCTTAGGCTGAATGTAAGACACATTACGGTCCCATCTACACTGCCAAATAAAATCCAGGTTATCTGCTTTGAATTGGATTATATGGCAATGTAGACTCGTATAGGATGGTGGATAAACGGAATTATGTACTTTATATGTTTTAATCTGTTTTGCTTAACTGTTTTAATTGTTTTAGTCAATGGGAAATATTTTATTGTCATGCTTTTAAGCGGCACTGAATTTTGCCGGAGTTGTAAGCCGCCTTGAGTTGCCTGCGGGGGGGGGGGGGGGTGTGAGAAAGGCGGGGTATAAATGAAGCAAATAAGTAAATAAATAATATAATATAATCTAGTTAAAATCAGATAGTGTGGATTATCAGATAACTTGGATAATCTGGAATATGTGGCAGTGTAGAAGGGGTCTGTAACAACAGAACTTCAATATCATTAAGTCAGCCTGTTAGAAGGACAACACTCTTGGCCCTAAACCTGAAAGCAAGAGTCGTGCTGGAAGACCTAGAAATTCATGTGTGTGTGTGTGTGAGTATGGGAATGTGGGAATGTGTGTACTGGGAATGTGGTTCAGCTGGCTAAGTGTCAGCTGCATAAGATCTCTCTGACCAGTAGGTCATGAGTTCGAGGCCTGCCCGGGTCGAGGTGGGTGCTCGACCTTTAAGTGTAGCCTGCTGTCGACCTTTGCGGCCTGAAAGACAGTTGCATCTGTCAAGTAGGAGATAAAGGTACCACATTAAGGGGGGAGGCAAATTTAAACTGAATTATGAGGCCATTAAAGAACTCCAGGAACGTTGAGGAATGCGGGAGGAACAATAAGGGACGCTGGGAGATGAGGAGTGCGTCAGCTCCCCCTGGTGGCCAGAGTTTGCCTCTGTTCGTCTATATGTGTGTATGTGGAAACGGCAGGGACTATCTGCTAAGTATCTGTACCTGTAATCTGCTCTGAGTCCCCTTCGGGGTGAGAAGAGTGGAATATAAATAAATAATAAATAATAATAAATATCTATATGTGTGTGTATTTATGTGTGTGTATATATATGTGTGTGTATACACATCCATACACACACATCCATGCATTTATTCTTGTTCACTTTCATGGGGGTCCTGTGTCCGTAAACCCAGAAAATGTCAAAGGATGATTGTACTATATCAAACTACAAATTCCAGAACTCCATACGATAGAGTGGGAATTGAAGTGAACCTCATATTGCTGGTAAGCAAAATGGGTTACAAAATAAAGTCACGTCAAGAGGGCCAAAGCCTGATAAGTCTCAATAATAATAATAATAATACACACCTACTTGCTGTCATTGATCGCTACTACATCCTTTTGCAAATCGATCCAGGGTGCATCCACACTGCAGAATTAATGCAGTTTGGCACCACTTGCAGTCGTTCAATGCTATGGAATCAGAAGTCTTGTAGTTTGGTGAGGAACTTAACACTCTTTGGCAGAGAAGGTGAAATAACTGGTAAAACTACAAGTCCCATGATTCTGTAGCAGGCATGGGCAAACTTTGACCCTCGGGTGTTTTGGCTGTTAGGAATTGTGGGAGTTAAAGTCCAAAACACCTGGCGGGCCAAAGTTTGCCCATGCCTGTTCTATACTAGCATTGAGCCCTGGGAGTCAAAGTGGTGTCAGAATGCAATAATTCTACGGCAGGGGTGCTCAGAACGGTGATCGCGATCACCAGGGTGATCTTCGGGCCTCATCCTGGTGATCTTCAGGCCCCTGACCAGGTTTTTTGCTGTTGGTCCTCTTCACGTGCCCCTGCACGCTGCAAAGAAGTCCTCCGTCGTTGCTCCTCCCCACTCCCTGCTCGCGCGCCGCCTCCAAAAGCTCCAGAGTCCAAGAGGCAGAATGGGCCCCCTCTTTTGGATTCCTGCTCCTCCCTCCGTCCTTCTCCAGCCACTCAGACGCGGTGCATGCGCAGAAGTGCCCATTCTGCCTCTCAGACTTCTCGTGGGCTCTTGGAGGCGGCACGCATGCTGGCAGCATGGAAATAGGAGCAACGACGGAGGAGGAGGAGAGGGACGCTTTGGGGTCATTTCCTTACCGCATATCAAAGGTCGGTCTTTTTACTTTGGGGTGGGTGCTTGATTGTTCTGTGGCATGTCTCTTTGTTTATTTTTATTGTTTAAAACCGGCCTTTTAGCTCCAAAGCCTCTCTGCTTGCTTTGTTCCTTGAGAAATATATGTTAGGGAATATGGAAATGTGGGAGAAATGGGGTGGTTGGATGTATTTTTGCATGCCCCTTTGTTTACCTTGCTGAGTATTAAATGGCCTTGCAGTTCAAAAGCCTCTCTTCTTACTTTCTGGCTGATAATATGTGTGGTAATATGGCAGTGTGGGAGAAATGGGGTGGTTGGATGTATTTTTATGCTCTGTTTTATATTGTTGTTATTAAATTGAAATGTTGATGTTTTATAACTTCATTTTATGTAAACTGCCCAGAGCCTGCTGGAAGGAGCGGTACATAAAAATGAATAATAAATATAAATAAATAAATAAGAAAATAGTTATAGGTTTTACATTTCTGGGTAGGTGATCTTTGGGACTTGGTTTTTTAATCAGTAGCTCCCATGCTGAAAAAGTGTGAGCACCCCTGTTCTACGGTGAAGATGCACACACACAAACCTAGCCTATCTTTGGATAATCTGAACCAGTTTAAGATGGTTCCTTGCCTCCCAGGCAAAGATTAAGACTTCTCATTTGATCAATGACACCTTTAAATGGATTTGTAGCCGATCCAGGTGTGATCCTAATCACACTTGATGTTCCAATTTACAAGAGGTCAATGCCGACTCTTATAGTTAAACAAAAGGTTTTCAAAACAGACATTAGCACATCTTTGGAGATGCAGACCAAGTGTTGTAAGTGATGGGAGGCGCATCAGAAGCAAAAAAGAAAAAGGGAGCTATAGTCTCCCTGCGTCCTTAACTGGAGGAGCATCCTTGACTTGGAAACTTTTCATTTGGGATTGTGTTTTACAACCTACATTGCTGCTGATTTTAAAGCTTATTCTTTGGGTGCAGTGGAAATATTATTTTTAGTTTAAATCAGGGTGCGTCTATACTATGGAATTAACCCAGTTTGACACCCTTATGGCTGTGGAAATATGGGAGTTGTACTTTAGAGGATACAGCACACATACTCTTTGGCAGACCTCATAAAAACTATCAGTCCCAGGACTGCAGATCAGCCCAGCTTGGTGGGAAGTCCTTTGAATTTAGTTCAAGGCAAGATGGAAAAAGAAAGTATTGTTGTTATTATTATCATTATTTCAGACTTAGAATAAATAATATTTATTATTAAATATTATTAATATTATTAATATTTAGTTTTAACCACTTCATAATTTTAATAAATTATTATTTATTTCTGAATTAGAACAAAAAAACCAATTATTAATAAATAATATTTATTAATAATATTCATTATTAACTACTTCAGAATTATAATAATTTATTTACTAATATTATTTCAGAATTAGAGTAACAAACAGTATTAGTAAAACATATTTATTAATAATAATATTCATTATGAACTGCTTCACAATTATAAATTATTTATTAATAATATTCGTTATTAACTACTTCAGAATTACAATAAATTATTTATTAATTTATTAAGAGTAACAAACAGTATTAGTAAATAATATTTATTATTAACTACTTCAGAATAATTAATAATGTATTAATATTATTTCAGAATTAGAACAAACAGTATTAATAAATAATACTTATTAATAATATTTATTATTAATTACTTATGAATTAGAATATATTAGTATTTATTAATATTACTCAGGATTAGAATAAATAATATACACCCTTTTCTCTCTTAAGACTCAATGCAGCTCACAGCATTAAAACCCACAGCACACACGTGTGTGTGTGTGTGTGTGTGTATGTGTATAGCCTTACAAATAAATATATATAGAACAGTTAAAAATAGATAAAATCACACAAAACCATTCAAAACTGTTAGAATAATTAAACCACCACACTATTCCAGGAGAATTTAGGATTTGCAGGGATATATCTTGATAAGAGCCTCAACTAAATGCAAAGTTATGTTCTCCCCACATTTTACTCCAGCCCTTTTTGTGCTTTCAATGACAAGGATTCTAACATCCAAAATTACCCCACAAAATCTGAAACTTGGCTAAGAATATAGGAGTTTCCAATATATACATTTGGCACAATCCCCAGCCCAATAGGGATACCTGAGGGTTTCCGAGAAGCTGGACCAAGAAAGCGACACTCCGCTTCAACAGCCATTTAAAGGTATACTGCTCCTATCCATTGAGGCTTGATTTGGGTCAGGCAGCTGAAAACCATTGCCCACAGCAAGAGAGATTTGTGGCATCTTAAAAGCCAACGCATAGTGGATTAAAGCCCATCAAAAGCATTAAATACAAGTATTTAAGTGTGCATAGAGTTAATGCATTTTGGCACCAGCTTATCTGCCATGGCTCAGTGCTATGAAATCCTGGGTGTTGTGGCTTTACAAGGTCTCTGGCCTTCTCTGCCTGAGACCCACCACTGCAGGATTCCATAACATAGAACCAATGTAGTTAAAGTGGTGCCAAACTGCATTAATTCTGCAGTGTAGATGCACCTTCAGGCAATGATTCAAACCTCCATGTGCAGTGGCACTAAACCTGTGACTTATAGACCCATTTTGAGTCTCCTTTGGGGAAAAAATATATATACACACATACACATTGTGTGTGTGTGTGTATGTATATACACGCACACACACACATACATATATATACACAAACACATACGCACACACATATATATTGTATTATATATACACATGCACACATATATATATACACATACAAACATATATTGTATAATATAGATATTATTATAATATATATACACACACATATATATATACACACAAACACACATACGCACACACATATATTGTATAATATATATTGTTATATACACATACACACATATATACACATACAAACACATACTGTATATTCTACAATATATTATTGTAATATATATATATACATGCATATATACACATATATACACACACATATATATACAAACACACATACACACATATATTGTATAATATATATTATTGTAATATATATACACATACACACATATATACATATATACACAAACATATATATTGTATAATATATTATTGTAACATGTATACACACATATATACATACAAATGCACAAACATATATATTGTTTATAATTGTAATATATATACACGCATATATACAAACATATATACACACACATATATATTGTATAATATATATTTTATTGTAGTATATATACATACACACATATATTGTATATTGTTATATATATACACACACATATATATACATATAGACACACATACATATACAAAGACACATATATATTGTATAATATATATTTTATTGTAGTATATATATATACACACATATATTGTATATTATTGTTATATATACACACACACACACATATATATATATTACAATAGCACATATAATTATAAAAACAATAATAATATACAAACAACACATATCAACAAAAGTTTTTCCTCCCTCTAGCTCACTCAATAGCTTCCAGAAAGTGTTTTTAGTCCACCTTCTCCTGGGTTGCATCTACACTGCAGCATTAATTCGGTTTGGCACCACTAACAGGAATAGAATGCCGGAGTTTGTAGTTTTCCAAGGACTTTAGCCTTCTCTGCCCAAACTACAAATCCCAGGATCTCATGACTTTTAGGCAGTTAAAAAGGTATCAAACTGCATTGAATGCACCCTATTGTAGATGCACCCTTCTTAGAAAAGGCCCGCCTTTGCAGAATACACGTGTCTGGGTGTTCCCACAATCAGGCCTCATTTGCAACTCACCTCCAAGGCAAAGACTCCCAACTTGCAGCTTGCAAAGAGAACAAGCAACCCAGGATAATAGATGTATATATATATTTTTTAGAAAGGGAGGGGTTTTCTCTTTTGCAGGCTGACCCTCCCCTTTTTCAAGGCCTGGGAGCAAATTGGGAGGTTGCTTTGCAGGATTTCAGATCTCCCTTCTTCTTTCCAGCTGGACCTTTGCAAAGCCATTTCAAAGCGATCAGGAAGTAATGGCCATCCTAATGGGGGTATTTAGGGCTTGGGAAATGGGCCTGATAGGCTGATAAGGCTGGAAGAGCAGGCCTGCAGGCTGAGAGTCAAAAGGGCACACACCACTCCCATGACCAACAGAAAATACTGGAAGGGTTTGCTGGCCATTGACCTTGAGTTTGGGAGTTGTAGTTCACCTACATCGAGAGAGCACTGTGGACTCAAAACTATTCTAGATCTGGACCAAACTTGGCATAAATATTCAATGTGCCCCAAACACTGGCGGGGTTTGTTGGTAGTAGACCTTGACAATTGGGAGTTGTAGTTGCTGGGATTTATAGTTCACCTACAATCAAAGAGCGTTCTGAACCCCACAAACAATTGAATTGACCCAAACTTCCCACACAGAGCTCCCATTACCAAGAAAAAATACAGGAAGGGTTTGGTGGACATTGACCTTGAGTTTGGCAGTTGTAGTTCACCTACATCCAGAGAGCACTCTGGACTCAAACAATTATGGATCTGGACCAAACTTGGCACAAATACTCATTATGCCCAAAGGCGAACACTGGTGGAGTTTGGGGAAAATAGACCTTGACACTTGGGAGTTGTAGTTGCTGGGATTTGTAGTTCACCTACATCCAAAGAGCACTGTGGACTTAAACAAATATAGATATGGACCAAACTTGGCACAAATACTCAATATGCCCAAAGGTGAACACTGGTGAAGTTTGGGGAAAATAGACCTTGACATTTGGGAGTTGTAGTTGCTGGGATTTTTAGTTCACCTACATCCAAAGAACACTGTGGACTCAAACAATGATGGGTCTGGATCAAACTTGGCATGAATACTCCATATGCCCAAATGTGAACACTGGTGGAGTTGGGAGGAATATAGAGCTTGGCATTTGGGAGTTGTAGCTTCTGGAATTTGTAGTTCACCTACAAACAAAGAGCATTCTGAACCACAACATCGATGGAATTGAATCAATATTGGCACACAGAACTATCATGACCAACAGAAAATACGGGGAGGGTTTGCTGGGCATTGACCTTGAGTTTGGGAGTTGTAGTTAACCTAAATCCAGAGAGCACTGTGGACTCAAACAATGATGGATCTGGATCTAAATGGGCACGAATATTCAATCTGTGAGTATTTTCCCCAAACACCCTCTTGGTGTTTGAGGAAAACAGACCTAGACATTTGGGAGATGTAGTTGCTGGGATTTATAGTTTGCCTACAATCAAAGAGCACTCTGAACCCAGCCCACAATGGATTTGCACCAAACTTGGCACACTATCTACATGGCCAAGGGTTTGGTGGGCATTGACCTTGAGTTTTGGAGTTGTAGTTCACCTCCATCCAGAGAACACTGTGGACTCAAACAATGATGGATCTGGACCAAACTTGACATGAATGCACAATCTGCCCAAATGTGAACACTGGTGGAGTTTGGGGAAAATAGAGCCTGGCATTTGGGAATAGTAGTTGCTGGGATTTGTAGTTCGCCTATAATTAAAGAGCACTCTAAACCCAGCTCACAACTGATCTGCACCAAACTTGGCATACTACCTACATGGCCAACATTGAATACTGGTGGGGTTGGAGGGACTGTTTTGAATTCTGGGAGTTGTAGTTCACCAACACCAAAAAGGAAGAGAAGGACAGGCAGAGAGATCTTCAGCCTTCTCTGCCAAAGGGCTTCCTAAGACCATCAGAAATATGTGTTTTCTGATTGTCTTTGACGACCCCTCTGAAACCTGCCACGCAACTTCCCCCAGGGGTCCTGACTCCCAGTTTGAGAAACACTGTCCTAGAATCTCAACCAATTCAGTGACTTATAGGTCTTATTGCAGTAAGCTTCTCCGAGTCCCTTAAAGAGATGGGACAGGGTACAAATAACATTATTTATTACTATTTATTCTTCTTCTGAATTAGCATTGTTCCGTCCTCCAGACGTTTCCTATGCATAGCCCCATAGTTTTGTTTTAAAAGGCAGCATTTTTTCCTTTTGCATTTTTTCCTGGGACTGTTCCAGACACACTGGCACCTTGCCTGTTAATTATTAGCAAGGTTGCAGCCTGGTGCAGAATTTGCCACCTAAAGCTCTGCAAATGTATCTTTTTAGTTGGTGTCCGCCCCTTTTTCTTCCTGGGGATTGGCCTCCATTTTAGAAAGTGTTTTAGTTCCTTTCAGAGGGGGAAGGAAGCCAGATGTGTTTTTTTGGCCAGCCAGGATTGGCTCTGAAAGGGTCACCGTAAGTACTGGGTGCTTACTGGGTGCTAACCTGCATGTTGACCTGCTGATTGCTTTTTGCTTGACCATTAGCTGGGGGAGTGCTGGAGCCAGATGAGTTTATGGTACCTTGCAGAGACTGGCTTTGCATGCTGTATAGGATAGACATCTGGTTACCAGCCCAGCTTTAGGTCACCTTTTGGACTGAGCTTAGGTTTAGAGGGCCGAAGGTGTGGTTCCATCTACCAAACACCGAGGACCAGGGTGGGAAATATCGGGTTTCCTGCCATCCAAAAAGAAGCAGTAGGAATCTTTTGAGCACCAACCCAAGACATTTCCACTCTGTTTTTGCAACCATTAAGAAGCTGTGCCAAGTCCTGCAAAGACTTTGTTATTGAATAAACTGTTTGATTTTCAACTTTATTTTGGAGTGTTTTTTGGGTTGCCAGACCACCTAGCCTTTTCAGCAAGCGCTCTGCAGTCCACCAGATAGAAAGGACAACACATCTGCCAGTTTTAATTTTAAACAGACCTGGTGTGACGGCATAAGCATGGACTACGTTATCATCAGCATATTGGAGTTCTATAGTAGATGTTGTTGCAGAATACGGGACTATGACTTTCCCCATTCTCGACACTCTGCTGTTGACGCAGCCGAAAATCCCATTGGCTTGCATAGGTTTTGAACTCTTATTTATTTGGCTCAATAGTCAATGTAAATTAGGAAGGCAGTCATAAAGGAATCAAATATTATTATTTCATTATTATTATTGTTAATATTATTTAATTATTTTAATTTTCATTATTATTTAATTGCAACGCCCATATTCCCCCACCCATCCTGGAGGGATGATGGGAGTTGCAGTCCAACAATACAGCAATAATCTTTACGTAGATTCTTCTACCTGGTCAAACTACAATTCCCATCACCCTTCACCCAACCCAGAGGGATGATGGGAGTTGCAGTCTACCACTGAGTTGCTCCTGTTTAATTTCAGCTATTTTTTTTAAAGGTTTTTATTGATATAAAGACATACAAATGTATAACACACAAAGATAAGAGCACAGTGGGAGGGGAGGGGGGACACCAAACAAGAAAGGAAGGGACTTGGGAAGGGTAAGGGTAGGGGAAAGGGTTA